>OX030950.1:23626462-23648962 GCA_943735915.1 Pherbina coryleti | reverse complement strand
AATTTTCCAGTCTATATAAATCGCGTCGTGTTTTCTTATCTAAGATTTTCATTTTTCTCTTTGTTGTTTAAATTGCGTTTTGTACCATGAGCTATACTACCACGCATTCCCCTATCCACACTACAGAGCAACAAAAAGTTTATTTATCCTGTTTTTCAGTATTTTTTTTTTTCCTTTTTCGATGGGTTGGGGGTTGTACGAAAAATGCTCGAAAAAAAACACCTTTTGTAAAATGCTTTTTTTTATCCGGTTTTGACGCAGTACATTGATTTGCTTTGATGTTTGATGAGCTTTCGAGGTTACCAAATTTTTTTTCTACATTTTCTTGGGTTGTCATTTTTCAATTTACATTTTAAATGAAATTTAATACATTTTACGATTTATTCAGCATTTTCCGGTTAATGGAAAAAATGTGAAGTTTTCTTAAAGTGAGCCGCTCTTTGAAATTTAAGTACATTAGTGAACAAAATAAAATTTGTTCTTTTGGTTTTAGCTGATTTTTAAATGTCATGTTGAAGTATGTTGATTAGAAAAAATGCTGAGGTAGGTGTACCGCACGTGGTTTAAATAAAGCTTTTGAAATCCAAGAGGTGAAATTACGCAGCCTTAACGAGTTTAATTGTAGATTCCCAAACGACCTTTTGAAAGTCGATAGGCTTATTTAAATGCAAATTTTGATATGACCTATAAATAATAGTTTAAAAGTTTCTTATGGGCCATTTTCTTCACCGACACAGAACCTAAGACATGGCTACAACAAATACTTTCCAAATTATCCACATCGTATTTTTAGACCTTTAAATTCTCTGCGTATAAAAATATGATGGCTCTTGGACTTCTGGACTTACTTATGGACACCCATTATCTCGTTTGCATAATAGACAGAACATGTGACATAATAACTTCCATAGACGTCCCACAAAAACTGGCTTATCTCGTACTAGGTAGAAAAAGATTGTATGGATATTTACCAACTTCCAGCTTTATGAAGTTTCAGGCTCCAATGGCATTTCATGTTAAACCTACCGATTTTGGGCCAAGCCTTTCCTCTTTCCTATCAAGAACTGTTGGAAAACTTATTGAAGTTTTATTTATCTCTATTTAGTTCTCTATCCCCGGCAAGCCATTGATCTTTCGAAATTTTCAAGCGCCCAATACGTTGTTAGTAAAGGCAAACCCACAGATACTGCTCTTCGCTCCCCAGTACTAACTGTTGAAACGCCAATTGAAATAAGGGGAATACGTTAGTGGTATTCTTGGTCATAGCGAGTGCTTGTAGCAAAGTATGAGTTTATCCTTGATGAAGGCAGGACTCAATGTGATGTTAGTCTGCCAATTGTTATTCCCTAGTCAGCTCGAAGCTATGATAATCCCCCCTGGTTTGCATATTTGTCAACAAAGGTACCCCACAGGTGACTTGAGCGGTATGAACCTATCCGTGACGAAGGAAAGAATGGGCGTGAGCGGTATGAACCTATCTTTGACTTTAAGGTGATGTTAGTCTGTTTATCGTTATTCCCTACATAGCATAGCTCGGAGTTGGGATACTCCCTCTAGATTGCAAATTCGTCCGCAAAGGTACGCCGCAGGTTGGTGTCATCTCTTCACATTTATGAGTCGTTTAAATCAACAAGATACCATTAAGCCTAGAGGGAGAAGATCATCAACTAACAACATTCGTGTATAACGTCACCATCATAATTAAAGAAGCAAAATTTCCACAATCGTTTTGCAATCTTATGAAAACTGCGCTCTAGTCACTATCGAGCTGGATGGCAACCCCCGGACTTTAAGTTAACCCGATAATAGAAGATCTGGTTCAGGTTCCTGGTTCCAGGGAGTATAAGTTTCTTATCCTGAAACCCAAAAAAAAAACAACGCCACAAAGAAAAAAGATTATAAACTTTTTTAAATGGGAATAGAGACTAAAAGATCAAAAAGGCAAATATAACAGTCTTCTTGAGATAGAAATGGGGGTTTTCTCCCGCTTTAGTTCACTTGACTTACAAGGTGATCTTCTGACCTACGCTCTTCTGTTGAACAGTCTTTCGGTTTGCAGGTCTTAAGTCTCAAACGGGCTCCACAAAGTACAAAGAAGAGAAGCTTTCTTCTACTCCAATGGAATACCTACGTGTCATCTGTCACTTATCCCCTTTGGATGTAATTGCCAAAGAAGGTGCCTTAGATTTATAGGGCTGTTATAGAGCAAATACTAACAGCGGATACACAGTGATAGTTATCTCGGTCGCCATCATATTCCTCCGTATCTCAGTGCCTAGGTACTGTGACATTAAAACTACTGCAAAGCTTCTTCCTAGCTGAGCTGATAACCTAGCTAGGAAGGGTACGATTCTAGTCTAGTATCTAGGCTGGACTAGATCTTTTACAGCAAATGGAAGATATACTCTTAGCGACATTTAATCACCAATGGAGACGAAAATACATTGCCAAGCCAAGATGCGTTGGGTTAAGCTTTTACCTACAACACGTCTTGAATGACTTCACCCTCTAATGTCAAGAGTACTTCCTCTCTAAAGAGAATCAGGTTTGGACCAGCTAGAACTGGCTGGGAAGGATACGATCACCACTATGTTTCTAGGGAAGCAAATGGCAGGTATACTCTTAGTTGCATTTAATTGCCAATGCCAGCTAAAAACACCTCGTCAATGGACGTTGGAATAATATTGCACATGCAAAATGGCTAGAAAGACTTAGACCTCTTACTATTTCAAGCGTACATCTTCTTAAATAGTACACAGGTATTCGGACAGAGAGGACGGAGCGTAGAGCACTCCTATGACATTGCCTTGCCATAAGCAGGTAATAGAGTATTCACCCTCGGTTGACCCTTTCTTTAACCCCTTGTGGTAGTTTCGCTAATAAGACGAAATCAATTGATTCATGAAATCCACCAAGTAGTAGAAGTCTGAGCCAAAAGGAGACTACATGGTAACACTTCTATTGGTCTGAATCCGCGAGCAAACAAACCGTTTAAATCTTATCTGGTTAACCTAATCTATGTTATTATATCAGTATATCTAGTCCAGTCTTTGACCAAGGAAAGCAAAAAAAAAATGTGTAAATACGAGTGCAAGGTGAAAAGCCCCAGCAACACAGTTAAATTTCCAGAATGATATGATATTCAGTTCTGTTATGACGCCCATCGTAAGCAAGTGACCCAAAAGATATTTGTAGACATGGATAAAAGTGCATTTCGAGTCTTAATTAAACATTATTAACTGCGTGGAACAAAAGTTTACGCAAACCAAAGTATTACTCGTTAAGCATTATTGGGCTTATAAGAATTTCTGGTCGTCCACGTGATGTTTCACAGTCGCCCGATTTGAACCCAATTGAAAATCTTTGGGCGGACATCAAAAAAGCAGTATTAGATGCTAAGCCTAAGAAAGTTCGGTAGTTATGGGATGTAGTTGAACTCTTCTGGAAGGCAATTCAATATAAGGTCAGCCTTCATCACGTCAATACGATGTCCCACACATCAGCTCTAACAAAAGAACTTTTGACCACTTAAAACGAGAAATTGATGGGTCACCCGCTTTACAGTCCCGACTTGACACCCAATGACTTTCTCTTGTTCCCTCACATTAAGAAAAAAAAGCGTGGCGAACAGACCGATAAGGCCTTCAAAAACCTGGTTTTGATACAAAAACCGTAGATGCCAAATTCAGAAATGTCAAAAAATAAAACAAATAATGACGGCACCAGGGTGCAGTGGGAGCCGAATTCGGAATTAAGTGCTTTGAACTTCTTACTTATATATCTGGTGTTTACCACCGTTGGTCGGTTTTGGCCTCGTATAAGAAATTCCGCCAGCCATTTATGTTTAGCGCTTGCTGGCACCAGTTGGAAACACCAGTCCTAGTCAGGTTATCCAACACTTGATCCTTCCAACGAAGATGTGGACATCCGCTTCTGCGTTGATCACCACCGGGCAACGAATCAAATATTTTTTTCGCTGAAGCGTCGTTTTCCATTCGCTCAACATGACCTAGCCAGCGGAGCCGCTCGATTTTGATGCGGGTACCTATGTCGATGTCAGCGTACAGCTCATACAGCTCATGATTCCATCGAATCCGGTACTCTCCATTGACGGAGATTGGACCGAAGATCTTACGAAGGATATTTCTCTCGAAAGCTCCCAAAGTCTTTTCACCAGAATTGCTCAACGTCCAGGTTTGTGCTGTATATAATAGGACGGGCATGATTAGTGACTTATAGAGAGTGAGTTGTGTTCGTCGAGAGAGGGCTCTGCTTTTTAACTGCCTACTTAGCCCAAAGTAACACCTGTTGGCAAGAGTTATCCTTAGTTTTATCTCATTACTGACATCGTTAAAAGAGTTAATATTGGATCCCAGTTAGACAAAGTCCTTAACAATATCTAGAAAGATATTGTCAACAGTGACGTGGTTTCCAAGACGTTGGGACTGTTTGTTTGTTGACACTAGATATTTCGTCTTATCTACGTTCACTGCAAGACCCATTCGACTTGACTCTTTCGCTAATCTGGAGAATGCTGCGCTGACTTCACGCGTATTATGGTCAATGATATCGATATCATCAGCATACTCCAGTAGCATAATACTTTTGTAGAATATCGTACGATTGCGTCTCAAATCAGCAGCTCGGATGGTCTTCTCCATTATTAGGTTGAAAAAGTCGCACAATAAGGAATTACCTTGTCTGAAACCTCGTTGGGTATCGAATGGAGGAGTGAGATCATCCCCGATTTTAACTGTGCTGCTGGTGTTGCTCAGTGTCATTTTGCAAAGACGGATGAGCGTTGCAGGAATATCCAATTCAAACATGGTGGAGTATAGATGATTCCTTAATCGATTGTCGAAGGCGGCTTTGTAATCGACAAAAATATGGTGATGCTTTGAACATGACAATTATTTTCAAATTATAAGTCGCTGTTTTCTAGCAGTTATATTTCTTTATTCAATACATTTGCAAACTAATAACGTTATCATTTCCGGTCAGCGAATAAGACCAGTTAGCATTCTGCTGATGGCAATATGCTTATTGTCAGAGGCTCACAGCGGGATTTCTCGAATCCATGAAGGCTGGACATTGGGCCATCTTATGTGGACAAATTTGAAGGTTAGGCTAGTGCAGGGGTGCCAATAAAGAGAAACCAAAATTTGTACGTGTGTAAAACAGGATTTCGGCTTCTTTGCAGCGCAGTGTTATTAAAGTTACATTGGCCGTTAATGTTAGAATTGCCAACGCAAATGCCATCTTGCGTTGGCTGACTAGTTATTACAAGTTGTTGTGGGAATCAAGCGGATGGCTCCTGAGTGGTGGCACTGCGTTTGGTGGGCGGAAGTTTGTTGAGTGCTGCTCTGTTGCCGGACTCACTGTTGATTGACGGCTACCGCTTGTGGCCGTTGAAAATTTCGCGTTCGAGCATAACGTTAAACCGATTTTGACACGTACGGTAAATATTTGAACATATACGCTGTTGAGCCAAGCGAACGGCATCAGACTCAATGGACTCGTTTGAACTTCCGTTTCCGTTGTTGGTTGGTGTGTGCGGGTTATCGTTGTAGTTGAGGTTGTAACTTTGTTATTAATATTGTTGATGTTAATATTGATGATGTTGGTTGTGTTGTTGTTGTTGTCAATGTTGTTGCTGTTGTCATCATTGAGCTTACGGACATGTTGTTGCAGCTACTCTTTTTTAATAAGCATCATAGTTTGACGGTTAATTTCCGTAGTGCTTGAAATTCTTACTTAATTAAAGTGTCTGTTATTTAGCAAAATAAAAAGTTGCGCAATGTTAAATCTTAACACCGGTTAAATTCAAGCGTCTTATAAAGTTTTTGTTCTTAATTTTCAAAAGTTCATTTTTTGTTTCCCTGTCCATTGCATGTTGCTGGTGTTTCGTGTTTATTAACTTTATTCTCACACACTCTGCCATACTTGTTGTTGTTATCAAAGTATTATTCTCCGGATACATGCGATTAGCTGTTGTTTTATTTATGATTATTTCCACTGAACACAGCACGATATCGTGTAGTTATTGTATTAATTTGTCTAAATTAAGCAACGAATTATTTCAAGTGATATCTTGGTGCAACAAGTTATTTATTTGAAAAGTTTTCTTTTAATTAAGTACAATTCGATCATTAGAATTATAGCTAAAATATATTGGTATAGTGTTTCTTTTTTCAATTTTTGAATATAAATTATGTAATTATGTCTTAGTCTTAGCTAATATGATCAAACAAACCAAACTGCTTTAAAAAGAGGCTTAAAATAAAGGTTTATTTGCTCAGAAAGTAACATCCTATTGAAGGACCCAACCAACACACAAGATCCTATTAAGCTTCCTGTAATTTAAGCTAAAAGAAGCTAGTTATAGAAAAGCTTCTGTTAGCGATCGCTATGATTATTATAAAACCATATTATTAACTTTTTAATCTTTTATAGAAGCTGTATGTTTTTAACTTTTATTATTTTTATACGGAGAGAAATAATATTCTTATCATAAGTAGATATATTAAGCAAATATTTTGCTTGATCTAAGAAAATTTAAAATTAAGACACATTTGCTCAAATCAAGCAAAAAAAAAATTAAAATTAAGAAAACAAATTTTTAATTAAGGTATATACGTGTAAATTTTTCGAATTTTTTTTGTTTAATGTGTTCCTTATAGCTTTAAGAATATACATACGCATTTTTAAATCGATATTTAAAAAAAAAACAGAAGTTATAACGGTTTTCGTTAACCTATGTCTAAGCTCCATACAATAAATAAAAATCTTTAAACGCGATTTCGTCGAAACTAGTTTTTTTAAAACGTTTCGATAGATAACTCGAAATCTATTGGTTCAATTTCAATGATTTTTTTTGCATTTTGTTCGTTATTTTGTTCTTTAAGCATCCCCCCTAAATTCAAGTATCTATTTTTTTTTGTTTTTTTATATAAACAAAAAAGCGCACGAAAATGTTTCTATTTTTGAACTTTTCACTTCAACTTCCGCCATAATTAAAAAAAAAACCCCTAGGGTCTTGCGTAGGGGGGATGCTTAATATAAGGTCTATGCTTTAAAATGTCATTTGATTTTTTATTTCCGATACATGGGAAAGGCCATATCCATCGAACCGTGTTGGATGTCTTTTTTTTCAATGCCATTTTCAGCGCCCTCTATATAAAAGCCAGAACTGTATAAAAAAAAAAATATTTTTAAAAAGTATTTTTTATGTACAATAACCTGTATAAATTTTAAAAAAAATAATAACATCTTATATCTAAAAAAATTTTTTTGAAACAACTCCTGTTTTTTGTTGTTACACGTATATTATACCTTAAATTTAATGTGACCTTTATTATATATCATTAATTATATGGAAACAAATATGAGCTTTAGGCCAAAGTATGTTGAGAACAAAACAACATGAAGACAACCACCACCAACAACAACAACGGCTCCGTATAGAGCTAATCATACATCAGACTAGACAGACTGTTTCGTTAACCGGTACACAAACTCATCTGTATCTTACATGACTTTTCACCGTGATCCACTCAAGCTACTACGGTCCTACTTATACTGCCATATGCCGAGAAAGTTACCCGGAAGTTTATTTGGCAGAGAGAATGCTTTTACATTAGTAACTGAGTTCTTATCTTCTTTTAGATGCACCCTGTGTCAAGGTTAACCTTGATCGTGTCATACTTTTAGACATAGTCTTAACTCATGTGCATCTATTGAAGGTCGATCAAAGCGTTTTACTGCTAGGTGTACCATCAGCTAAACTAGCTGAACCCTAAAAAACGGAAAAAGAAAAATGTGTAAAAAAAAAGAATAACAACAAAGTAACACAAATTAAACATGCTCTGATTACCTTCTGATCTATACTAAAAATAAGTCAAATATAATCATTTAATATTTGGTAACTCCGCCTTTTGCTGATATCACGGCTTGAATGCGACGTGGCATGTTTTCAATGCATGATATGGCTACTTGTTGCGGTCTTGGAGTGTTGTGCTATGCTTTGATGATGTTCTTAATCAACTCTGATTAATTTGTTACAATTTTTTCTTTGGCTATTTCGGTTTCAAGGACTGCCCACACATTTTCAATGGGATTCAAGTCAGAGCAGTTTCCTGGCCAGTTCAAAGTGTTAATATTATTATCTTTTAAATGTATTTGGTGATAGATTTAGCCAAGTGCATAATCATGCATAAATATGCATATAACATGCATATAATCTTATATGAAATTTAATTTTGGGAACCATTCTGCTGTCTGTGGGGCCAGCCTTTCCATCAAAACTTTCTTTTACTGTATAGTCTTCCTGTCCCTTTACCGCTTATAACTGACCATATCATCACCGAAGTAGGATTTTTTACGCATTATACAATTACAGTCCTCCTTAAATTTTTTTCTCGTCTGAGATGCAAACTGGCAAAAAGATTTTATATTAATAATCATAAAAATTCATCATTTATTGTATTTTAATAATACCAACCCGTTACCAGTCTTCCAGTGTCCAATGTTGGTGTTCTTTAGCCCAGGCAAGACGTTGTAAGGACCAAAATTTTGGGTCATAAATTTTGACCTACATAATGTGCTTCCACCTTATTTCAGCTCAATACCAAGAGACGGGAGATTGGGGCTCACCTTGGCCATCCAACGGCAGGCACCGCGGCCGCCGTATATAATTTTTACTTTTATCATTATTACATGGAAAAATTAGTTTCTTTATTTCAATACATAATAAAATAAATTACAAATAAATTACAAAATTTAAGAATAATAGGGTAGGACCCCCCCACTAAGGTTTCCAACTCCACGACAAAGCATTGATTTTTTTGCCAGCATAGAGTCGAGAGCATTTCAGTTAGTTTTTTTTATTTTTATTTTCATGTTTATGCGTGTTCCAAGGGAAGCGGTAAACTCGCGTGATACGATACCCACAAACAGAAAAGTGTGAGAAGAGAAGGGAGAAGAAAATCACGCCACTTGTATGCCTAACGCTGGGAACGGAACAAACAGGCGAGTGTTAGAAGAGAACGTGAGAATTCGATCGTGCCACCCGTTCGCCTAACGCTGGAAGTGGAACAAATCAGAGCGAGTCAAGAAACGATGGGTTTAAGCTAAAGCGGATAATGAAAAACCAGGCAGTCAGTCAAGGGCCACGGTGGTGGCAAGTGGTGAAAAATAAAATATAAAAAGTGAACATCGACAGCGAGCAGCAACAGCAAGTGAACAGCCAACGTCGACAACGCGCAGCAGCAGCAAGCGAGAGTTGAATGTCGACAGCGAGCAGCAGCATCAAGGATACGTCGACAACAATTCTTCAACATCCACGTCAGCAGCGAAGCCAGGGACTAAGGGATCTCTGTGAGACAACGAGCTGGAGTGATAGCAAGGACACGACGCCAGAAACGCTCGTGACACACCACCAACGCCCGGACGACGACTCTTACAGTCGACAGCCCAGGATTTGTATCGAAAGGACATGGTGAAGTTATAATAAAAGAAATATATTATATATTAAAGAATACTGATCAATATAAATGTTTATCTTAAATTCTTTTATTTTTTATTGCCCCTTAATGAATATTTGATTAATAATTATTATATTAATTAATTAATATTAATTACTTCTTTATGAATTATTCAGTTGTGAATTAGTTTACAAGCATACCATCTCCAACCATTGTTAGGTTTAAGAAGAAATAAAATTATAACGAAAAATTAAAATAATTAAATTGATTGATTTAGTGTTCAAAAATTTATAAATTTTTGTAAACGACCCTGGACAGCCGCTTTGTCTGTCCCAGCTATAGACCCTGGTAAACAGGGAGTCGTTACAACGTTTAGCTGTTATGACACCTGTATGTCTCGGCTTCTTTTGTGGTCGACAACATTTCAGTCCCATCTCTATACATCTTCTTCTGAAAGTCCTTTCTGATATTTGAACCCCTGCGTCATTTAAAACTTTTTGAATGACATGCCGAGGCTTTCGACGGTTCTCTAAAGTAATACGACTAATTTTTCGCACCGTTCGAGATGTAGTGATCCACTTTTTGCCACATCTACACACTTGATTCGTCTGAATTGGTTTTTCAGCGACCAATTATTTTTTAATATTACGAATACCGGACTGCGAAACTTTTAGTAACTCAATTATTTGATGGTGGGTATATTCACAATGTTCCAACATTGTGGAAATTCTGGCTTTTTTCTTTGGTGTGAGGTCACTACACTTCCCTATCTCTGCAAGGCAAATTTTTAAATTTATTTCTATAAAAAGCCCATTAATAAAGAAAGTATTATAGATCAAATCGTTAATTTTTACAAAAAATCACATTTCACATTGTATATAAGTATATACAAGAAGTTTTTTATGATCGGTTATTCTACATCCTACATCTTTGATAAAGGATTTTCATTATAATAACAAAATTAAGTTTATATTATCAAGCAAATTGCACTGTGGAATAAATTCAGGTTAGTAAAAGTTAGGTCGATTCTGAGAGTGAGGGGTCAAAATAGAGGCTAAATTAGAAGACCCGTATCGGGGCGTTTGTTTATGTTAGTTCGAATTTGTTTTTAATCGACCTTCAAACTTTGCAGTCAAATGCCAATTTTCAGCATATTGTTTATGTGGTTTTTTGGCTATAACTCGTCGACTAATTGATCTTTTTTTCAATCTGTAAAAGCCAAATTATTGCTAGAGACCTGTTCAACAATTAAAATTTTTTAAAAAATTTATTTAGAACATTTTTGTGGTGCTTATGAAGCAAAATGTTGGAAAAATTATTTTTTTTCATGCTTTTTGAAAATATTTTCCACAAAACTAAGTCTTTTTTGCTTTCTGTTTGATCTATAATATGCTTCTCAGTTTCTTCAATAAATTTCATTTGAAAAGAAAACAATCATAATACAAAACTTGCGTTTTCCAGCTTAATATTAATTTACTTCTCATTTTTTATGTACCAATTTTGTTCAATTTTGTTTTGTGTTGGTTTTGAAGAACCATTGAAAAAGAAATTATAAAAATATGGAAAAAATATAATTTTGAAATGTTAGTTATGAAATTTTTTTAGTAAAATAATTAAATAAATTAAATTAATGATTTGGCCAGTTGCCGCTTAGCAGGCGGGTGTGGATCAACATCATTGCTCTCTCTAATATCTTGGTCATCGTCATCATCATCAGAAAGGTCGACAACTTCGTCCAACAGATATTCTGGAATTTCATCTTTGTCTTCCCCTTCTTCCTCTTTTTCCTCGTCTTCCTCTTGTTCAAAGGTGTGTTTATACCACCAACAAATTTCAGCGAGTATTGCATCTGGAGACTTCTTTCCTCTGTACCTGAAACGAAAATAGTTTTCAATCGTTAAAACATGTTTAAATTGTGCACTCTGACAAACATATTAGAAAAATCTAGGAATTCACAATATGCACACCTATAGTTACCTTATTTCAAATGGAAGCGCAGTTTGGTGATAACGTGCGCCTTGCTCATCAGATTCAGTTGGCAACTGTTGAGCGAGTTGATCAAGATGCTGATGCAAGAGATGAATTTTGTACGACATATTAACCCCAATTTCATCAAGCTGTCAACATGTTTGCAACAGATTGCCTGTAGTTGTCTTTGCGTTCTTTACCCAAAAGTCCTTTAATGACTGCTTTCAATGCGAGCCATGCATTTAATTCTCGGTCTGTCAGAACTTGGTCAAAATCTTGACGACTTATTAGTTTCCGTATGTCGGGACCATTAACAACCCCTTCCTGAATTTTGGCGTTACTTAGTCTTGGGAAAATGTCTTTTAAGCGGTTGAATACTGCTGGTTTTTTTGCGATACATTTCAAAAAATGTTTAGCAATGCCAAGTTTAATGTGGAGCAACGGCAACAAAATTTTCATTTCAGGAATAAGACTTTCGTGTAGCCTATTATCTTTAGGCCATTTCCGTCCAATGCGACTATTCCAGTTATGCTGTTGTTTGTACTGGTTTCTTCCTTTAATACCTTCTCCGTATCGTGAATCCCAATCGCACAAAAAACACGGATATTTTGGACGGCCAGATGCTGTTAAGCCTGTAATCAATGAAACTCTTTTGAGGTCGCAGCAAATGCGCCACTGGTGTTCCTTATATTTGACTACTTCCAGAATGTGTTTCAAATTATCATTCACATTGAAGAACTTTTCTAACTCTTTTTGGCGTTTTCGATAAGCTGTTACTTTGGTACCTTCCGCCAGCAAATTATTTCCTTTAAAATATGAAGCCATTAGTTCTGATTTTTTCTGAGTCAAACACAAATTTGCAACAATTCCATCCAATTGGTTTTGTGTGACTAGGATTGGGTTCTTTGATGTTTCATAGGATGTACCTTCACCAGGGTCGTATTCTGAGAAGAAATTCATGGATGTAGCAGCGGCGGTTGTAGTACTGATTTCTGTTTAAAGATCAATACTTTGGTATGTGCGGTGGTTGAAAACAAAAAAGTTGTTTTACTAATTCCTAATTCTTGGAACTTCCCTTTTTAATTACTTCTACCTTAATCGCTATTTATTTAATGGGATTTATTTATTTGGGATTTTTAACGCAAATTATCGACTAAGACCATTTTCTTTTCAAATGTAATTTATTGAAGAAACTGAGAAGCATATTATAGATCAAACAGAAAGCAAAACAGACTTAGTTTTGTGGAAAATATTTTCAAAAAGCATGAAAAAAAAAATTTTTTTCCAACATTTTGCTTCATAAACACCACAAAAATTTTCTAAATAAATTTTTTTAAAAATTTTAATTGTTGAACAGGTCTCTAGCAATAATTTGGCTTTTACAGATTGAAAAAATATCAATTAGTCGACGAGTTATAGCCAAAAAACCATATAAACAATATGCTGAAAATTGGCATTTGACTGCAAAGTTTGAAGGTCGATTAAAAAAAAAATTCGAACTAACATAAACAAACTCTGCGATACGGGTCTTCTAATTTAGCCTCTATTTGGACCCCTCACTCTCAGAATCCACCTAACTTTTGCTAACCTGAATTTTTTCCATAGTGTTATTCTAGATTCCTTACTTGAATCAAGCAAATTTTTCGCAGTTCAAGCAAATATTGGTGTTTAATATAGAAAAATGTTCTTGAGTTTTAAGCAAATGTTTCTTGAATTAAGCATTATTTTTTTTCTTAATATCATATGTTTTAAATTTTCAAGCAAAATATTGCTTGAATTGAGGAATTTACTCTTGAGTGTAAACTGATAACCTATTCGCTTGATTCAAGCATAAAATGCTTGATTTTATTTTTTCTCTCCGTGTAGTTTCCAGTTAATTTATACAAATCTAGCATAAGCCCTTTGAAACCTTTAATTTTTTATTTTGACTGTTTAAATTTCATTAAAAATGAACACATTGCACCATTCCAAATACAAAATCCCAAGACATTTAAAAAAAAAAATAGTCTTAAATGCTATATTTTGTGACATTATTTATGTTTATGCGTTGTTGGAATTTAAACTTTTGACCCAGTTTAAAATAATTTACCTGCGAGGCATACAACAATTATTAATAAATGATTTATTATTGAAAACTAGCACAATGCAGCTGTTATTCTTATCTACCCTCATATTTGTGCTCTTCAACCTTCGACGAGCATTTGAATATGCCTTCATTATACCCCCCTCATTTCTGTTATTATAGCTCCTTTGACGGAGAATTTTGCGTTTTGATAATTAAAACAATAACATTTGTTTCATCCTTAGATCAATATATTTTCAAGTATTTTAGGAGTATAAATAGATATTTTATTATTCCTGGCTGATGTATTTGTGATTCCCTCAGTGCAAAAATATTTGTATAGATAATATCTTGAACTTTATTAATCATTTTGGAGATTGAATTGTGTGGATGCTTTTCAGAACTACAATTACCAAGAAGAACACAAATTCAGCTGATGTATACGAAAAACTCACTTGTTATGAATGGTGGATTTGCATACGGGATGAAAGGGCCTTTTAACCCTCTCCTCCCTTGGATGTTTTTTTTATTTATTTAACCGTTTTAGCCACCTTTGGGCTACAAAACTGTTAGCTTAGCTCCCCCTCTGACGAATCCTAAATGCGCCACTGCGTGTTCTCATTATACGTTCATAGAAAGAAAGTATTCAGACGGTGTATTTTGGGCTATTTGTTACTCGAAAACTTAAAGCACAGATTGAACGATACTGGCTCAGCAATGTCCGTTGTTTGGGTCACGAACTTGAATGAGTTCACATAGTAATTGAATTTGTTATAATATGCATCGATTTTGTAGCGATTTATTTTCGAAATTAACGAGTTATCACATAAAAAGGTAGGCAGCTGCTGGTAAACAATCTATGGTGTTGATTTAAGCCGTTATCGTGCATTCAATATTATTTTTGAACTTTGACATTTTAGCCTTGAGGTGAGAACTTAACATTAATTCACATAAATCTACACACACACACTCAAACTCACACAAAAGCAAGCAAACAAACACATACAATTATAAACAATAGAAATTAGCAACAATTGTTCTTGCAATGCAATCAAAAGTTTTCCCCACTGATTACTGACCAAGCCTCAGCAACACATGCCCCCTGTACACCTTGTACGAGAGTACTCAACGCCACTATCCACTCAACTCCACTCCACTTCACTCCGCTCCTGTGCTGCGCATTTCGTATGCAAATTTAATTTTTATGCTCGGTAGCGCAAATAAATTAAAAATGCAAATTTGAATTTGCAGTTATTTGTGCATTTGACAGATTTTGCGGGCATGCGGGATTTTATTATTATTCTTGTTTTTGCTATTGTTGTTTTGGCTGTGAATGTTGTTAATGTCGAGCGGTCGTTGTGCGCCTGTTGTTATGCAATTAAATTTGATAAACATTTATTTGTTGATTTGAATTTGATTTGTGTCAGTAACAGTAAGAATTTCTGCATATTCAACAGCACTAGCACCAGCACCAGTACCACCAGCTACCACCAAAACTCTTTAAACACATGACCAACACCTGTCTAGGTTGTATCCATACCAGCCGACACATTAACTCTTAAACAATTTTCAAAAATTCATTTCATTTCATGCCGAAAATTTTGTGGTTTTAAAACCAGCGTTATTCTGTATGAATTACAAATCCATGGACATAAATTCTAATGCTCAAAATATCTAATTAAAAATTAATTCAGTTTTTAATATATGAAAATTTATTCCGAATTTAACTCATTTTAGTTCATGCGCAGCACTTTTCCAGCGCTCAAAGCGCAAAAATTTATGCACTTTTAGCCGAGATGGGACAGATTGCTTCTCTATAAAGAGAAAATTATTGTGCGTCCATCAATTCCAGTTCAGTGGATAGTGAGAATATTATATTGCGTCCGTAGCAGTTCTGTGAATACGAAAATAACATGTAAAATATCCTATTAACATTTGATATATTGGCAGTTATCCATTCTTCATATTTGATTTTAGTACAACAGGTAAAGGTATCTCAAATGTAAAAGATTAACCCAAAAACTGGTTAAATTTTAAAAATATACATGTAATATTTAATTGATAATTATTATTTTACAAATAAAAATTTAGAAAGATCCTCAAGAAACATTTCATACATCTGAATGCCACATTGATTTCTGTTGAATAAAACGGTCCACAATGAAAACCGAGCACTTTCTCCTAAGGAGTTGAATTGAACAAAAAAAAAAAAAACTACTTCCTACTTAATTACTTACTTATCTGGAGCTAACAACCGTTAGTCGGTTTTGGCCTCGTATAAGAAATTGCGCCAGCCATTTCTCTTCTGCGCTTGCTGGCACCAGTTGGAAACACCAAGCGTGGTCAGGTTATCCAACACCTGATCCTTCCAACAAAGATGTGGGCGTCCTCTTCTGCGTTGACCACCACCGGGCACCGAATCGAATATTTTTTTCGCTAGAGCGTCGTTTTCCATTCGCTCAACATGACCTAGCCAGCGGAGCCGCTCGATTTCAATACGCTTAACTATGTCGATGTCAGCGTACAGCTCATACAGCTCGTGGTTCCATCGAATTCGGTACTTGCCATTGACGCAGATCGGACCGAAGATTTTACGAAGGATCTTTCTCTCGAAGGCTCCCAGATTCTTTTCATCAGAACTGCTCAACGTCCAGGTTTGTGCTGCATATAATAGGACGGGCATGATTAGTGACTTATAGAGCGTGAGTTTTGTTCGTCGAGAGAGGGCTCTACTTCTCAATTGCCTACTTAGCCCAAAGTAACACCTGTTGGCAAGAGTTATCCTTCGTATTATCTCAATACTGACATCATTGAAAGAGTTTATGCTGGATCCCAGGTAGACGAAGTCCTTAACAACCTCGAAGGAGATGTTGTCAACAGTGACGTGGTTCCCAAGACGCTGGGACTGTTTATTTGTTGACACTAGGTATTTCGTCTTATCTGCATTCACTGCAAGACCCATTTGACTCGACTCTTTCGCTAATCTGGAGAATGCTGCACTGACTTCGCGCGTATTATGGCCAATGATATCGATATCATCAGCATACGCTAGCAGCATAATACTTTTGTAGATTATCGTGCCACTGCGTCTCAAATCAGCAGCTCGGATGATCTTCTCCATCATCAGGTTGAAAAAGTCGCACGATAAGGAATCACCTTGTCTGAAACCTCGTTTGGTATCGAATGGAAGAGTGAGATCCTTCCCGATCTTGTGCTGCTGGTGTTGCTCAGTGTCATTCTACAAAGACGGATGAGCTTTGCAGGAATACCAAATTCAGACATGGTGGAGTATAGATGATTCCTTATTGAACTGTCGAAGGCGGCTTTATAATCGACAAAAATATGGTGTGTGTCGATTTGTTTTTCTAGGGTCTTCTCCAAGATTTGTCGTAGCGTAAATATCTGGTCTATGGTGGATTTACCAGGTCTGAAGCCACACTGATAAGGTCCAATCAGCTGGTTTACGATGGGCTTCAGTCTTTCACATAGTACGCTCGACAGGACCTTATATGCGATATTGAGAAGGCTTATCCCACGGTAGTTGACGCAAATTGTGGGATGGCCTTTCTTGTGGATTGAGCAGAGCACACTGAGGTTCCAATCGTTTGGAATGCATTCCTCCGACCATATTCTGCATAGGAGCTCATGAATGCATTTAAGTAGAGCTTCGCCTCCATTCTTGAAGAACTCAGCAGGTAAGCCATCGGCTCCTGCGGCTTAGTTGTTTTTAAGCCGAGCTATAGCTTTCAAGACCTCACTATGGTCGGGCAGCGGAACTTCAACGCTTTCGTACACAATTTGGGTTTCCGGTATGTCATCTCTATTGGCGAGATTGTTGTCGTCGTCACCATTTAAAAGCCTAGAGAAGTGTTCCCTCCACATCATCAGTGTACTCTGGATATCTGTCACTAGATTCCCATTTTCATCCTTGCAGGAAGAGCCCCGGTCTTGAAACCATCGACCAGGCGTCTTATTTTGTCGAAAAATTGTTGGACCTCATTCCTGTCACCATGCATCTTAATTTTCTCGCACTCACGCATTTCCGCTTCCCTTTTCTTTCGCCTGAAAATGGGAATAAAAAAAAATAAACAGTAGTTTTTATTCAAACCCTTTTAAAATCAAAAACACTTTACGATCAAATTAAGAATTAATCTACCCATTAAAATGAGATAAACATTTTAGCCTCTGTTGGCCATCTTTTTAAAATAAAAATTAATCGACCTAGAGGTGGCTTCGGTATTCGTGTAGGTAGCGCACTTGAATGGCAAGGCAGTGGTCCTAGCAAGGCCATGGTCCTACACTTTAACCTTTACATTTCTTTTTTCATTCCTTAACAATCAAAGTATACAATTTCTCATCAATTTACAAGTTAAAATTTGTCTTTTGTGGTAGAGATTTTTAAGAATGTTGCCTTATAACTAGAATTGATTGAGATAAAAGCCTAGAACTTATCTAAGGTACAATTTAACGTGTTTCTAAGGCTTATTGCAATGCTATGAACAACCTACACAAATTTCACTTGACTGCCCCCTTTTTTCCTACTAACCAATATGCATTTTCTTTAATAGGATCTTTAATTTTTTTTTAATTGTTTGTCATAGTCAAAGAGTTAAGCTTTACTGTCGTACCATTATTTATGTCATAGCACTTATACTCTGCGAGTTATAATTCCATGCAAAGCCAATGCATTTTGAAAAGAAGTCTTTTGCAACTTTTTCAATAATGCTTTAAAAAAAAATGGTGTTTTCATCATACAAAATTATAAGTATTTATTTGCTAAATAAAAAGAGTGAATATTATATTACGTCACACTTGACTTGAAATGTTTACCCTCGATTAAATTTCTTCTGGCAACACGGTACATTTTGCTTAGAACAAAATGCAATTAATGTAAAGTTCTACCTCATCCCTTTTTCATTTTGACATTCAATTTAAGTCCCTTTTTAACATTTAATTTGATTTTCACGTGATTTTATATAATGTTTAACTTAATTTTCGTTGCATTTAACAGCACATTGAAAAAGCTGTCATGGCGTCTGTCTAACCTCAAAGCTCGCTCGTTGTGTTCGCTGCTGATGTGTTGGTAAACAAAACAACAGAAGACACGTTAAACGAGAACATTAACATTTCCTAATGGCATCCCTGCCACGACTATACCGTTACTCTTGTAGCGCTGTCACTTTTGCATATGATTTAGCCCGAAGTGTTGCCGTGTGTGTGTGTGTGTGAGAGTGTACGATGTATGCGATTTTAGAATATGTGTTTTGCTCTCTCACTCTTTTTCTATCAAATTTTTTCTTGCGTGCCCTTGTAGCAGACTGTCGTTGTCTGTCTGTCTGTCTGTCTACCGGTGTTTTGGTTTGTTGTTATTTTTTTATCTTAGACAGGATGGATGCACTCCTCGCATGCATTTCGTCACATTAAATCAAAATAACTGAAATCGCGAAATATTGTTACTCGCACACAGTTTGGAGAAGAAACGCTTACAAAAAAAAACCGAATTCAGAAAAATTACGTCGTGTTAAATAGGTCGATACTTGGTGGAAAAATTATAAGGTGTTTTTATCCCATGACATGTTTCCATACATTTTTTGACATGCTGCCTTATTTTGACAACATCAAAATTATTTAAAAATAATAAATTTTTTCTTGACTTACAAAACAAGTATAAGTCATTGGATGCCAAATCGGAACTGTAAAGCGGATGACCCATCAGTTGCACGTTTTGAGTGCTCAAAAACTATGTGTTTGAGCTGATGTGTAGGAACTTGTATTGTCTTGAGGAAGAATATTTTTCGACGCTTAATTGTTTTCCTTTTTTCTTGAACACTTCTGGCAAACAAATGGTTGTGTACTTTTCCGAATTGACCACTTTTATTCGCTGGGTATAAGAGCTATGACTAAAAAAATAGTACGACCGTAAAGATTAATTCCTTTACTTCATTATAAAAACAAAACAAAAATTCAAAATGTCATCGGGACGCGGTGGAAGCTGCTTAAGCAATGCAACTGAAAATTTGTTAAATATAATTATTATTCACTGAGTATTAGTGCTAATATTAAAAATATGATACACCAATAAAGGCCTATTCTAAGCCCTTACAAAAAAATTAATCAAAAAATTTCCAATGTCATGGGGACACAGAGAGAGCCGCTCAATGATCGAAAATGCAACATTCATGCAGCGGCGTTGCATTGAATTTTTACTCGGTGAGTTTATAAGCTACGATAAATGTTTCTAAAGGAAAATGAAGGATTTATACTTGGCCGTGCGACAAAAATAAAAATCTAACATCTCCAGGTCGTGAATATAGCAGCATATGTAACAGAAGTGTAATATCGTTTCATGGAATTATTACTTACTCAGGAGACGCGATGCGGTAAATTTTGTTTTACGAAAGCATAGATGTGTTATTACGCCTTACAACTAAAAACAACTAAAAAATTCTTGTCATCATGATTTCAAGGTGGCAACCATATAATGTAGTAAAAATGCTACAACCATGAAAAAACGTTGCATGGAATTTTAACTCAGTGACTACTGGCGTAACGGAAAATTTTAAGGACCGAAAATGAAGGTGAGGACTTCGGGCATATGATGAAAATAACAAAAAAATTTACGGCGTCATGAGGCCCTTCAGGGAACCGCATAATGTGACGCATTTGCATCACTTTTGCTGGATTAATTCCATGCAGCTAAAACAAAGTTAATGCACCAAGGAAAAGCACAACTAAAGGAGGATGAAATAAAAAAAAAAACAAAAGCAACACCAACCGCACCAAAACCAACACCAACACCAACACCAACACTTACAATAACAACATCAACAACAACAACAACAACAACAACAACAACAACAACAACAACAACAACAACAACAACAACAACAACAACAACAACAACAACAACAACAACAACAACAACAACAACAACAACAACAACAACAACAACAACAACAACAACAACAACAACAACAACAACAACAACAACAACAACAACAACAACAACAACAAGAACAACAACAACAACAACAACAACAACAACAACAACAACAACAACAACAACAATAACAATAACAACAACAACAGCAACATCAACATCAACATCAACATCAAATTCAACATCAACATCAACATCAACATCAACATCAACATCAACATCAACATAAACATCAACAGCAACATCAAATTCAACATCAACATCAACATCAACATCAAATTCAACATCAACATCAACATCAACATCAACATCAACATCAACATCAACATCAACATCAACATCAACATCAACATCAACATCAACATCAACATCAACATCAACATCAACATCAACATCAACATCAACATCAACATCAACATTTACATCAACATCAACATCAATATCATTATCAACATCAACATCAACATCAACATCAACATCAACATCAACATCAACATCAACATCAACATCAACATCAACATCAACATCAACATCAACATCAACATCAACATCAACATCAACATCAACATCAACATTACCATCAACATCAACATCAACATCAACATTAACATCAACATCAACATCAACACCAACATCAACATCAACATCAACATCAACATCAACATTAACATTAAAATCAACATCAACATCAACATCAGCATCAACATCAACATTAGCATCAGCATCAGCATCAACATCAACATCAACATCAACATCAGCATCAACATCAACATCAACATCAACATCAACATCAACATCAACATCAACATCAACATCAACATCAACATCAACATCAACATCAATATCAACATCAACATCAACATCAACATCAACATCAACATCAACATCAACATCAACATCAACATCAACATCAACATCAGCATCAACATCAACATTAGCATCAGCATCAGCATCAGCATCAATATCAACTTCAACATCAGCATCAACATCAACATCAACATCAACATCAACATCAACATCAACATCAACATCAACATCAACATCAACATCAACATCAACATCAACATCAACATCAACATCAACATCAACATCAACATCAACATCAACATCAACATCAACATCAACATCAACATCAACATCAACATCAACATCAACATCAACATCAATATCAACATCAACATCAACATCAACATCAACATCAGCATCAACATCAGCATTAGCATCAGCATCAGCATCAACATCAACATCAACATCAACATCAACATCAACATCAACATCAACATCAACATCCACATCAACATACACATCAACATCAACATCAACATCAACATCAACATCAACATCAACATCAACATCAACATCAACATCAACATCAACATTAACATTAAAATCAATATCAACATCAACGTCAACATTAAAATCAACATCAACATCAACATCAGCATCAACATCAACATTAGCATCAGCATCAGCATCAACATCAACATCAACATCAACATCAACATCAACATCAACATCAACATCAACATCAACATCAAAATCAACATCAACATCAACATCAACATCAACATCAACATCAACATCAACATCAACATCAACATCAACATTAACATTAAAATCAATATCAACATCAACGTCAACATCAAAATCAACATCAACATCAACATCAACATCAACATCAACATCAAAATCAACATCAACATCAACATCAACATCAACATCAACATCAACATCAACATCAACATCAACATTAACATTAAAATCAATATCAACATCAACGTCAACATTAAAATCAACATCAACATCAACATCAGCATCAACATCAACATTAGCATCAGCATCAGCATCAGCATCAACATCAACATCAACATCAACATCAACATCAACATCAACATCAACATCAACATCAACATCAACATTACCATCAACATCAACATCAACATCAACATTAACATCAACATCAACATCAACACCAACATCAACATCAACATCAACATCAACATCAACATTAACATTAAAATCAACATCAACATCAACATCAGCATCAA
>OX030950.1:23518962-23621462 GCA_943735915.1 Pherbina coryleti | reverse complement strand
TGTTGATGTTGATGTTGATGTTGATGTTGATGTTGGTCTTGATGTTGATGTTGATGTTGATGTTGATGTTGATGTTGATGTTGATGTTGATGTTGATGTTGATGTTGATGTTGATGTTGATGTTGATGTTGATGTTGATGTTGATGTTGATGTTGGTCTTGATGTTGATGTTGATGTTGATGTTGATGTTGATGTTGATGTTGATGTTGATGTTGATGTTGATGTTGATGTTGATGTTGATGTTGATGTTGATGTTGATGTTGATGTTGATGTTGATGTTGATGTTGATGTTGATGTTGATGTTGATGTTGATGTTGATGTTGATGTTGATGTTGATGTTGATGTTGATGTTGATGTTGATGTTGATGTTGATGTTGATGTTGATGTTGATGTTGATGTTGATGTTGATGTTGATGTTGATGTTGATGTTGATGTTGATGTTGATGTTGATGTTGATGTTGATGTTGATGTTGATGTTGATGTTGATGTTGATGTTGATGTTGATGTTGATGTTGATGTTGATGTTGATGTTGATGTTGATGTTGATGTTGATGTTGATGTTGATGTTGATGTTGATGTTGATGTTGATGTTGATGTTGATGTTGATGTTGATGTTGATGTTGATGTTGATGTTGATGTTGATGTTGATGTTGATGTTGATGTTGGTCTTGATGTTGATGTTGATGTTGATGTTGATGTTGATGTTGATGTTGATGTTGATGTTGATGTTGATGTTGATGTTGATGTTGATGTTGATGTTGATGTTGATGTTGATGTTGATGTTGATGTTGATGTTGATGCTGATGCTGATGTTGATGTTGATGTTGATGTTGATGTTGATGTTGATGTTGATGTTGATGTTGATGTTGATGTTGATGTTGATGTTGATGTTGATGTTGATGTTGATGTTGATGTTGATGTTGATGTTGATGTTGATGTTGATGTGGATGTTGATGTTGATGTTGATGTTGATGTTGATGTTGATGTTGATGTTGATGTTGATGTTGATGTTGATGTTGATGTTGATGTTGATGTTGATGTTGATGTTGATGTTGATGTTGATGTTGATGTTGATGTTGATGTTGATGTTGATGTTGATGTTGATGTTAGTGTTGTTGCTTTTGCTTTGTTTTTTATTTGCTTCTCCATTGGTTGTGCATTTGTTTTGTTTTTTATTTGCTTCTCCATTGGTTGTGCTTTTCCTTGATGCATTAACTTTGCTTTAGCACCATGCAATTAATCCAGTAAAAGTGATGCATATCCGTCACATTAGGCGGTTCCCAGAGGGACCTTATGACGCCGTCAATTTTTTGTTTTATTTTTATCATGTGCCCGAAGACCTCACCTTTATTTTTGTTCCTTAAATTTACCGTCACGCCAGTAGTCTCAGAGTTAAAATGCCATGCAACGTTTTTTCATGGTTGTAGCATTTTTACTACATTATGTTGTTGCCACCTTGAAATCATGATGACAAGAATTTTTTTGTATTTTAGTTGTAAGGCGTAATAACGCATCTATGCTTTCGTAAAACAAAATTTACCGCATCACGTCTCCTGAGTGAGTAATAATTCCATGCAACGATATTACATTTCTGTTACATAAGTTGCTATATTCACGACCTGATGACGTCAGAATTTGTTCTTATATTTTTTTTCGTAAGGCCAAATATAAATCCTTCATTTTCCTTTTTAAACTTTTATCGTAGCTTATATACTCACCGAGTTAAAATTCAATGCAATGCCGCTGCATGAATGTTGCATTGTCGATCTTTGAACGGCTCTCTCTGTGTCCCCATGATGTCAGAATTATTTTGTCTAATTTTGTTGTAAGGGCTTGGAGCAGGCGAATTGCTTGATACTTGGATTGGTGTATCATATTTTTAATCTTACCGCCAATACTCAGCGATTAATAATTCCATGTAACTTATTTTCAGTTGCGTTGCTTAAGCGGCTCCCACCGCGTCCCGATGACGTTTTGAATTTTTATTTTATTTTTATAATGAAGTTAAAAAGTTAGCCTTACGGTCATACCATTTTTTTACCATAACTTTTATAGTCAGCGAGTAACAATTCAATGCAACGCCGATCAATTTTAAAAAAATGCATTTTTCAACTTTTTTGGAAACCTGCGCTGTAAAACGCAATTTCGTTACGTAAAAAAAAAGGATAAGGATAAAGAAACGCCATCATGTCAAAACTTAGGTGTGTGTCCAAGCTGCACACAAATTAATTTTTTTTTATTTTTGCCACAAGGCCATATACAAATCCTTCATTTTTGCTTTATTATGTTTACCAAAGCGCATATACTCCCCAAGTAATTATTCCATGCAATTCCGCGGCATATACCTTCTATTCAAAATGGAACAGGACTTTAAAGCTAATGATTTTTTTATGACTAATAACACTGTTATAGACTTAGGCGTTCATTTCTAGCTCGATCTGTTACGAAGTTTCTTTCTTGTTAACAATAATATTGTCTTGTTAACAAGTTCACCTCGAGTCTGACCTGAGAATTTTATGATGGAAAAAAAGTTGACTAAAAAGTGTGTTTGCAATTTTGTGTTTCCGACGGAATTTCTTGTGCGGATGCATTGATGCTTTTAAGGGACGATACCAACATTCAGCTCATCATTACTGGTGACGAGATTTAGGAGTACGGGTACGACGTCGAAACAGCTCAACAATCGGAAAAGTGGCGCCATCCAGATGAACCGAAACCCAAAAAACCTCGACAAAGTCGTTCAAAAATTAAGATGATGTTGACAGTTTTCTTCGATTTTCAAGGCAACGTGCACTCGGAACTCCTTCCGCAAGGTCAATCAGTCAACGCTCAATATTATTTGAAAAAAAAGAGCAAGAATATTTGGCGTATGAGTCCAGAATTATGGAAGGACAATTCATGGTTTTTGTACCACGATAATGCACCAGCTCAAACAACACGCATTGTGAGCGACTATTTGACCAAAAACAAAGACAATATCATTCAACAAGCACCATATTCGCCAGATAGATATGACTCCGTGTGACTTATTGCTATTCTTCAAACTCAAACTGTCGCTTCGTGGAAAACATTTTGAGACGATTGAAGTCATCAAAGAGAATTTGCAGAGGGAGCTAAAGGCCATTCCGAAATCGGCCTACCAATAATGCTTTCAAGAATGGAAAAAACGGTGGCATATGTATATCGCTTTAGATGGTAATTATTTTGGAGGTGATAAGTAAATATTGAGAAACTTTTTTACAAATTTCTTTTTTAAGATTTTTTCATTTAAGACCAAATTTTTTTTTATATTATTAATGTATAATGACACGACTATTCAAGATTTAACCCTGACATTTTGGTCCATACATATTCTTCGATAAGGTAGAAAAGTGCAATGCCGCGAAAGACCTTAGATTTGCGGTGAGCAAGATATCTGGAGATACTGATCCCGATCGAAATTGTTCGCTCAATATGACGATTATAAGGACCATAATCTTCTCGTAAAGTGCGATATGTTGCCACGACAGAATCAGAATTTTTGTAGAACAATTTAATAATTTTAGCACGTTGTTTGGCAGCTGATTTGGCAGCTGCCAAATGCCAGGGCTACACTTTCCGTAACCCAACATTAATAACTCTTGACTATCTTAGTCTGGATTTAGTCCTCAACTCAACTAGCCACCTGTTCGAGCCATCATAAATTTTTGTTACAAACTTTTCAATAACGTATTTTATTATCTCTTGAAAATAACTTATGATCTGTTAATATATAAATTTCAGTCAGATTGTATCATTTTATAACTTCTCGAAAGTGTGCCCAAAATTATATATTTGCTTCAACATTTATGAGCGTCAGCCTACTTTTATATCATTTGACATAAAACCTTACTCACCCTTAATCCCAAGCATACTCTAAGGTGTTGAAATCCCTAGATAAACCCTTCGAACACAAAAAACATGCATTACTTCTAATACAATATAATGCAATTTCCAACGACTTTAACCGAGACGTCATTAAAGAATTTTGAGTGTACATCCAAAAAGTCATAAAAGCCATATTTATGCTTCAACATATCCTTGCATGAAACCTCTGCTTAGTCCCTTGCATCAAACAACTACCCACTGGCAGAGGACGATTACACACAAGCTCATAAAAAGGAAATTATAAAAATGAGTATCAACTTTAAACCAAATAAAATACTTTACAGTGTTGCCCCCTTTTTTGCTAACCCAACCGTTGATGATGACATGTGTTGGAAAGTAGCTCTCGACATATTTTGACAATACAACTTTTTGATATTAGCTATGGCAGTGTGCGTGTGTGTATGTGTGTGTGCTAGAGAGTGGTGGGCGGAGTGGTTGTAATGCTGTTCTCTGAGGTCTCGTCGCATATGTCAAAACAAACAATATTATATGCAAATTTTCATATTTTTAATGCTTTTATGCTAATCCTTTGTGATGACAGAGGATGATGTCTGGCAGGAGTAGGTTGTAGGTTGAGCTATATCTATCAACATATGCGGTTTTTTGAATTGTGTTCCGACATTATTTGAGGCTTCCGAATGAGTTTTGGGCATATTTAATGAAAATGGGAGTCTGTTTAGGTTAATCTCTTAAAGAGTTGTGGCTATTGTCGACGTAAGAGGATGCGTTAGCGTTGCATATAAGTGTTTAAAATAAAGATAAAGAATAAGGCGGCAATTTCAATGGCAGTTATAATTGTCAAAGTCGAATTTTTAATAAAAAGATGTTATAGTTAAAATGTTAAAAATTTAAGTAAATGGTTTCAATTTATCTTAGCCCCACTAAAAAGTTATATTTGCATCGCTGTAACGTAGCCAACTAGTAAAATCGCAACTACTTAACCTGCTCAAAAATATCACAATAAGTTCAGCCCAAATACTTTAACACTGCTGTTACCTTAAGAAAAAGTCACACTTGTGATCTTAAGGTCACGCAATGACCAAGCGTCTATGGATATGGCCTTGTATGTTATGGATATAATGTAAGAGTAAAACTTTCAGTATTAAATTTTTAAATTTTAATGAGTATTGATTAATTTTTAACTTTCATTAAGTAATATTTAATTTAAAATTTTATTGAAAATTCATTAATTTTTACTTTTGACGTGAAGAAATTACATTTTACCGCACAGGTTTCCACAAAAAATTCATCGGTGTTGCATTGAATTGCTGAGTATAAGAAATATGATTAAAGAAATGATACGACCGCAAAGGTTAATTCTTTGACTTCCTTCAAAAAATAAAAAAAAATTCAAAACATTATCGGGAAGCGGTGGGAGCTGTTTAAGCAACGCAACTGAAAATTTGTTACATGGAATTATTACTCGCTGAGTATTGCTGCCAAGAATATCAACATCAACATCAACATCAACATCAACATCAACATCAACATCAACATCAACATCAACATCAACATCAACATCAACATCAACATCAACATCAACATCAACATCAACATCAACATCAACATCAACATCAACATCAACATCAACATCAACATCAACATCAACATCAACATCAACATCAACATCAACATCAACATCAACATCAACATGAACAACAACATCAACAACAACAACAACACCAACAACAACAACAACAACAAAAACCATAACAACAACAAAAAAACCAACACCAACACCAATACCAACACCAAGACTAATTCCAACACCAACACCAACACCAACACCGACACCAACACCAACACCAACACCAACACCAACACCAACACCAACACCAACACCAACACCAACACCAACACCAACACCAACACCAACACCAACACCAACACCGACACCAAAACCAACACCAACACCAACACCAACACCAACACCAACACCAACAATAACAACAACACCAACACCAACACCAACACCAACACCAACACCAACACCAACACCAACACCAACACCAACACCAACACCAACACCAACACCAACACCAACACCAACACCAACACCAACACCAACACCAACACCAACACCAACACCAACACCAACACCAACACCAACACCAACACCAACACCAACACCAACAACAAAAAAGGGATTCGGTATACATATTTGATTAAGTCAAAAATTTGATCATGGATTAAAACAAGATTTTGGACATGAAGTAGGAGTATAAAGAAACACTGTAACGTCAAAAGCTACGGGTGTGTCCACGACACAGCCAACTGTTCTTTTTTTCTCCCAATTCTTTCCTTTGTTTCCCTACTTGTTCTCAGCCTTATACTAATTCTTATATTTTTTCTTAGGCGCCTGCTACACGTTCAATATAATATATCAATATATTATATTGATCAATATGCAGTATCATGATATTTATTGAACGTGTAGCATCTAATATTGATGGATCGTGATCCACATATTGCAAAATATTTAATTGCAATTTATTGCAATATATTAATACGCAAACATCGAATGTTGTCGTACACTTTTTCAATATTTTTTTTAGAATAAGGACAATTAAACGTACATCATTCGAAAGGTACTGGACCATAGATGTGCCGAATTATGCTAGATTTTAAATTGATGACCTTTGACCCGAAATATTAACGTTGAAAGTTTATATTAATTTTTGTTAGGGATCTCAGAACTGGCAAGAGGTACAATGAAGAATGTGGTATCAGATGAAAGGCCTGGCTGCACAATATGATTGAATATAAGATTGGTGACCTTTGACCTCAAATATGAGCGGAAAAAGAGCATTTAATAAATAAAAGCTAAACTATAAGAGATGGAAAAACATGATATAAGAGAGAAATTTAGACATTCATAAGATATGCAAAAAAAAAATTTAATATTTTGCACCATCGTTTACGGTTACCCTACAATAAGCACTTTTGACATCAAAATTATTGAGATATCTCGGAAACTATAGATGTTTTCAGTACAACGTTTTTTGTATGAAAATTCGTTGGTTGAGAAAAATAACGGTATACGAAAACTTTTTTGCTAATATTTTCCACGAATAGTATGTTAAAAAAATTTCCCGTTATTATGACATCAAAAGTATTGCAAAACTGTAGAGAAACCTGTAGATTTTTGCCATGCAATGCATTTCTTAAAGCAATGCCATTGCCTCAGAATGAGAAAAAAACAATTGATATTTCAAATTTTGATTTTGTATGCAAATATCTCAGCCATTTCTTAATCGATTTTCCCTAAATTTTCTTTGTCTGAAAGTTCAATTAAATAACTTTTGAGAAATAAGAAAAGATTTACCGTTATCTCACTAATTCAATTTCTTATGTTGTTTTCAAAAAAACTCTAAAATATTCAATTTTTGATTAAAAATTAGACCAGACATTCTTTTTTTGTAATTTTATTTTTGTTTTTCTATTTTCTTCTCTCACACTCTTTCATATACCATATCATTTATTTGCAAAAATTGCTTCATTTTGACACATAATTTAATTAAGTGTTTCTATCATCGAAAATCATGAGCTACCCCCCTATCATTTTTTTGATGAAAATTACATTTTTCAAAATGTTGTTTTTGTATTTTTTATAAAGTTCTACAGCTAAAAAAATTATTTCTGTGAAAAAATTTTTCAAATATTTCAAACCACTCCAAAGTTATGTTTTAAGCCATTTCCTTATCTACTTTATATATTATACATATTATTATTATACATCTATATATAAATAGGTGTACGCAGAACAGTTAAGAAAAATTTTCTCCCGTGTTTCTCAACCAATTTTGATATTTTTTTTTAAATCAATAAGAGTAGGGAAAAGGAGTGCACCGAATATCTCTCAAATCAGACGTTCCATTCCACTGGTTACATTTGATGGGCGTTGAAATAGAGGCGAGGCACTTTTCATCAGCCCAAGTTTTCGGTAAACTTTTAAACTATAAGTCACAAATCAATGAAACTTGGTAAGAACTTCCTTCCTTGACAAAGGGGGGTGGAAACACTCATATAACTCAAAGTTGTTATATCAAATAGCTTTGGAAGCATTTCTACTAGAAAGTAGAATAAGGGAAGTAGGGTACTGTGACGGGCATTGGACAAAGGGGTGTGGCTCCGCATATATACGCCACATTTTTGATAATGAATAGCTTTAAAAGTAAAAATCACAGAACATGGAAAATCAGAATTGAGTTACTGTTTTGTGATTTCCTGCTGGTGGTGTGTTTGGTGCTGTAAGAGTTCGGTTACGTTTGCATATGAGTGAATAAATATACAAAAAAAAAATCAAATTTTAAATGGTCGAATCTCGACCAAAGGTGATACTAGTATTTTTAAATCCATCAATATGGATCGCGATCCAAATATTAGAATAAATATTGAACGTGATGCAGGTGCCTTAGGGTTATCCCTCTTCTTATGCAAACTTTTGTTTAATCCATGTCCAAAATCCTCATTTAATCCTTGTTCGAATAACAATGAAAATTGTTATTTTCATAATCTTTGTCCAAAGATAAGTTTTTTGGAAATCTTTGTCCTATTTTAAAAAAAAATAAAAAATAATAAATAAAGAAACAAGAAATAAAAACAAAAAAATAGGAGCATAAGAAGAAGGATTCTGACAAGGAGTAGGACAAGGATTACAAAGGGATAAGATCAAGGGTTGCGCGGTACCATGGACCAGGAATAATATAAAGAGTAGGACAAAGATTCGGACAAGGATTAGAATATGGATTTAGTCTAGGATTCAGACAAGGTTTGGAAATAAGATTAGGACAAGGATAAGGACAAAGATTTAGAATCTTGTATGACAAGATTTTGGAAAAAGAATTAGGACAAAGATTGGAAACCCTTTCGACTAAATTAAGAGCACAGATTAGAACAAATTTTCGCATAAGAAGTGAGATTCGAACATGGATAATTTCAGGAAGTGGAACATAGAATAAAACAATAATTTGGATATGGAGTAGGACAGGTAAGTATTAGGGCGAATAAGAATAAATACAAGCATATGGATAAGTTTGGGAAAAAGAATAGGGATAAGAAGAAGGACTTAGTTAAAGATACCCTTGACAGTCCCAACTCCTTTTATTTTGTTTTTTTGCCTTACAGTTTTTTCTTGCATGCTTGTTATATGCAACCAACTTATCTTTTTTAAGTATAAGGGCCAACTTATAGAATGTTTGCTTAAGATTTTTATTCATGATGTACGCGTTTCTGAAAATTTCTTAGTGAATGTCATGTATGGACTTTGTATTTATTCTTAAATGGTAATATTTAATCACTGGAATATCTTAGGTACCAAAGGCTACTCCAAAAATGTGGTGGCCTCAATCATGTGCCCTTTTGTCTCTTGCTTTTTCCAGATTTAGGAAAGGATTTTTTAATGAGTCAGCAATAGTTTTGTAAAGATTTTAAGGCTTATGGCAAACTACTCCTTAGAATGTACGAGTGTTTTCAGCGAAATAGGTCGGTATTGCTACAAAAGACCAAACATACAAAGTAAGAGTCCTTGGCGAACCGTACTCTTAATTAATTTTTACAAAATTCATCATTATTGTCGGTTTTGTCTTAAAACATTAAATGGCAGTATGTTTAAAGTATTTAAGCAGAGGCTCCTATGTACAGTTTCCAGTGATAAGAGGATGATACATTTTACTTATAATTTCCATCATTTAGGATTTTCACTATTTCACTGCTAAAATTTTCATTTCGAAAATCTATTTAAACATTAATATTAATTAACGGAATGAAAAACTTTTAAACCATCAACACATTTCTGCGTGTGATATTTAAATGACAGCAATAATTGCTTTTTCCAAACGTCATAGCAACAACACTGCAAAAACATAAAAAAAGCAAAAAGAAAAAAAAAACAAATGCAACGCATTTTCAACAACAGTGAAATAATAAGCAATGACCATTAACAGAAAAAAATCCGAGTATCAACTCACGCCATCAGTAAAAACATTATTGACCAAACGGAGACAGTACTCGACCAGAAACAGTTCCGGTGACATTAAAATAACCTTCAGTGCACATGATGTTGCAAACACTCACACGCACACACACACACACACACAAACATGCATAACAGCCACTTAGAGCGCCTGCTGAACTCTTTCCCCCCACATCCGGCCAATTCACCACCATCCACGCATTTTTTGATTAATGTGTCTGCAACAAATTATAAAAAGCAGACAATATTTCTTCATACTTCACACCCTGTAATGGCTGCAGTCGCGCAGGATACAGCCTCATGCTGTGTACCGCGTACCGCATACATGTATGTAGCATATATCCTGGTTCTGTAGAAGCTGCAGCACCAGCTTCATGCTGGTCATTGATATCCTAGGACTGACTGTTTGTTGTTGCCTTTGGTGACGCCAACGTATGACAGCAACAATTGAAATGTTGTTGCTTGTTGCACTAGCGGAGTTGATGTTGGCGACATGCTGCGGAAAAGTATTCTGTAAGAGAAGAGAGGAAATTGAAAAAAAACTGGAAACAGCGACAATTGTTAATAATAATTGTTTTCATTGCTTTTTTTTCACATGATTTTATCGTTTTAACGAAAAATTGTCAATGGCGCCGTACGACAATTGAAAAAAAAAAAACCGGAAGTGTTGGTGAAGGGCCTTTTATCCAATGAGAATTTAACACATTCCAAAACAGACAGTTAAAGATTGAATATTTTATGAAAGTGACATAATGAGATTTATAATTTATTCCTACCAAACTTATTTAAATTTGAATTTAAATAATGATCACACATATCTCGATTTTATATGTTATAAGAATCATACATTTTTACTTAAAAAAAAAAAAAAAAAACAGCATCCTAAACACCAAAAGCCTCTTTGTATACGAGGGGTGCTATTTATATTTCGGGAATAGCAAATAATAACCAACATTTCTAAATGAAAATGGCTTTCTTGTTTTTCAAAATATTCCCCTTGATGATCAATACAACTTGGCATTCGTTCAAACCATTTTGTCATAGCACTTTTTCCATACTTCTTGAGACACCTCCAAAACATGGTTTTTGAACGCTTCAACTGCTTCTGCAGCGCTCGTAAATCTTTGACCACGCAGTGTACCTTTGATATTCGCGAATAAGGAGAAGTCATTGGGTGCCAAATCAGGACTGTATTAATTCATAGTTTTGACTGCTCAAAAATGAACATGTTTGACGAGATGTGTGAGAGCTCGCATTGTCATGATAGAGAATGATTCGTCTTTGGCGGTTGGTTTTGCGAATTTCTCCAAAGACTTCCGGCAAAAAAATGGTCGTGTACCATTAAGAATTGACCGTCCTCCGTTGCTCAAGTGGAACAGTGGTATGACCAATTCGGTGGAAGAAACAGACGGCCATTTGCTTCGCAGAGCTTCGTGCGCAAACAACTTTTGTTGGATTTGCCTTGTCTTGGAATACCCACACGGTCGATTGCTGTTTTGTTTTCGACGCATACGCATATATCCATGATTCGTCATCTGTCCCAATTTTATACACGGCTCTTGAAGCACCACGATTAAACTTTTTAATCATTTCCTTACACCAATCGACGCGAGACTTTTTTTGAGCGATTGATAAAATTAAAGCGATTAAGCAAATAAGGACGATCCTCACAAGGCAACGCGTGAGGGTCAAGGGGGCGATCTTCACATGGAAACGTGTCTGACTGCCTCAACCTGGTGTGGCCAGAATTATCCATGTCGAACTCGTCTCAAGTCGACTCAAACTTCTCCGTGGTGTCCTCTAGAAACGGCAAACTGGCAACCGTTAGTCGGTTAACGGCTAATCTGAGCGGCGGGCTACCTGCCTTTAAAGGATTGTGCGTTGGGTTTGGAGCCCACTACGTAAAAACACATTTCAATGAAAAATATAAAAAAAAAAATGTCCCCAAATCTGATGACGACTACCGCAAACGAAATGACAATGATTTACGGATATGTACTTGGAACGTCCGAACCCTTAATTGGGATGGTGCCTCTATCCAACTGATAGATATCATAGAAAGATACAAAGCTGATATCACTGCAATCCAAGAAATGCGATGGAAGGGACAGGGTTGCTCAAGGCAAGCATCCTGTGATATCTACTACAGCGGACATGCGGAGAAGCACGAATTTGGATGCGGATTCGTGGTTGGTTAGAGACTATGGCATCATGTCCTGCGATTCACACCTGTGAACGAACGACTTGCCATAATCCGTTTCAACGTAAGATTCTTCAACATAAGCCTGATTTGTGCTCACGCTCCAACAGAAGACTAGGTCGTAGCAGTCGCTTAGCAAACACTTACGCGTTTGCTAGCTAGCCACATAAATTGGTACGTTGTGGAGGCAATTTAGTTGAGTTGCTAGCTCCAATAGATTTTTCTAAAAACTATATAAGCAAAGATATTAAATAGGTTTTGTTATTTCAATTAAATGAGGATTCTACTTTTTGTCAATAAAATTACCAGATCTCAAACATTCAATTACAAAAAAATGTTAATATATTTTAGTTGAAATACAATATTTTATTGTATTCTTGGCGTTTTTGAACCAATCCTTTCTTTTTATTTATTTTCTTATCATAAGGAATAGCCTTTCATAAGGAATATAACCTAAATTCCCATTCTCTTATATCGAAAACTGCTTGATTGAGAATTGATCTTTACAATTTTTAATATTAATGGCATACGCAAGTTATAGTGAAAATTTCTTGCGAGTCAAATTAGTTGATCCTTTTTTGAATGATACCACTACGGAATAAATAAGTAAAACATTTAAATTGATGTATTTTGGTCCAGAATAATTGGGAAACTTGGTCACAATGCACAAAGGAAATTCCTCTATAAATCGGCCACTTTCGCAATTGTTATAGAAAATTTCAACAACCTCACCTGTGGCCCATTGCACAGTCCCACTAATAGAAAAAGATTTTGACTCATTAATTTAAGTCTCAATTTTTGGCTTAAGCCTCTTGCATCGTCGAAGGAGTCTAACAACGCTCGTGGGTGTGTAAAGCATTGATGATTGTCACAGCATTGACAACATTTTTCAGCTTCTTAATGTTGTATTCTTCAATTTCAGCGCTTTTTGTGATTATTCACGTTAAAAATTTTCAAAAATGTGTCTAAAAATGTACCGGAAGTTTATCGTTTACATACAATTTGGTCACAAAGTGACAAATGGTAACATTGATAACGCAAATGGTAACATGCGTTAACGCAAATGGTAACAAATGCGGTAAATGTGCGTCAAACGTGATCAACTGCCACCCCAGAGGTCCCGGGTTCGAGTCCCAGATAGGACATGATCCTACGCTTTGACCTTTCGCATTTGCAATTTTCTTTCATTAAGTAATCAGCTGAAATTGAAAACTCATCAATATTTACGACTTGGAGTCGTAGTTTGTGGATGAGATTGCCTTATTACTTGAATTGAATTGAATTGAATTGATTGCCCCTTCGCTCACACTAATCTACCACCCCATTTCGAACCAAAGCAGACTTGACTGAATAGGTATTACACCTAAAAACCTTGGTTCAAAGCTTAAAAAAAAATGATAAGGTTATGTATGTTACACTATGAAGTACAAATCATACTCCATTATGTGTGTCAAATTAAGTAAATTAAACAATACAATAGAAAGCTTACGTTTTATTATAAAATTGGCGTTTTAATGCTATAGAACTTACAAAAAATAATAACTTTACATTAGGAAATAATTGTTACAACAACAAATAAATGTACATACTATAATAATCAAAAATTATGAATAAAATCATAATATATATCAATGAATACAAGTACAAGTAAGTAACCTGTTCAATAATGCATTACCTACATTAGCGAAGATTGTCAAAAAAATATTCAATAATAATGGAAATATTGGATTACAGGGGGTGCCGAATTAGTCAGGGGCCGGATTACCGGGGGTCCAGTGTAAAAAAAAGATGAACGCTGATTGTTGATTAAAAATTTGATTTGTAGACAGTTCTTCTAATGATACTCTTAATAAACATTCCCTGGAATTTTGTTGTTCTGTCCAATTTGACTCATTATCTGGTTCATTACGAACACTTTCCTTATTTAATTAAGTATTGCTAATTATTGTGTTAAATTGTTGTTTAAAGCAATGTGTTTTCGTTCCTACAAAAAAATGTTGCCCTACCACAGTGCAACATTTTTCAAGTGTTGCACTCAACCCTCAAAAAGTGCAGGTTTTAAACACAAAACACTACCCTGCTTACTCAATCAGCTGATATATTTGTGTGCGCCAAAAATAAAAAATTTGCTTTATTAAAAATATTATTTAAGTGTCAAATTATGAATGCATATATTTAACCTTGTCTAACACACGCATTTCATAATATTTTCGTTTAAAGCAATCAGCTGATTTTCAGGGCAACATTCTCCCCTCAAAAATTTTCGCAGGGCAAGAAATGTGCCATTTTTGCCCTATATAAATGTTACATTTTAAGAAACGAACACAGATTTTTTTTACCCATTTGCACTTATTTAACAATCGAACACGAAAAAAGAAGATGGCAATGAAAATGTAACATTTTCTGGTAGAAACGAAAACACCATAAGTTATAGTCATGAATTGATAGAATCTGATAATGGTTTGATGAGTTGGTGTTAAAATCAGCACATTCTTAGGGGAAGCAATGAAAGCTAATAAGCCTACCAGTCACCAAATAATAAAAAAATAAAAAAAATTGCAAATTTCTTTTATTTTACAGGGTTTATCAACACATGAAAGTAAAAACATTAAACAATTTAATTTGAATGTATTTGCATCCATTTACAAACTTCAGCATAGCAGTTATTTATTTTAGTTAGTAATAAACAGCTGTTGCAGCGAACAACATTTGCTTTAATGTTTTTGTTGTTGTTGTTGTTCCATGCTGTTCGATTATTTATAGCGAGCGAGCGAAGCGAACGACGTATACATACAGAAGCAGGCAAGCAGCAAACTGAATTAAGCGAATATGTATCAACAAAGAAAGATATGGAAATATTTTTTTCAATAAATTTCTAAACTAAACAGAATTTCCGAATTTGGGCTTCGCAGGCACCTAATTTAAGATCAGTAGAACAGTTTAGAAAAAGAAATATTAAAATCGGTCAACCCATTTCAGAGTTCTGCTCCTTTAAACATTCTTCATGCAAGTTGTTCCATGGGAGCTTCGCTCGCTTCGCTCGCTCGCTCCAATAAGGACAATGAGATCAAAGACAGCTTCTACGAGCGCAGCCCCCGCCACGACTTAAAAATCGTGCTTGGTGACTTCAACGCCAAGGTGGGAAAAGAAAATATCTTTGGTCAAACAGTGGGAAAGTTCAGCCTCCACGACAATACCTCCGATAACGGAATGAGGCTGATTGACTTTGACGCAGCGCGAAACATGGTCGTTAGTAGCACTAGATTCAAGCATCTCAATATTCATAAAGCCTCTTGGCTGTCTCCTGATCAAGAGACGCGCAACCAATTTGATCACGTTTTGATTGACAAAAGGCACTATTTCAGTGTTTTTGATGTACGCACGATCCGCGGTGCCAATATAGACTCGGATCATTATCTTGTCGCAGCCAAGATCCGTACACGTCTGTGCGTAACCAAGAATGCTCGCAATCAAGCACAGAGATAGCTAGACGTCGAAACGCTGCAATCAAAACGAACAGCCGAAGACTTCGCTACTCGACTCTCACTCCCGCTTCAAGAAAGCACTCCTCTGATCGACGATATATGCGCGCAGTTGAATCACATTTCCCATTCTATGCGTAAGGCTGCCTGTTGTGTTAATAAAAGAACTTTTATTAAATTTCTTGCTTACTTTAACACACTTGTTTATTGAATAACTGATGACTTAAGACTGCTTGATCAATGCAAAAAGAGGTATATTGACTGATGAAGTGTATACAAATAAATACATACATTGTGACACATATAGAACACATGTATTCATATATATATGTAACCATATATGTGTATACTTGGATACACAACATCTTCCTTTGAAAATAAGATAAATAAAAAATAAGTTTAATTCTTTACAAGACCTTAGATCATTATCCAACATAAATGTTTGAGATTTATAAGTAAACAATTGTCGTTATCATATACATAGTATGCCTTAATTAATATACAAACATAAGTTAATTCAAATTTTAATTCTTAGATGTTTGCTTTTTTTTTTTTTTTTAAAAAATATATAAAAGAAATAAATTTGAAAGTTGTTTAAAATTACTAATAGATTAAATCTTTTTTTTTTTTGAATTTTCAAGTTAATTACAGTTAAATCGTTCTGGTGGAACCACTTTTCTTCCGTAGCGAGTAATAATGGCACCTTGATCTGAACCTGTTACGCGAACAGGTTCAACATCAGGCTCAATACTTTCGCTTTGGTTAAAAGCATCTTGTGAAACCTGTGATTGATCTTTCGAACTACTAACATTCAAATCTGTAATAGGAGATTCAAATATGTATTGTCTGTTGCGGCGATAGCGACCACCATCCTTTTCACTCACCCAATAAGATCGAGGCTCCCTGCATTTAGATGTTATTAGTCCAGGTTGCCATACAGAATCTGGCGTTTTCTTAAAATAAACCTGTTGACCAACTTCTAATGGTTTTTGATGCTTTAATTTTTCATTATATTGAGTTTTTATAATAGTTTTTTTTCTTTCGAACTGCATTTGATATTTTGCATTATTGACTAATTGAGGGTTAAAATTTTGAGAAATAGATGGAATTTTGGTTCGTAATTTACGAGACATCAACAATTCCGACGGAGAGTTCATTACTCCTTTCTGGGTTGTTCTATAGTGAAGAAGTGCTATGTATGGATCAGATCCAGTATCATCACATTTAGTTAAAAGTTTTTTTATTGTCTGAACTGACCTTTCCGCCAATCCATTTGATCTGGCCAAATATGGACTTGAAGTTAAATGATCAATATTCCATTCAGTCGTAAACTTTTTGAAATTATCTGAATTAAAAGGAGGTCCATTGTCTGATATAATGATTTGAGGAATTCCATGACGTGCAAATATAGACTTAAGTTGAATAATTACAAGGGAACTTGAATAGCCCGAATTTAACGGAGAAATTTCAATATATTTTGAATAATAATCTACTACTAATAAATATTGTTTCTTTTTGAATTCAAACAAATCAATTCCTACTTTAAACCATGGCAGTGGGTAAACTTCATGAGATTGTAATGGTTCTTTTGGAAGATTATTCCTATAACGTAAGCAACTCTCACAATTACTTATTACGTTGCTTATATCCTGATTTATATTGGGCCAGTACATGTGATCTCTACTAAGTTCCTGCAACGTTCTATGCCCATATGTCCTTCATGAAGAAGCTGAAGCATTTGGTGGCGAAGAACAGAAGGTATGACAAGTCGATGACATTTGAAGACTAACTCATCTACTACATGTAAATCATCTCGAATGCTAAAATAAGGAATAATGGCTCCCTCAACAGCGTTTTTGCGACTTGGCCAACCCGTTTGACAATATTTTTTTATCAGGTTTAAGGCTTCATCATTTCTAGTAGCAGAACGAATTTCGTCGATTTTAGCTTCTGATGCAGACAAGTGTGATGTTAAAAGATTACAATGAAGTGCTAGTTCCTTTTCTAATTCTGTAAGAGTATGCTCAGATAATGGGGCTCTAGACAGGGTATCTGCTACATGTAAATATTTCCCAGGTCTATATATTACTTTTAAATCATAACATTGCAATTTTAGCATAAATCTTTGAAGTCGAACAGGAATTTTGTGCAATGCACGTTCAAATAGTGGTACCAACGGCTTATGGTCTGTTTCTACAGTTATTTTTTTTCCAAAAATATATTGATGAAATTTTGTACAACCAAATAATATCGCAAATAGCTCTTTTTCAATTTGCGCATAATTTTGCTGACTTGAGGTAAGAGTAGCTGATGCATATGCGATTGGGAGTGAATCATGGGTTATAACTGCACCAACAGCAGTTTGTGACGCATCTACAGACAGTGTTAATGATTTATTTGGATCATAGTATGTAAGAATGGGCAAATTGCAAATAAGAAATTTTAAGTTCTTGAACTCTTCTTCATGCTTTAAGGACCAATGCCATAAGACATCTTTTTTTAAAAGATTACGGAGATTTTTGCTCTCGACAGAAAGATTTTTAACAAATGAACCTAAATAATTCACCATTCCCAAAAACCTTTGAAGATCTGCAGTATTTTTTGGATTTGGCATGTCTCGTATTGCTTTAATTTTGTTTTCATCAGGGCGAACTCCAGTTTGACTAAATACATGTCCAATAAATTTAATTTCTTTTTGTAAAAATTTCGATTTTTCTTTGTTGAACTTTAACCCTATAAGACGCGCTCTTTCCAAAACTTGATGAAGTATTTTATCATGCTCTTCTCTAGAAGAACCATATATTAAGAAATCATCGACATATATTATTACATTAGATATTCCATCGAATTGTTTCACCATTTCTGCTTGGAAAAGTTCCGGGGCAGCACTTATACCGAAGGGTAATCGGAGAAATTTATATCTCCCAAATGGTGTTATAAAAGTACACAACTTAGACGCGTTTTCATCTAAGGGCATATTCCAAAAACCAGCATTAGCATCTAAGGTGCTAAAGAATTTTGCATTACTTAGTCTGGCCTTACACTCATCTAAATTAGGAAATTGAAAATGCGACCGAAGTATAGCTTTGTTTAAATTCCGTGGATCTAAGCATAATCGAAGCTGGCCATTGCTTTTTTGTACTAGTACAATTGAACTCACCCATTCTGTTGGCTCTTCAACTTGAACAATAACACCTAAATTCACCATTCTATTTAGTTCGTTTTTAAGCGGTTGTCTCAAACTAATTGGTATACGACGTGGGCTATCAATAACAGGTTGAATATCAGTATTTAATTTTAGTTCGATTGGATTTTTTAAACAACCTAATCCGTTAAATAAATCTTTAAAATTATTTAAGAATACTAAATTATTAGCGCTAGGATGTAATGTATAATTTGCATGCATATTATTGTGTTTAAATTTACATTGTTCATTGTTTATATTGATATTATAAATTCTCTTAATTAAGTTCAATTCAATACATGCAGGTAACCCTAAAATAGTTTTACACTCAATATCAGCGACAAAAAATTTTAAATTCCATGCACTATTTTTATATATACAATGAATAAAATATTCCCCAATAACGGGAAGCTTTTGTTTGTTGATTGCAAAAAGACGACTTGTTGTTGATGAAACGTTGTTTTTGATAAATCCCATCTGGCTGAATTGAGAGTAAGAGATGACATTGCCTTGAGCTCCCGTATCTAGTTGGCACACGATGGGCTTACCGTTCATTAAAAGAGTAACTTCCCAAGACAATGGTGGCGATTGCGATTGTAAAATCGATGGTGACGATAACGATTGCGAAGGCGTTTTTGAAGGTTTTAGTGATGTTGTAAGAGAGCCGAAGAACAGTGAAAGAGATTCCGAAGATGCATCAGATTCTTCGTCAACATTACGTACATAGATTTTAGATTTGCACATTTTAGCGAAGTGGCCCTTGCCTTTACATCGGTTACAAGTAACTCCAAATGCCGGACATCGATATTTATGAATCTCTCCACATCTGTGGCACACTGACGATTGTTGTATTTGCTTATTTAATGGCTGTGGTAATTCCTGATTGCTGGAATATTGAGAGCGACGATAATTTTGATGATATTTTTTGTAGCTGTTGTTTGCTTGATATTGTTGGTTTTTGTTCGAAGGCTGTCGACGATTTTCTATAGCTCCAACAAAAGTATTCTCAGTAGTACTGCTTAGTAATTGCATTGCTCGTTCTCTTGTTAAAACAATAGTTTTTGCAATTTCTATTGCTTTGTCTAGCTTTATACCGCCTTCGTTAAGAAGCCGTTCTTTTATGGGAGTAAAGGTGTCGTGTAACCCACACAGAAATATATCACGCACGAGATCTTCACGAAGTGCTCCGAATTCACAAGTGAAGCTTAAATTTTTTAATGCTGTAACAAATGAATCCATAGTCTCACCATTTTGTTGTTTTCTTGTGAAAAATCTATGCCGCTCAATTGCGATATTCACTTTAGGCAAAAAATAAGAATCAAATGTTTTCACTAATTCATCGAAAGGAACTAAATCCAGGTCTAAATTGAAAGAATTGAAAATGCTGAGTGATTCCGATCCCATGTGGTGCAACAGCAATGCCACTTTCCTCGTGTTACACTCTGACTCCATGTTAGATGCTCGCATAAAGATCTTAAATTGGTTATACCAATTCTTCCAGCTTGCTGCCAGATTTCCAGATTTTAAGTCTAATTGAGGAAGTACTGAGACGGCGAGCTGATTTGTATTACCTGAAGACGTGCCTGGGATGCAAGCGGCAGCACCATCCTCACCTTCAGATTTCGGCATTATTAAATAAAAAATATTTTTCTCTTGTTTTTTTAGATGTTTTTTAGACGTTTTATAAGATGTTTTTTAAAAGTATTATTGTGAAGTTAACCCCACATCTGACACCATGTTGTGTTAATAAAAGAACTTTTATTAAATTTCTTGCTTACTTTAACACACTTGTTTATTGAATAACTGATGACTTAAGACTGCTTGATCAATGCACAAAGAGGTATATTGACTGATGAAGTGTATACAAATAAATACATACATTGTGACACATATAGAACACATGTATTCATATATATATGTAACCATATATGTGTATACTTGGATACACAACACTGCCGTAGAGGTGATTGGCTATCACCGTCCTCGCCGAAACCAGTGAGACAACAAGGAGCGTAGCGACGTCACTTCAGAGAAATACGCCGCCTACAAAGCCACCCTGCAGTCGGTTGGAACGCGTGCTGATAAGGAGCGATACAAATAGAAGAGGAGGGAAGAGAGACGCATTTTCAGGCGAAATAAAAGAGAAGCGGAAAGCCTGAGTGCGAGAAAATGGAGATGCATGGTGACAGGATGAAAATGGGAATCTAGTGACAGATATCCAGAGTACACTAATGATGTGCAGGGAACACTTTTCTAGGTTTCTGAATGGCAACGACGACAACAACTCCGCTAATAGAAATGATATAGTGGAAAGCCAAATTTTGGACTTTGCGTTGAAAGCGTCGAAAGCGTTGAAGTTCCGCTGCCCGACCATAGTGAAGTCTTGAAAGCTATAACTCGGCTTAAAAACAACAAAGCCGCAGTAGCTTACCTGCTGAGCTCTTCAAGAATGAAGGCGATGCTCTATTTGAATGCATTCATGAGCTTCTATGCAGAATATGGTCGGAAGAATGCGTTCCTAGTTATTGAAACCTCAGTGTGCTCTGCCCAATCCTCAAGAAAGGCGATCCTACCATTTGCGCCAACTACCGTGGGATTAGCATTCTTAATATCGCATATAAGGTTCTGTCGAGCGTGTTATGTGGAAGACTGAAGCCCATCGTAAACCAGCTGATTGGACCTTATCAGTGTGTTTTTAAACCTGGCAAATAATAGACCAGATATTTATGCTACGACAAATCTTGGAGAAGACCCTCGAAAAATAAATCGACACACACCATCTTTTTGTCGATTACAAAGCCACCTTCAACAGTCCAATAAGGAATCATCTATACTCCACCATGTCTGAATTTGGTATTCCTGCAAAGCTCATCCGTCTTTGCAGAATAACACTGAGCAACACTAGAGGCACAGTTAAGATCCGGAAAGATCTCACTCCTCCATTCGATACCAAACAAGGTTTCAGACAAGGTGATTCCTTATCGTGCGACTTTTTCAACCTAATGATGGAGAAGATCATCCTAGCTGCTGATTTGAGACGCAGTGGCACGATATTTTACAAAAGTATTATGCTGCTGGCGTATGCTGATGATATCGATATTATTGGCCATAATACGCGTGAAGTCAGTGCAGCATTCTCCAGATTAGCGAAAGAGTCGAGTCGAATGGGTCTTGCAGTAAATGCAGATAAGACGAAATACCTAGTGTCAACAAATAAACAGTCCCAGCGTCTTGGAAACCACGTCACTGTTGACAACATCTCCTTCGAGGTTTTTAAGGACTTCGTTCACCTGGTATCCAGCGTAAGCTCTTTCAACGATGTCAGTATTGAGATAAAGCGAAAGACAACTCTTGCCAACAGGCATTACTTTGGGCTGAGTAGGCAATTGAGAAGCAGAGCCCTCTCTCGACGAACAAAACTTACGCTTTATAAGTCACTAAGCACGCCCGTCCTATTATATGCAGCACAAACCTGGACGTTGAGCAGTTCTGATGAAAAGACTTTGGGAGCCTTCGAGAGAAAGATCCCTCGTAAGATCTTCGGTCCAATCTGCATCAAAGGCGAGTACCGAATTCGATGGAACCACGAGTTGTATGATTTCTTTCTGGCACAATTTCTTATACGAGGCCAAAACCGACCTTCGTTTGTAAGCGCCAGATAAGTAAGTAAGTAAGTATATTTTGGAAAAATTTTTTGGATTTGTTAATGCGTTTTGAAATAATATTATAATAGATAGATGATCACTAAAACCCATTGTGCTATAATATAGCAATATGTGAGACGTGGGATGGGGTAAAAATTCCCATTATCTATTGGGAATTTTACCCACAATTATTTTTACAAAATTCTCCATTTTAAAATTCCCCTGTTTTTTAAATTCTACTTTACGCCATACACAAAAAATTCGCCATACACAAAAAGCCTCTTTTACAGAACGCCCCATTATAAAATCTCCCATTACAAAATTCTTCTTTGCAAAATTCCTTCTCACAAAAAATAAATTAAAACAGAATATGTTGATATGAGACATAAATTTCGTAAAAGGGGAATTTTGTTAAAGGGAATTTTGTGAAGAATAATTATAAAAAAAGGAATTTTTGAAAAGTGGAATTTAAAAAAGGGGTATTTTGAAAAGAGTGAATTTGAAAGAGGGAATTTTATGAAGATGAATTTCGACACTTGGAATTTAGGAGAGGAGAATTTTGACCCGCTCACGTGCAACATTATTCTTCCAATACGGTCCGTTAAATGACCCTGTCGCCAAATTTATCCTTCACCACTTCAAGCATTGCGTTGCTTGTATGGCATGTAGCGGCGTCTTGTTGAAACCATAGCTCGGATATATCCAAGTCGTTGAGCTCTTGCCATAGAAAATTGATCATCATCACTGTATACCGAGGACCAATGACGGTAACGGGCTCTCTTTAATAATTTGGAAAGAAATATGGTCCGATGTTGCCACCGTGCCATAAACCGCACCAAACACTCAATCTTTGTGAATGAATTGATGCTTGGTCGAGCACTTGTGGATTGTTGTCGCTCCAATAACGGCAATTTTTCTTGTTATATAATCGCTGAAGATGATTTTTTGCCCAAAATCTGGATCTCCAGCCAACATTTTCTTGACGAATAACTTGAGGGCTATAAAGTGAGTGCACAGCAATTAGTTTCTTTAACCTTTAAAATTTTAATTTCCTTCCGCAAGTCCTCTAAACTACCCAACTACGGACATTGGTTGTATTTAAATGTCATCCCCAGCAGTACTCTTAAAATAGACCATTTAGACATGGTGCGTAGGATGTACTCTTTTAAAGTACTTAAAATCAACTCAATCAAAATGCTATTTTTCACCATTTTTTTTTTAATGCCATAAATGAAAATCAGCCCTCAGGATGTGCTGAAATTAAATTTAAATAAATCCTGCGAATGTTCGCAATGCTTCGCTGGCTGCTACCGACAATAACAACATAAAAAAACTTTGTTTTTTTTTAAATAATTCATTTCTATTCGACTGTTTTGTTGTATTTGTGCGAATGAGTGAAAAGTTGTTTGCAAATTTGAATATAATTCTTCATGCAGTCATTCATTCATTCACTCACTCACAGTTATTTTAAGATACGCATCAACTTGATTTATTTACAGCATTTGTGTAAAGTCCTCGCTTACCAAACACACGCACACACGCGTGGCTTAAGGATAAAAGAAAAAAGTGGAACGAAAAAAAAAACAACAAATTGATTTTAAATCATTTTCGCAACAAATTGAAACTAGTGCTAAAAGGAAGAAAAAAAAAACACAAATCCCCAACACCAACAAACCATGAGCTAAAAAACAAATCAGACAACAAGTGCTTCAACACTCGCAGCTTGTATGTAGGATATTCGCAGGATTCTATGCAAATAAGTGTGAAAATAAAAGAATTGAGCACAACAAAAGAACGTTAACGAGAATCCAACAACAAGATTAAAAATGTAGTCTGAACGGCACTTTTCCATTTTTTTTTTCGCATAACATTTTTGCAGGACTTTCAACCTTGCTATCGCCATCTATCAGTCCGACTGAATGACAAGAGTGACATGGCGGCAGTGCCTGCTGTGGCCAGCCGGTATTTCGTGAGTTTGTTTCCTGTGTCATGTTATTCGCTAAATATCAAATGTGTGTCTTTAGCTTTGTGAGTGTATGAGTGTGTCTGCCTTTTATTCTCATGTGTATGTAATGGACATTGTTCATTCGCCAAAACATAGTTTGAAGAGTGGCAGCTTTGACTTGATTTTGTGTTTCAATCTGGCAACATTTGCAAGTACATCAGCGAAAGGCGTATAATTTTCAAGCGTTTACTGTGGTTAATACCTATTAAATTCAAAATAATTTATTGTGTTAAGAATCTTTAAGATTTGAAATAGTCTTGATTAATAATGCTAATTTAAAAGTATTTTTTGTTTGGTCGAAATACAACTTTAATCCATTGAACGGCTTATATTCAAGTTCAACTCAATCCTGTCCTCATATCCTCGAAACAGTTGTGACAAAATCTGTTTTGACCACTCCCTATCGTGAAATTGAGTTGACGTAAAATTCTACTAAAATCCAGAAAGATATGGTTTTTAATATAAAGCCTGCTTAGCATCAAGAGACCAAAAATTTAAATATACGCGCATTTGTATGTTTTTCACAGACACCCTACAATAGGTAATTTTTTGCACAATATATGTGGATGTTAAATAACTTGGTTGTGTTCTTAAATATAATTAATTTATTAAAATTTCCGTTATTTTCACCGCAAAACATGGCAACCTCGAGTAGATTGCGGGCTTGACTTCCGTCCCGTGGTCTCGGATTCGAATCCCGGCCAAGCAATGCTCCTATGCTTTAACGTTTCTACATATTTTTCATCATTTCTACTCTTTACTTACTTACTTATTTGGCGCTTACAACCGTTGGTCGGTTTTGGCCTCGTATAAGAAATTGCGCCAGTCATTTCTGTTTTGCGCTTGCTGGCGCCAGTTGGAAATACCAAGCGTGGTCATGTTATCCAACACTTGATCCTTCCAACGAAGATGTGGGCGTCTCTTCTGCGTTGATCACCACCGGGTACCGAATCGAATATTTTTTTTCGCTGGAGCGTCTTTTTCCATTCGCTCAACATGACCTAGCCAGCGTAGCCGCTCGATTTTAATGCACTTAACTATGTCAATGTCAGCGTACAGCTCATACAACTCGTGGTTCCATCGAAATCGGTACTCGACATTGACGCAGATTGGACCGAAGATCTTAAGAAGAATCTTTCTCTCCAAGGCTCCCAAAGTCTTTTCATTAGAACTGCTCAACGTCCAGGTTTGTGTTGCATATAATAGGACGGGCATGATTAGTGACTTATAGAGCGTAAGTTTTTTGCGTTGACAGAGGGCTCTGCTTTTCAAGTACTTACTTAGCCCAAACGAACATCTGTTGGCAGGAGTTATCCTTCGTTTTATCTCAATACTGACATCGTTGAAAGAGTTTATGCTGGATCCCAGGTAGACGAAGTCCTTAACAACCTCGAAGGAGATGTTGTCAACAGTAACGTGGTTGCCAAGACGCTGGGACTGTTTATTTGTTGACACTAGGTATTTCGTCTTATCTGCGTTCACTGCAAGACCCATTCGACTCGACTCTTTCGATAACCTGGAGAATGCTGCAGTGACTTCTGCTGGTGTTTCTCAGTGTCATTCTGCAAAGGCGGATGAGCTTTGCAGGAATACCAAATTCAGACATGGTGGAGTATAGATGATTCCTTATTGGACTGTCGAAAACGGCTTTGTAATCGACAAAAAGATGGTGTGTGTCGATTTGTTTTTCTAGGGTCTTCTCAAAGATTTTGTCGTAGCATAAATATTTAGTCAATGGTGGATTTGCCAAGTCTGAAGCCCCACTAATAAGGTCCAATCAGCTGGTTTACGATGGGCTTCAGTCTTTCACATAATACGCTCGACAGGACCTTATATACGATATTGAGAAGGCTTATCCCACGGTAATTGGTGCAAATTGTGGGATCGTCTTTCTTGTGGATTGGGCAGAGCACATTGTGGTTCCAATTGTTTGGAATGCATTCTTCCAACCATATTCTGCATAGAAGCTCATGAATGCATTTAAATAGAGCTTCGCCTCCATTCTTGAAGAGCTCAGCAGTTAAGCCATCGGCTCCTGCGGTTTTGTTGTTTTTAAGCCGAGCTATAGCTTTCAAGACTTCACTATGGTCGGGCAGCGAAACTTCAACGCTGTTGTCCAAAATTGGGGATTCCGGGATATCATCTCTATTGGCGGGATTGCTGCCGTCGTCGCCATTCAGAAGCCTAGAGAAGTGTTCCCTCCATATCATCACTGTACTCTGGATATCTGTCACTAGATTCCCGTTTTCATCCTTGCAGGAAGAGGCCCCGGTCTTGAAACCATCAGCCAGGTGTCTTATTTTGTCGAAAAATTGTTGGACCTCATTGCTGTCACCATGCATCTCAATCTTATCGCACTCACCCATTTCCACTTCTCTTTTCTTTCGCCTGAAAGAATCATTTCTACTCAACTGGAAGTAAAAATTCATCAATATTTTCTTAAAATCTTATAGTTGGTGGAAGAGAAGTTTGTGGATGGGATGGCTCTATAACTAGACTTGACTGAGGTAAATGCATAGAAGTTAACCCACCACACTTAGTATGTCCGACACATATTTCACTTGATTGTCCCTTATTTCTAACTAAATCTGTCACGCCTATTTGAACTAAGCATATGCTACTAAATACGTAAAAAACTTTTAATCCGTTGTTAAAAAAAAAAGGAATTGAAGCTTTAAGTTGTAATTACTGACGCAAATATAATAGTTTTTTTACTTTCACTCTCACTCTCACTCTCACTCTCATTCTCACTCTCACTCTCACTCTCACTCTCACTCTCACTCTTACTCTTACTCTTACCCTTACTCTTACTCTTACTCTTACTCTTACTCTTACTCTTACTCTTACTCTTACTCTTACTCTTACTCTTACTCTTACTCTTACTCTTACTCTTACTCGTACTCGTACTCGTACTCTTACTCTTACTCTTACTCTTACTCTTACTCTTACTCTTACTCTTACTCGTACTCGTACTCTTACTCTTACTCTTACTCTTACTCTTACTCTTACTCTTACTCTTACTCTCACTCTTACTCTCACTCTTACTCTTACTCTTACTCTTACTCTTACTCTTACTCTTACTCTTACTCTTACTCTTACTCTTACTCTTACTCTTACTCTTACTCTTACTCTTACTCTTACTCTTACTCTTACTCTTACTCTTACTCTTACTCTTACTCTTACTCTTACTCTTACTCTTACTCTTACTCTTACTCTTACTCTTACTCTTACTCTTACTCTTACTCTTACTCTTACTCTTACTCTTACTCTTACTCTTACTCTTACTCTTACTCTTACTCTTACTCTTACTCTTACTCTTACTCTTACTCTTACTCTTACTCTTACTCTTACTCTTACTCTTACTCTTACTCTTACTCTTACTCTTACTCTTACTCTTACTCTTACTCTTACTCTTACTCTTACTCTTACTCTTACTCTTACTCTTACTCTTACTCTTACTCTTACTCTTACTCTTACTCTTACTCTTACTCTTACTCTTACTCTTACTCTTACTCTTACTCTTACTCTTACTCTTACTCTTACTCTTACTCTTACTCTTACTCTTACTCTTACTCTTACTCTTACTCTTACTCTTACTCTTACTCTTACTCTTACTCTTACTCTTACTCTTACTCTTACTCTTACTCTTACTCTTACTCTTACTCTTACTCTTACTCTTACTCTTACTCTTACTCTTACTCTTATTCTTACTCTTACTCTTACTCTTACTTTTACTCTTACAAGCCTTTTTGAGATAAAATGACATGAAATTTATGCATTTCTATAAATATAAAAAACAAAATTACTAATTTTCGAAAAATAATTGGCGATCCAAAATAAAGGACTTGGCTGAAACTTGATACTCGAGGCTTTTTGAGATCTCTGATCATAAATCTGAAGTTGAAAATTTAAATGTAGCAATTCTTACATGGAAGATGATCCTTACATCAAAGGTGATCTTAGATGCATGGGCGTCGCCAAGGGGGGGCAGGTAGGGGCAGCTGCCCTCCCTTAGAGTTAAAAAACTAAGATATATGCAAAGCAACCAAATGTTTACATTTAATGTTTAACTATTCGTAGTGATAACATCCATCAACTTTCAAAATTTTGCACTCATCTTTTAACTCTTTAATTAAAAAATCGTTTTGTCTTCTTGTTTTGTATGGATTCCTTTGAAAAGCAAACTGGTTTTTGGTTCTCCTGAAAATTTTGAAATTTTGAGTTCTGTCTGCTTTGAAGATGGAGTGCGATATGCAAAGCAACCAAAGTCCCAAGCCACTCACTTTACTGGCTTTACCGATAATTCCCGCACGCCGGAACTCGATTGAATTCACGAATTCAATTTCAAGCAAAATGTTCTACTGGGTTCAAATTCCGCAATATTAACGAGCATTGCTGATCACTGTGAATACCCCTTTAACATTGCGTTTATAATTCTTCATTGGCAACACTTATTTTAAGTAGTTTTTAAATTTAAAGGCAACGCTGATGTTGATGTCTGAAAAGAGACCAAAATATTCTTTCTCGAAACGGGAAAAGCGTTGAAAATTTTGATAGCTTTTCCTTGGTTACGAAGCACTATAGGGGAAAATCGTCTTAATGATCTGGCCATCATGAGTGTACTAATTTATGAAAACTAACAAGATTTTCAAAATAAAGTGGTCGAGAAGTTTACAACAAACCCCAATTACAAAGATTATGTTTTAATTAACTTAATAAGTGTCAAAAATTAATCTGTATAAACTCCTTTCATGTTATTTATCTAATTTAATTAATAGCTATGTTGACAAGTTTTATTTTAAGAGTCAAGAGCTCGCGGAGGCTTACACATTGGACTTTGTAAAGTTCTTATTACAATCGCCTTGGGTAAAGGTAGTAAGACTCGCACTACAAACAAGCGTAAATTGTAGGTTCTGTTAACTGTACCTAGAATTTATACTTTTTCCATTCTCCATATATCAACTTGCAACCCCCCCTGGGTCATCGGCTGGCGACGCCCTTGCTTAGATGGAAGAATATTTTCATTTGACTACAGGTCGCTGACTCAAAAAACCCAGAGTTACAAGTTTCAGCCAAATTTGAAATTTGGATCCGCTTTCTTAGATGTAGGAGTTGCTTTATTAAAATTTCTGACTCGTGATTAGGATCCCAAAAATGTTCCAGTGACAAAATTCTACCAAATAGACAAAAGTGTGACTCAAAGGATTAGCCAAATGGCAAAATAAAAATGTGTTCAATTTTATTTACCTCCCCCTCCCCCATCGACTGTTTCAATTTCTCTGAAGAAAAATGACCCAATCATGATTTTGGCGAAAACGCCAGCCTTAACAGACACATTTTAGTCATGCAATGGTATTTCATGGATCTCGTGTGGATTCTCCGTTCCTTAAAAGCGTCGGTCATCAGAATTCCTAAAACCATTCGAGCACCTGTTTCGCCGTATTCGAATAAAATAAATTGTAAATGACCAAGTTAATTAAAAGTAAATATTTCATAAGTATATGGAAAATGGTTGATTATATATTTTTAGTTATTCGATGTTTAATACCGACATAAAAGATGGCGCACCCTGTGTGTACATAAATAACCGGCCTACCTCCCATGCCAGATGATGCATCAAATCTTCATAAAATCTCTAAAATTCCACAAAAATTCATTTAAAAACTCGAAATTTTGTGCATGAGCTTTGATACAAATTTCGCACTCCTAAATTGCAAGAATCATGCAATTCAAGGATTAGACCAGTGGTGTTCACACGCATACTACTACAATTTCCGACTTTTGTGCTTTTTCAGGTCTAACTGATTGAGAGAACTTCGTGCAATCATACAATTACAAGGTAGGCTCATATTGGAGAGCAGGGTGCGCTAGTTGTCAAAATCAGCTTGCAATTGTTAGTTTTTCTAATTGTTGTTGTTGCTTTTGTCGTTTGATGTTTGTAGCTCCTGCAGCTTTGTTGTTGCAAAATTTCTCACTTGAGCAGCCATCTTAAAATGAGCTTACCTTGTAATTGTATCATGCTTCCTGCATTCTATTGTGTACGTGTTTCGATACTCGATTAAAGCTTTCGAGTATCACCACGCGTGGTACTACGTGAACATCACTGATTTAGACTAACAACAAAAATTAAAAATTAATTATTACGTCTTCAGATAACGGAGGTAGCAGTTTATGCAGCAAAAATGCAATAATGTTACATGTAATTATTTCTAGGTCGTCTCTACTGAAGACAAATTTTATTTTGCAACAGTAAAAATTGGGTTTTTGATCATCTTCTACACTTGCCCAAGTTCTTTTTTTCGCTTTTTTGCTAATTTTTTTCAAATAGTAAAATGCACACTTTAAGAAACAGTTGTTTTTGACATTTATCAGCACAAAATTGTTCAATACCCTGAACGCACCTTGTCTTTTAAAAAATTGCAGCTGAATGGACATTTTCATCTGAACATTAGCATACTCTTAGGCATTTTTTAAATTGAGTTTTGATAAACTCAGAAAGCAAATTGAGTTAAGATGAGTTTCATCATGTATAATTACACTGGGAACTCAAGAGTTAATTTTGAATTCAATGATAAAATTAAACTTTGTACTGGAAATTCAAACTAAAATCTCTGTATAGATATATCATAAGGTGTAAATATTACCTTCACCAAGTAAGTGATTCATGTTGTTTAGGAAGTACCACGCACAATGTTTCAAACTCAAAAATTGTTTACGAGCGAGATCATCTGAGGAAATTGTGGTTTCAAACTGAGTTTCTGTGTTTAATCTTATGGAGTTCATTAGCTAAGTCACGTTCATTTTATATGGGATATGTCGAGGCCAATTTTCCAGTGTCCAGAATTTTGTTGAAATGAAATTATATTTGTATATTCGAACTTAATACTGACTTTTCATGTTCTAAAGCAAGGGCGTCCAGTGTGGAGCAGGGAGGGGCAATTGCCTCCCCTGGACTGGAAAAATTTTATATATTTTTATTACCTGTGTGTATATGTTACATTTTCAAATCATTATTTTCATATACGTGCACACCAATGCATACCTTTTACCCCCCTTGAAAACCTCCTGTGGAAGCCTGTGTCCTTTGGGGGTATATTAATTTTGTCACTCCGTTTGTAACGTTCATAAGGAGGCGTGGTAGGTATCGAAAAGTTTATATATTCTTGATCAGCATCAACACCCGAGTTGATTTAGCCATGTCCGTCTGTCCGTCTGTCCGTTTGCCCGTCTGTGATCACGATTACAGCCGTAACTTTAAAGCTATCATCACGAAATTCAATATTTAAGCTTTTATCTAAAAAATAAAGGTCAAGTTCGAGAATAAGCCAAATCAGATTAAAATCACGCCTACCTCCCATACAAAGTGACTTTATCAAAACGGTTAAATCTCTTAGAATTCCACAAAACTAAATATATGGACTTGCAATTTTGTATATGAGTTTTGATATTTCAAATACACTCTAAGTATGAAGTTCAACCAAATCGGATGAAAACCACGCCTACCTCCCATACAAAGTGACTTTATCAAAAAGGTAAAATCACTCTGAAATCCACCAAATCCATCCAAATCCAAATAATATATGGACTTGAAATTTCGCATATGCACTTTGATATATAACGTGTACTATGTGTATGAAATTCAACCAAATTGAGTGAAAACCACGCACACCTCCCATACAAAGTGACTTTATCAAAAAAACAAAAGCAAATATTTTCTGTTAAAACTATAACGAAAACGTTTTTACAGATAAACTTTATTGATTGCTTAAGTCTTTGGATATACTTTAGTTCGGACGTGGGGGTATTTTAACTTGGGCCCAGTAGAAGATCATTTCTTACTAGTTTTTATATAGCTTCATACGGAACCAGCTGCTTATCACAGTATCAAAATTTCATTCGAATTCGCCAGACGGAATGCAAATGCAAGAACGGCATTTGTCCAGCTTAAAATTCTTGTGAAGTTTTTACAAGTATACTGCCATCATTTGCTCCACTGTGTGCGTTCAAAACGTTAAATTTTGCAGATTTTAATGCAAGAAATTCTTCGTTGTGGTTTTTCGTGACACACAACGAACAATCAGTGGCAACACAGACGGCTCTGCAACAGACGGCTTGTATCCAAAATATGTGATATGCTGAAAATGTTCTGCCTACTCATCCACAATTTCGCTGGGCTGCCTGGGTACTTTATTCATCAAGTCGCTGGAAAATGTTAGCCTTGTTTGAAATCAAGCATGGCTCTAGAGGACGAAAACGACGACGTTGACCACGACCACAACTGATGCATCGTGGACACAGCATCAGTTTTGCATACATAAATATTTATGAATTTATTAAAAGAGCTCAAAATGGCGGGCTCAGGACCCGCATTCGATGAAATTGAAATTTCAGAAAATTCGCACTTTTCGGCCAGCTAAGCGAACGAATAAGTGTGTGTGTGTGTGTTTGGGTGTCTCCGTGCGAGTGCTTGTAGCATGCGTTCAGTTGAAGCAATCATTTTAGTTGAATGTGCATTGCATGTCCTTCAAAAAATTCATCCATACCTATCTACACTGAGCGCCCAACATACAACAAACACTCGATCCACTCGAATAACTTTTCATCTAAAGCTACTTATTTGGCTCAACTCAATATAAAAGGAACACTGAACGAACGAACAGAAGTTTGTTGTTCCTAGTCCAAAATGGCAGTAGAGTGACAACAACAACAACAACAATATGGTGCATGGGCCTCAATATAAGGCACCAAACGCTGACAAGGACACTAGAGCGAGCACAAGCCGAGCAGGCAGGTGATTCACATACACCAAGCGAAAACAGGCGATAGCTTTACACACGCACACATGCATACATACTCAAACCTGGCATAATGCATGAAGTTGTCATTATCAGAGCCAATTCAATTGAATGAATTTTGTGTTTAATTTTGCTAAAATTTCAAAATTGTGCTCTACGTTGTTGTGTGTTGGTCTTTGGTTGGTTGCTGTTATTGATGATAGAGATGGTTTAAGTGGGGGAGGGGGCAAGTTGATTAAGATGGGTGGTCCCAAGTGCATATGTACATATGTAGCTGCTTGTTGTCCTTATTGCTGGTTCTGTTTGTATGTGAAACTTTCAAAGCAATTTAAACTTAATGTCAATTTCAGGCACTTCAATCCTCCATTTAATGTTGACCAATGATGCATTATTGTGGCAGAAATTTAATTGTTGTTGTTGTTTTTGGTTTTTAACTGTCAAGCAACATGCCGCGTAACCAACTGGTGAGGACAGCTCGTTTAAGTGCTGAAGGTGAAAATTATAAAAAAATAATGACAAAATAATTTTTAATACCGCGATGAAGTCATAATTCAACCGATAATTGTGATGATGTCTTTAATTTAAAAAAAAAAAATTTAGTAATTGTACCATATTCATGTGGAACTTTTTTCGAAATCCTACCGTTGTGTCTACTTAACAGAAGTCTTAAATTCAAAATTGAACAACTCAGACAAAGAAGTTTCTGAGCAATATAGCTCTACAGAAAAATATCGAAAGTTATAACTAGAATCACTCCTTAACCCATTTTCGACCGCGATGCAGAAATTGTTGAATTTGTTGACAGTAATAAGAGTCCCCTGGTTCCAAATCTATAACAAAAAAATTCCTGTTATATCAAAAAATCAAATTTTCGATTAATCGAACGTTGTCACTTCTCCCATACCATAAAATTCCATACTAATAAGATATGTAAAATTTTACCACTAAGTGCTAGAGTGCCTCCTATTTAATTTTCAATAGAAATAGACGTGTTTGAGAGTGCTTATATTTTTTTACAATTTAGTACTTTTAAATATCCGATTGTTCTGTTTTAATCCGATGAATACAACACAGAAGTTGATATTGGTTGGTAGTGCTACTGATATGAAGACCGGAAAATAAAAGCCTCTCGGTTCACATGATTATAAGTACAACTCTAAGAACCACATCATTCTTTGTCGCAAACAAGATAATAAGGAGGTTTCCATTGCTACAAATTACGATTAGATTCTTACCACTCAAGTCTGTTCGGCAATGGGAAAAAGCAACTAACGCTTCTAAGATAGGAACGAGAGAAGAAGGCATATTTGACAACGTTAATCAGCTTTCTGTCCTATGCAAATATGACAACTAGTCATACGAATCTCTACGACAAAGTTTTTAAAATTATCCAATTAAAGCATCCTTGTTTCCAAGTGAAGTAATAGATAAGACTCTGCGCCTTCGAGCCATGCCATAGTTTGTCAATCCGCACCATTTTAAACATGTTTTCATGTAAATATAAAGCATGTCAATATAAGTTGAAGTGAGAAAAATTTGCTTGATTCAAGTAAACGATTTGCTGAAAACTACAATAATTCTCTGCGATTGCTTAAATTAAGCGAGATAAATTTAACAAGATATACCACCTTGATCAAAAAGTTCCCGAAATTTATTCAGGAAATTAAAAATACAAGATTATACATCAAAATCGATATTCTCCCCTTCAAAGTAGTCCCCATCGACTGCAACGCACTTAAGCCAGCGCTTGATCCAGTCCTCGAAACACTTGTTATATTCGGTTTACGATATTGCCATCTTGGGTGCTGAACCTCGTTCCGCGGAGCGTTTTCTTGAGCTGACCGAATTGGTCGCATAAAGTCGCATGGCGCAAAATCAGGTGAATTCGGTGGATGTTGAATGGTATTCGTTCGTTTTTAGCCATATATTCACGGATAACGATGGCATTGTGCGACGGTGGGCTATCGTGGTGCAAGGTCCGGTCTTTTTTGGCGAATTGCTTCACGCAAACGTCTCATAACGCCCAAATAATACTCCTTGTTTACTGTTTGGCCTTGTGGAAGGAATTCATGATACACAACACCCTTATAATCCATGAAAACTGTGAGCATCGCCTTCTTTTTTGACTGAAAACGACGTAGTTTTTTCGGTCGCAGCTTATTCGGCACGCCATTCACTCGCTTGATGTCTGGATTGCGAGTCATACTTATAAATCCACGTCTTGTCTCCAGTAACGATCCATTTGATGAATGTGGTGTCGGATTCGGCCTTGGAAATTATGTCTTTTGCGAAGTCAACGCGGTCCCTTTTTTGCATGACATTCAAGTCTTTCGGCACCAACTTTGCAGCGACACGTCTGAGGCCTTAATCATTTACCAAAATGTCTTGAAAGGATCCAAAAGCAATGCCCAACTCCTCTGCCATCTCTCGAATGGTCAATTTGCGGTCTACGGTCATCCCTTCTCTGATTTTCTTGATGTTTTCGTCGGTTTTCGATGTCGATGTCCTGCCACTGCGTTCATCATCGTTCACGGACTCACGGCCTCTTCTGAAATGTTCGTGCAACTGATAAACGACTGTTTTCTTCAGAGTATCGTTGTTGAAATACTTTTCTAACATTTGCAATATCGTCGCACCATTGAAACCGTTTTTAACGCAAAATTTAATAAAAACTCGTTGTTGCGAATTCAATTCCATTTTTAAAATTGTACAAAATCGAAAACACGCACAATCACAGATGTACTCAATACGGCGTCACTTTTACAAATTTTAAGCTATCAAGCTGAAAATTTCATAGAATGTCAATGACAGATGGGGACACCTAAAAAAAACGGAGAGCGCCACACGGTGGTAGTTCCGGAATTTTTTTGATCAAGGTAGTATTTAGTATATTCGAGTAGATTTATATAATCGGTTACCCCACATCCAACATCTTTGCTGAATCAAGCAAATTCTTCTCAATTCAAAAAAAATAAGTTTCTCAAATCAAGCAAAGTATTCTAGTTTTCAGCAAATTGTTACTTGAATCAAGCCAATTTTTCTCACTTTAAGCAAATATAAGTCTTGAATCAAAAAAAAATATTTTTGAGTTTTAAGCAATGTTTCTTGAATTAAACATTTTTTGTGTTTTAAATTTACTCAATTTCAGCAAAATTATGCTTGAGTGTAACAATTCTGAGAAAACAAAATAATGCTTGAGTGTAAACTGATAGCCTATTTGCTTGATTCAAGCATAGAATACCGTCGATGCCAGTTGAAAGACTGTGGCAAACGAACAATTTGAATGTTCGAGAAATGTGGAAAGCATATGCAGTCGCATTGCTCAAAGTTGTCCACTGAAAATTATTTTTATTTTCCTACAACCTTCTTTATTACTTACTTATCAAATACTTATTATTTCTTATAATCTCATTATTATTCTTTAAATCATCTTTAATTACTAAAATTCAATAAATAATTCTTTTTTCAAAAATAATCTTGTACATTCACTTACATTAAGATATTTTTGATTAGTATGGGATTTTATGTATGGTATGGAAAAATCGCCGAAGTGCGATTAATCGAACACTATATTTGACTCATACTTGTTCCATTCAGGTGTCACAAGTTTTGATTTTTTTATTTGCAAAATATATCGTGATTCTTTGGCTATAAAAAGTCATCCTTACTTTCTTTTCTTTTAATAACCTGTATATTTTTAACATAATTTACATGAAAAGTTTTTCGTCAATGTATTTTTCAACCATCCTACCTAAAATGATGGAGTGGAGGCTGAAAATATTATTTCTGAATACCCAAACGATAAAAGTAATATGCGATACGAACTATTTTCCTGTTATCATTTACCTTCAAAGTGAAAATCATTGGGTAAATGATAAATTATTGGTAAAATGGGTTAACAACATTCTTTCCAGAGTGGTCGATCCTGTGTATAAGCTCTACATGATCTTTACAAGAAAATTAGCTTTTGAGTTTTGTTTTTGATATTGAGAGAGCTTTTTACAATGCATCTTTTGATTCAATGTGTGATTCACATGATAGAAATGATAATGAACAAAACGATATTATATCTCTTATGATATCTCCTGTGCTATACTGACAGAAAACTGTATGACATACAAAACCATGCTTCCGATGTACACATTTAAGTTAACGCAGACAAGGCCTAGTGAATGGATCAGTACTAAACTAAACGAGAAAGATTCAAACTGGAATTTTGGATTTTCCAACATTTAGAATTCTAAAGAAATGTTCACTGATCTCAATAGTTTTAATTTACACCCCCGCTTTCTTACCCCTGCGATTTTTTACCAAAATGCGCCTTCATAACGACTATGCTATATGTGAAGAATGGTCCGCTTCAAAGAGCAATTCTTCATCATCATATTTGATTTGAGGACTTATTATTAGAATCGAGAAGAACGCAAGCGGACGATTTCGTTCCCTGATTATTATTTATTATTTGTAAGTAAAACGTCTCCACTAAATTTGATTATTTTTATTATTGGAAGCCAGGAAAAAATATCTTTTACTAAAATGTCAAACTTGTGCTCAAAAAGTATTTTTGAAGTATTATCAAGAGAGAAACTTTCGATCATGGAAGAAAAATACATCCGCTAACAGCTTTAGAGCCCGAACAGAATTAAAACGGCTGTCGGTTGTCATTCCTCTCTTGGAGCACCTCTCCTCTCAGCTGAGAACACGTTCATAATAGAAACGGTTGTTGGTTGTCGGATCAGCGTTGCTTTTCGGTGTGTGAAAGGTACACGTTCAAAATAAAATTTCTTATATTGTTTTGAAATAACATGAATGCTACACAGCCACACAAAACGAAACGTCAGTTCATGGTGAAAACTAAGAAAATAACGTTGAAAAGAGCCAATTCTAAGCAAAAATACGGCAACACTTACTTCACTCAAAGAGAGATTCGACAGCCGTCGAAGAAAACTTTAAATAAATTCTGGTCTGGCGTTTTTCCGTCACGAATTTATATGGCGATTTCATTTTTAGCGGCTACATATATTTTCATGTATTTTTTTGCACGGCGGATCCGACAACCAAAAGCTGCTTTGGTTCTATTCGGGTTCTTAGAGAAATTTCTCGTCTTACCCAGTAGGAAAAGCGATCATCCCAAGATAGCTTCTTGGCACATCCTTTAAGACTCGGCGATCATACCCCTTCACTACCAAATGCCATATCTTTTTTTGTATTGAGCTACTACGTAAGGGGTATTAATCCCTTCGTCACATCTTCGATCACGTAAGAAGTGATTAGTCAAGAATCCGAGTACCTTCTTTTGGCAATGAAGGAACAATATGGATATGGATGTCGGCTTGTTTTGTTTTTTACTTTTGCATTTTTCACATTTTCTTTCCATCACATCGCTTTGCAGCTGCCGTGTTCATTCCTAAGGTATTAGTGCCTTCTTCCAATACTTGAGGCAATAAGAATAGATAGATCGCTTTACAGAGGTGTTCGCCTACCTTCCGACTGGGTAGAGCTTCGCCTCAGATGCATTCGAAAGTCTTATTCGAGGCTTTATTAAGAATACCTCGATAAATTACTTTGTAAGTGGTTGTATTGAAGTAAGCAACACAAGCTCACTCACCAAAATTCGATGCTTGACTTCACAAGTACTTTCAAGGTAGTATTGTGGGAGAATATTACTTTCGCTCACAAGTTGAAAGAGGCTTCTCATTTCAACTTCATCTAAAAAGCATTTGCGAGGGTTATACACGGAGAGAAAAAAATCAATGATTCTATTCTAATTCAAGAAACATTTGCTTAAAACTCAAGAATATTTTTTCTATATAGTCACATATTGACCTCTACTTAATCTTAACTTATCTATACTTACTTATATATTTACTTTCTCTTACATATTTACTCTCTCTTAATATTAATCTCTTTCTTTATTGAACTACTCTTTAATTATTTAGTTATAAGTATTATTAGTTGTTTATTATTATTGCTCATTCTTATTCCTATCCATTCTTATTCCTAGTCTTAAGCTCTTTTTAAATGTTTTTAACTTCTAATCTTGTTATTTATGATGTGACCTAGTATGTAAATCGGTAGTTTTTAAGCTGATGTCAAAGAGTAAAGACGTGACTTTTGAACTCATAACTGGCGCAGTCGGACTCGAACTACAATAAAAAAAAAAAAAAAAAAATAAAAAACTGTTGAAAAGAACTTCAGTTGTTAAATTTTCATAAAAATTAAAAAAAAAAAAAAGTTCTCATAAGTTTAAAAATTATTAATTGTGAAAAAAATGTGTGATTTAAAACTTGAAATAAATAAACTTAAATCTTAAAAACTATATAATATATACATATGTGTATATATGTATGTAAAGGAAGCAGAAGAAATTATAGCTGTAATCTTTTGGTGTATATAGCAACAACTTTAAAAAAAAATCACGCGATTACAGTGAGAAGAAACAAAGAAAACTTGATTATATTGTGGACAACAACAACCACTACAAGGTCACCTTACAACAACTTTAAAAAATCACGCGATTACAGTGAGAAGAACCAAACAAAACGTGATCGTATTGTGGACAACAACAACTACTACAAGGTCACCTTGGTAAGTTGTTCTACTCTAAGGTTACTGAAGGTCAACTTGCCAAACAACAAAGGAGAAGGTAAACAAAAAAAAAAACAGCAGACATGGACAGCATGGATGTTAACATTAAGTTTAAGCTTATTTCAACTAACCTCAATAGTATTAAAAATTATGATGGGGATAGAAATGGCTTATTAAATTTTATAAAACGTATTGATTCAATGGTACCTATTTTGGAAACTTTTCCAGAAGATTTTAAAATTTTGTTACTTGGTAGTATCAAAGATAAAATCATAGGTAGTGCAAGAAAGTCGCTTATTATAAATGGAAATGCCGATAATTGGCCACTTATCAAACAAATATTAATCGACAACCATGGAGAAAAATTTTCGGTTGATGAACTTATCGATAACATTAGAGCCTGTCGATGCAGTTCAACAATAGAAAATTTTTACGATTCATTAAATACTCTATTGTGTCGTTTGAATAACGCATTATATTTTAGTGATGATGAAAATTCATCGATTAATAGTGAGAGCAATGCTAGAATTGCTTTAAATTCTTTCAAACATGGTTTGCCTGAACCTGTTAAAAGTATAATCGTTAGCAGAAATCCAGGTAATTTAAAAGAAGCGTATGACATTATAAAATCTAACGGTTATTTGAAATATAACAATGATCAATTCAGATTTTTTAACAGCAATTCACAATTACAAAATAATAATAACAGTATTCAACAGAGATCATATAATAGACGGTTTCATGTAAATCAACAACAACAACAGTATAACAATAACAATTACAACAACAATACTAGCAACACAAATTACAATAACAACAACAGCAACACCAATTATGGTTATAGAAATGAACAACAACAAAGACGACATAATAATACCATTTCTCACCAAAACTCTTTTGTACAGTCAAGACCAAATTACAACAATAGTTTTCAAATAAATAGAGCACAAAATCAATTTAATAGAATAGGCAATAGTTATAGTAATCAAAATATAGTCGATAATCAAAATCCAAATTTTGTTCCAAATGAACCTATTGAATCAATGGAAATAGGTGTAATTAATAACAATCCAAATTTTCAATTCGACATTCAAAAAAATTACCCTATATAGTAATACGCACACACATAAAGAAACTTAAATTTATTATTGACACAGGTGCAGAGTTTAGCATAATTAACCCCAATATATGTAATCCGAAATGGAGAGTAAATTCATCTAATATCACACTAAAAGTTTTGAATCGAAATGTTTCAACAAATATAAAATACAGTTTACCACTTTTTTATGAATTTAATATAAGCAATTATTTTGTTAATTTTGTCGAGTTTTCATTTCACAATTATTTTGATGGTATAATAGGCAATAATATACTTTTTAATTTAAATGCAATAGTGGATTATAAATCGAGATGTTTAAAAACAGAGAACGCATCATTACCGATTTTTTTTAGTGAAGAAGAAGAATTAAGTGTGGACAATTATTTGAAAAATGAAAGTTTGCAAGTACTTACCTGCGAAGAAGAGCTATATGACAAATATCTAAATAGCTTATTTTCTCAATATTTAAGCCCAACAGATGAACAAATTTTAAGAAACGTTTTAAATAAATACAATGATCTTTTTTACAAAGAGGGGGAGAACCTACCTTTTACTACTGAAATACAACACAGAATAAATACAAAAACCGACATCCCAATATATAGTAAACTTTATAGATACCCTGTTGTCCATCGCGCAGAAGTCGATCGACAAATACAGGATATGTTAACTCAAAAAATAATTGTACCTAGCAATAGTCCTTACAATTCGCCACTTTGGGTTGTACCTAAAAAACCCGATAGCAGTGGAATACCAAAATATCGAATTGTAATCGACTACCGTAAATTGAATGAACAAACAGTTGATGATCGGTTTCCAATCCCAAATATTGAAGCGATATTTGACAAGTTGGGAAAGTGTTCTTATTTTAGCACAATTGATCTCGCAAAAGGCTTTTACCAGATTGAAGTGCATCCGGATGATAGATCTAACTAAAACCGCTTTTTCAACTGCAGATGGCCATTATGAATTTACACGTATGCCATTTGGCCTGAAAACGGCACCTGCAACATTTCAGAGGCTAATAAACTATGTTTTAAGGGAGCACATAAATAAAAGTTGCGTCGTATATCTAGACGATATTTTAATATTTTCTACTAGCTTTCAAGAACATATTCAATCTATTCAAAAAGTCTTAAACACACTAAGAGCTTCTAATTTAAAAATTCAATTTCATAAATGCCAGTTAAGCTGTCAGTGCAATGCAACCACCAACTAACTTAAAGGATATTAAACAATTTCTTGGAATAACTGGTTTCTACAGGAAAATTTATACGTGATTATGCCAAAGTAGCATATCCTAGGGTTCAATTATTAAAAAAAAATGCAACGTTAGACTTTAAGAGTAATGATTTTTTGAATTCTTTTGAAACCTTAAAAAAGTTAATAACTAGTGAACCAGTTTTGCAATCACCAGATTTTAATAAAAAATTTACCCTCACGACGCACAGTGGTCCAATTTTACAATTTAGTCGGAAAAAAATCATAGCATGGTTTTAAGAGGACGTAGCGTCATGAAATTTTGCACGCTGATCACTTTTATAAGAATGAAGGTTCACATCAAATTTGGACGGATTTGGTCAAATAGGCGTGTCACAATTGAAAGAAGAAGAAAAATAGCTAATGTTTAAATATAACGTTAGACTTTTTTTTAAAGTATTTTGTCTAAATAAAAAAAAAAATAACTATTATATATTAATTTAAAGATGTTAATCAGAATCCTCGGAACTCTCTGAATCGTCTTGTATGTCAGAGATTACCGCTTCAGAGGCTTCTGAAAGCAATGAAATTACTTCTTTAGATAAAGGTTCTGCACTGCGATTATGAAGAGAAGCTTTTGTTGAAAGAGATGACACAAGCGGATCTGAAGACAAAAGAAGATAATGAAACAGATCATACATTGTTTTCTCTCGGGACATTTTTCTTGTGTGGTTTTCGCGTATATTCCTAAAATCCTTGTTGCGCGATTCCAGGGCTTCTTCCGACAAAATTCCAATAGGTAGTGCAGCATATTGTATAATATCTGCACCATGCAATAGAATTTTGTGAACACTCGCTGGCATGTAATACCAAGAATATAATTTAATATATAGCCTTGCTGTGTCCATCGTATACGCTCGAAAAGCTTCCACATTTATAGCAAATCCACAAGACATAGTTCTTAAGATCACTGCAAACCTATTTATAAAATCTTCATCTATACCAGTTATTACTGAAGCGAGAGTTGGTTGTTGGAAAAACCTTCTAGCAGTGTTGCCATCGTTCGTTGTACCACATCCTGGCTTAGGAATATCAACTAGCAAACCCATCTCTTTCTTCAGACGCCTCAAAACTAAAGCCTTTTCGCTCGTATAAGGAATTGTCTCTTTAGGAAACTTTAATTTCTTTCATTGTTCTTGCTCCGTTGCTTCCGATGCAGAAGAGCCTAAAGCTTTCACAATATTTGCAGCATCTCTCATCCCACATTTGTTAAAACTTGTTCCCGCCGCATAACTTAGTTCCTCTGGTGACCACGTTTCCAATAAAGGAGCTACTTTCATTCGCTTTGTCCTCTCGCCTTGATCTAAAAATTCCTTTGGAGGCCTTCCACGCTTTGATGTTGACGGCTTATCATATTCCAAAGAACTTGATGATGTTTTATCAGGAACTAAAAACATCCCACTTAACCAATTTTGATTGGAAGCCTCAAACACGAGCTTTGTTCGATTGGCTTCTATCCACTTTTTTTTTAAATTATGTATAAAATTATGGACAGCCTGGTGCACATCTTTAAAACGCCTATCGCCAGCTCTTCTTCCAAGACCAATTTTAGCCAAAACGTACGTAAAAACACTATCTGTTTTTTTACTTTGCTGTTTTTCATCGTACCAAACGTTATAAAGCTCCTCTCTTGAAATCTGCATTTTTCACTGTTAGGCAAATAAAAATTGTTTAGGCAAAAACTGGTGGCTGATTTATGAAACATTGAAAAGCTGACACCTTACACTTCACAAAAAGCTAAAAGTTATAGCTAAAGTCGGATAAAGTAGTAACTAAAACACTAATGCAAAATGGACATAGACAAAATTTTAACGCACTAGATCGACGGACAACAAAACAAGATTTTAACAATAAAAAATGACACTTAGAACACATATATACAACAGGAATTACTCATACCTGTACCCTTATTAATTTTAGTAACAAAAATAAATTTTTAAAAATGTTTTTACCACTTTGTGATCACTCGACTTTTACATTCATAAATTGACTATATTCTGAATGTCACAGCACCTGCACAATCAGCTGTTTTTCAAACAACGAAGAGAAGCTTAAAATGCGTATAAGAGCAAAACAAATGCAGAGTTAATTACAGTGGTCACTATATAACTTATTCCGAAAAATAAATATGGCTTTTTACTAAGTCGACAAAATGACTTTTTTCCGACTAGATTGGTGCTTGGGACCACAGTGCGACGGATGCATCTCAATTTGCTATTGGCTCTGTTTTAAGCCAAAATGGTCGCCCAATTAGCTTTGCATCTCGCACTTTGTCTGATCACGAAATTCGGTATTCGACTATTGAAAAAGAAACACTTGCTGCTGTTGTATGGTCTGTGAAACACTTCCGCACTTACTTATACGGTCGAAAATTTCTTATACAAACTGATCATAAACCTTTAACGTGGTTGCATAACCTCAAAGAACCGAATATGAAGTTGCAAAGATGTAAAATTCTTCTTAATGAATATGATTTTGATATAAGTTACATTAAAGGAAAAGATAACGCAGTTGCAGATAGTTTAAGTAGATATCTGAAAATAGATAATCAAAATTGCAATTGCGCATATGTTTTTAGTAATCAGGAAATTGACAAAAGTTCAGGCAACAGCAAAGCTGACGAAGATCTAGATATACGCTCAACTGGTGCGACAGTGCACAGACAGTGCACTTGAAGATAACCTTAACTACATTTTTATAACGGAAAAATCTGTTAATTACTATAAAAATCAAATATACTTGAATTATGGAAAATATGAAAGAGTTTTTACTAAGATTGTACATAAAAAGTGTCAAAATCATATTTTCGTAACAGAACAATCTAATCTAATGGAAATAATGCAAAGGGTGCTAATAAACAAAGGGATAATGTGTGTATATTGTGAAAATAATAAACTATTTTTGGAGTTTCAAGATATTTGGATTCAGTTTTTTCAAAAAAGTTATTTAGTTCTATTGAGGTCAAATTTAAAGCTTATTGAAATCTTAGATAGAAATGATATGCTGACAATTATACAAATCGAACACCTTCGTAACAACCATAGGGGAATAAAAGAAATATATTTTGAGTTAAAGAACAAATACTTCTATCCTAAGATTCACAATATGATTGCTTTGGTAATAAATAATTGTGAAATATACAAAATAGCTAAACACAACAGAAACCCTTTATAAATTCCTTACCAAATAACAGAAACTCCAACACATTTTAATGACATAGTTCATATAGATATTTGGTTTCCATACAGAAATATAATGTACCTTACCACTATTGATAAATTTTCTAAATACGCCACATTTCATAAACTCAGTGATAGAAATTGGATAGTTATTTTAGAAGCCCTAAAACAACGCATACAGTTTTTAGGTAAAATGAATAAACTTGTGTTATGTTCGTAATGAACGATGTATTCTGCACAGTGCAGTTAATATATTTTTAAAAGAACAAAACATTCAGACTCATTCAACAACACCATATTCGAAGACTGGGAATTCTGACATTGAACGGTTACATGGCACGTTAAACGAACATCTTAGAATAATGGAAGCAGACAAGATTGGTAAAAACTTAGAGTTAGAAGAACAACTATTTAAAATATTTTGTTTTTATAATAACACAATTCATTCTTGCACAAAAAAAGAGACCTATTGATTTTATAATAAAAAATTTCGATCAAGAATTCATTCAAAATTTGAGTAAAGAATACGAACAACAAAAAATTCAGAAAATTAATAAACTAAACCAAAATAGAGACCATGATTTAAATCAATTAGAAAATATTGTACAAAACAGACAAATTCCTAAAAACAAACCTAAGTATAAGAAACTTGATAAATTTGAACGACAAGGAAATTATGTTATCGATACTTCCAATAAACGTAAAATAAAATATTATAAAACACAATGGAAAAGAAAATATGATTCACAAAATAATTAATTTTTAATAATTTAATTTGTTTATAATTAATGTTAAATATGTTAAATATCATTATTTAGATTTATGTTGCAATAAATTTATCCGAAATTAATGTCAGCTTTAATGAATTTAAAAAAAAAAAAAAAAATATGCGAGGACGCAAATATCTTACTTATCTACTTAATCTTAACTAATCTATACTTACTTATATATTTACTTTCTCTTACATATTTACTCTCTCTTAATATTAATCTCTTTCTTTATTAAACTACTCTTTAATTATTTAGTTATAAGTATTATTAGTTGTTTATTATTATTGCTCATTCTTATTCCTATCCATTCTTATTCCTAGTCTTAAGCTCTTTTTAAATGTTTTTAACTTCTAATCTTGTTATTTATGATGTGACCTAGTATGTAAATCGCTAGTTTTTAAGCTGATGTCAAGGAATAAAGACGTGACTTTTGAACTCATAACTATATACATATTTATTTATATTGCTTGCAGTGAGAAAAATTTGCTTGATTCAAGTAACAAATTTGCTGAAAACTAGAATAATTTGCTTGATTTAAGAAATAGATTTTCCTTGAATTCGAACAATTTGTTTGATTCAAGTAAAGAATTTACTGAAAACTAGAATAATTTGCTTGATGTAAGTTAGCAATTTTCTTAATACTAGAAAATTTAGTTTGGTTTTTGAAACTTAATTTTCTTATTATAATGAAAATCTTTCAGCAAAGATGTAGGATAACTGATCATAAAAACTACTCGAATATACTAAATATATCTTTTTGACGTTATATGCTTCCAAGTAAATTAACAGATAAGACAATACGCCTTCGAACCATGCCAAAGTTTGTCAATCCGCACAATCTTAAACATGTTTTCATTTAAACATGTTGTGAATTATAAGCATGCCAATATAAGTTGAAGTGAGACAAATTTACTTGATTCAAGTAAATAATTTGTTCAAAACACAAATTATTCTCTGCGATTGTTTAAATTAAGAAAATATTTTCTTGATTCAAGTCTTGTTCCAGGTTCTAGAATCATGAATTTTATTCTTGTTTCAAGCAATCATTTATTTACTCAATTTTAGAAACAAACGCTCATTACAAAATTTGTTTCTTAATTTTAGTTTTAATTGCTTGATTTGAGCAAATGAGGCTTAATTAAAATTTTCTCAGATTAAACAAAGCATTTGATTAATATAAAACTGTTATTTCTCTCCGTGTACGAGGTTATGCCCTCAAGACCTTGGTAAATTACTTCGCAAGTGTTTCTCGCGAATCAGACAATAAAAGCTTGTGAAAAAATTTGTAAAACTTCCATTTTCGAATGGATTTGAAAAAAAAAAATCAATAGAGAAAATTATTTCTACTCACAAATTCGTGAGGCTTTTCGTAACAGCTTCTTTTCCTGGCTTTGGTTGAGTTTCAAGTGCTCCAGAGCCCAAGCGGTAAACTATCGGCACTGCCTCTGGTCGTTTGCCTTAAAGTCTTGAGTTATTTGTATTTAATACAGGCGCCGACCCAACTCCGAATTCAAAATTTGCAAGTTGAAGTCACAAAAAGATCAAGTCGGTTGAGGCGAGGATAAAAATTACGTGATTACACTGATTTTGAAAATAAAATTGAATGATCAGTAGGGCGTATCGAACAATTTAGATCGTATGTGGCCTCAAGCTGGTATTTTAAAATAAAACTTTTAGACAGGGTGTTGTTAAGAAATATTTGAAGAATCCAAATTGAGCAAAGTTTATTCGGTACCATTTCTGGTACCCGAGATATAAAATCTTATATTCATTTTTTTGAAAAAGTTAAAAAATTGCATTCAAGTAAACATATCTCAAAAATAGGAAAATGCATATGCAAAAATTATGCTAATTATTAATTCGGCAACTTTAAGGAATACGTTAGCAGTATAATCAATACCACCAAAATTTAGACTATTGGGTAACAATCAAAAGTTCTGTGCTATCTCGATTTCAAATTTTGCTTCGAATATTTTTCACACAGGACACTATGGATAAGAATCGTGAGTGGCATCGTGTTTACCAATATATTGTTAGTTTAAGCCTATACTTACTTTTGCGTTAAGACATACGTAGTTTTTTTTATAAAAGTCAAAGCATTCTAAGGTCATTATTTTTTACTGTTTTCCCCCAAAAACAACTTTGTCCTTGCGGCGCAGGAAGACATTCTTTATTTTTAAAAATTTTTTATATAATCTTGACAACCCCATGCAACTTTTGAAACCTCTTAGAATGTGAAATTCGAAAAAAAATCGTCATTCGATACGCCCTAATGATCAGCACTTGTGCAACACTTCAACTTTTTATGATGATTTTCCATACACTACTAGACAATTTACGACAAATTTGACAGATGTTTCAGATATTTGCTTATGTCAATAAATAAAATTGCTGTTATTGGAGCAATCGCAAACCACAAGTGTTTGACCAAACATCAATGCATTCACAAAGATTGACAGTTTGTGGTATCGTCTCACCTTATTTGTTTCGAAATGAGGAAAGGCACACTGTTACCGTCAATGGTATTCAGTATAGAGCGATGCTGATCGACTTTCTGTGACCGGAGCTCAACATCGGTATATTCGTTCTGTGGTTTCAACAAGACAGCGCTACATTCCATACAAGCAACGCAACGCTCGAATTTGCAAAGGAGAAATTTGGCGACTGAGTCATTTCACGGCGAGCGTTCATCAATTGGCCGCCACGATCATGCGACTCGCCATCTCTCAATAATTTTCTCTAGAGCAGCGATTGCCATCGCCTAACTCTTTCCACTCTATTACAACAACTTCAATATTTCTATGATTGTTGTAATTCGCCGAATCGTTCACAGGCGTAGCTGCACCGCAACCATACAGCGTGTGTTTGTTATTGTTTATTCTTGTCGTTGTTGGTATAAATAGTGCATGCGATCGCGTCTTGCTACGCTGAAGGTTTCTTGTTGGTAATTTTGCGTATGGTTTCGTCACCGACAGTTTTTTGTTTGTGTTTTTTTATGTTACTTACAGCCCTATTCTGGCAGCTTAACTAAGCTCACCACATTAACAAAATAGTTAATATTAACAAATTGTTAAGGTTTCATATTCTGGTGATAATTTAAAAGCTCCTTTCTTTACTATTTTGTTAATGTCAGAAAACATCTTAACAACGAAGGATACACAGAAAAAAAAGAGTAGAACTTTTACCTAAAAATGTAGTCAATTCAGCTAAAGTAATCCGGTGATTTTCAGTCAACGAATTTGATTAGGTGCGCTACCAATTTCTAAATGTTAATTATATGCAATTATATTGGGTAGTTTAACTGCGAGAGTAGCTAAAAAAACCTAAATATTTAGGTGTACCTTCAACCATAAAATAGATAAGACACATAATTTATTAGAAGAATTAGCTAATTTTTTTTAAACTATGACCACTTCAGATTAGGCAAGCCACCTACTAAGTGTAGAAAAATCATCTAATTATTTAGATAGCATTTCCACTTAAGAGTGGGAATGCCGTGCAAAAAATATGCAAAAAATTTGTTTTTTGTTTTGCAATTTCTATTTTGAAGTGAAACTTTCCTTAGGTGACTTTACTTCATTTCGTCACATGATAGAGAAGAAAGATTTGTTTTATAGTAGATAGAATGAGAGAGTTATATACATTGTATAAATGACTGAAAAATTTCTTTGCCACCGCTGAGATTCGAACCTGTGATCTCAAGATTTCAACAACCAACGCCTTATCTATTGAGCTAAATTTGCAATCCAGAAATTTACTCTACATACCAATTAATCAAATTGCTGTAGATGGCCAGTGGAAACATAATTTCAGAGTTGTGGACCTCATATTTTTATATACATTTTGTTCACAAATTATCAAAAGGCGTAACAGCACAGCGGTAAAGCGTTTGACTTGAACGCAAGCGGCCCGAGTTCAATTCTCGCAATGAGGCTTTAATTTTTGTAAAATTTTCTCACTTTGTTTTTATTTGTTTTTTATAGGAGAGCGCTGTGCTCTTTACTTTTGCGTTTTGCAAAATTTTAGTTGAATTAACTAATTTGAATTAGGTGAATTACCTAATGCATGATTGTTAAATTAACTGTGTAAGTAGAAAAGTTGTTGAAAAGATTAGGTGAAATAGAAACTTTCACATTAGCTAAACTAGTTTAGGTAATAAATCAATTCTTTTATTTTCTGTGTAGCTCAGTGTTAAACCAAACAAATGCTGGGCAAAGAAAATAAAATATAAAAAATGGATGAATTCATACTTCTTGCTTCTTTTATGCATTGACACTGAAGAAGATAAAAAAAAAATAAATCTTAAAGACTGCAAAACAGTCGACCATTTTTTGGCTATTGAACAAATTAATTTTGAAACTTAAAACAATTGTAAACAATCCGTAAATTATTTATTTCTAACGTTTTCCATCTTACTTGAAGAAAAATAAACATAAGTAATCAAAATAAGCAAAAGAATAAGCAATAAAAAAACAGCTGACGCTTTATGTCTAAGGCATTTTCATTTTCACCATGCGTGGTGAACTTTAACAGCTTTTGGGAGCTTTCAAATTGTTAATGATTTGCCAGAATACGAAAATTTACTTTACATAACAAGAACATTAACAAGAGCTTCTTTACAATCCCTTGTTATGTTAACAAGCAGAATAGAGCTGTTAGTCCTTATTGTACTACGTATCTAAAGATTTGTTGATGTTGTTGGTTTTTTGTTATAATTGTTGTTGCACTCTTCAAAAATCAGTCTTTGGCAATCCCTGCTCCAGAACTACATCAGGTCCTTAGTCTACGCCAGTGGGGCCCAAGAAATTTTAAGCGCGGGCCAACGCTTAAAAAAACTAAAAAACAAACACAAAATGTTGCTAGTCGTGTTTTTGACAAAAAATCAAACAAAACAAAAAACTATTACAATGTAATAAAATCACATGTAATAAAGTGCACTGCGACAAGACTTAATTTCTTTTACAACAGGAGTGCCCAAAACTTTCGTATGGAAGTGCAGACACTAATACATATAAAATCCTACAACCTTTCGTAAACGAAAGCATACTATGTTAGACAACAACAAAATCTACGTAGAAGATCACTGTCACCAAAATGTACCAACAAAGCATACGAAAGTGTTGTTGCTTGCACTTCGGTATAAGCAACGAAAAACGATCAAAAACAAAAAAGACAAATTTGTTTGTGTATTTTGTATTTCTTAGTGCGGAGTGCTGTGTGTGTATATTAGAATACACAGCCTATGCCTAAGTGCTTTTACAAAAACAAATGTGCATCAAGTGCATATGGCTTGGGCACCTCTGTTCTAGACGATATTGCCGGGATAACGTCGCACATATTGGACCTAGTTGTCGAAAATTGGACCGACCGCTTGAAGCACTTGAAGCGCTTGAAGCACCAACGAAGCCGAGGCGACCATTTAAGTAATGTTCTAGTCCATACACTATGGCATGTATGTACACTAAACAACTATTAAATTTATCCAAAAACTTTTTTAATTTATCCAAAAAGCGAGTAATTTTTTCATCAATAACGCATTTGCATAAATCGACTACGTAAATATTTAAAATTTATTTAAATACTATTTTAATTAAATAAAATATTAAAATATTTAAACTGAATTAATAAAATATATATTGAAATTATGCACGAATTTTTTAAATGTCTTTCAAATATTTACTTTTTGAAAACAAAGCTATTTCATAAATATTTTATCATAATTTAAATATACCATAATTTTAAGAAAATTTATATAAAAATGTTATTAAAATAGGTTTAATAGTATTATTGTCTTCATATTGCACCAACCATGATACAAGGTAGCCTTGGCAATTGTCTATTTTCTCAAGAGCTGCGTCCATCAAATTCCATCTGTCTGTATATTTTATTTTCTTTTTACTTTTTGCGTTCTCTAATTTATACTATTTTTGACGGTTGGTGCCATAATTATTGCACCAACTGAAAAAGTAGAAAAGAAAATAAATATTTAAAAAACAAAATATGCAGGCAAATGACAATTGATGCGAGAAATTCTTGAGAAAATATTGAGTTGTCACCTCATCCTACATAATTTCATCATGCTATCACCCATTGCACTCACAAAGCATCTCGGCCAAACATCCAGGCTATATAACAATCGCAACAAATACCAAACGAGAACTATAAGAAACCGACAGTAAGAATCTTAATTCCAAAAACTTCATTGATAAACTGCAGGAACAGAGTGCGATGTTGCTTTGTTGCTGCTTGTCCGCTATTTCAGCTGTTTGGCATAAGTCAGAAGCTTCACTGTGTGGTATAATACATAAAATTTAAATACGGAAAAAACGAGTAGTAAAGAAAATATTTGATTTATCCACGTAAATATTGAAATAAAATTTATACACAGGCGTGGATAATGTTAATATGCGTTATTTCCCTTAGTGTATCTTCAAAATAAAGCCTGAATCAATATGATATCACCCTAACTTGTTGTTTTTATAAAAAATTCTTTTCCTATTGTTCTTATTTAGTCACCTTGTAGATGTCATCCAAGTTATAAAGCATGGAGTAGGTAAGACGGTGTCATATCCATTTTGCGTGTGTTTAATCGTAGAAAGAGTCATAAAGAAAGTGATATTTTATGCTCAGCATCATATCGAAAAAGTTTTCAGCTAACCAAAAATGTGTCAAAGCAACATAGAAAACATCATGATTATTAGATGAATTCAGCATCTTAAGTCTTATATAACATGGCATTCTATATTTTAATCTTTAAATATAAATGTGACATAATTTAGTACTTCTTATTGTAATGTTCTTATAATTCATGGCATAAAAAAATGTATTTTTTTATGGATAGTTTTTTGAGCAAGTATTAAAATAAATAGTATTAATGTGACAACTTTTATTTGAAATAAATTAATTGCAAATTTGTTTGCATTAAGGGAAAAAAATTTTTCATGTAAACAATAAGAATAAAAAAAAATACATAAATAAATACATACAACAGTTGTCAACAACTGATTAAAGGTTTTAAAATATTTAAAAGCGCAGCAAACAAACAAAAATAAAAAAAAAACAAAAATAAAAATTAAATGAATTTTGTCCGTTTAACGGATTAACTCAACAATAAAAATATTATTAATTGCAGATAAATTTTAATTTATATTTCATAACTCATAAAAATAAAACCAACATTAATTTAAGCAAAAACAAAACATTCAATGAACATTTATTAATGCTTGAATTAATGCTTGCAATAAATTCTAAACAGAGAAAAAAAATTACATGTAAAAAAAATGAAACTATTGTAAACAGTTAAACTAAATGAACGCAGTAATCATTCAGTTGTAAATTACAAACACGTTTGCAGCTTTATTATTTAGAAAACCAATATTTTATTTATATGAAAAAAAAATTTCAAAATTTTAACCGCAGGCTCTGAAAATAGATTTTTTTTTCTATAATTATTATTATCTCCTCTATTAATTCATAAAATATTCTGTATATATTCTATATTCCGTTGAAATTCTTTTGCAGTACACCGACCACGTTATTGCAATTTGTTGAATCAGTTCATAAAAGTTTATTTCTAACAAATTTTTTGTGTCTTGTTTTCATTTTTTCTCTCACTTTAATCAGTCATGCGTGAAGTATTGATTTATTTTTGTAAAAACTTCGAATGGTAACCACTGTAGTTTGAAGTTTTCTGTTCTTCTTTTTCGTTGTTAGCGTTCTTTGTTTTACTAACGAGTTGTTACCCTCAAGGTTTAGTGGTGCAGATCATAGAGTGGGTGCTTATGATGGTGAAGAAGTTCCTAAATTCAATACGAGCTTAAAATCTTGTTCATTGTTTGAGTTTTTATTTTTATTGTTTTTTTTTTATTTTTTAGTGGATATTGAGGATTCTTCAAGAATAATCCATTGTTAAATGGATATTATAGATTCTTCAAGAAAATTCTAGCGCATATTTTCAAAGTAGCTTAAGCGGACTTTCTCGTGAATAATTTTCAAAAAAAATCAATTTTTTTACATGTTTCGATTCCTTCTACATTCAAAAATTACCTCCTAAAACTTTATAAAGAAATTATCACTAGAAAAAAATAACAGTTATATTTGTAACGACGTCCGCGCATGAATAGATTGTGGTGAAAAAACTTTAAACGTTTTTCTCGAAACTACCATTTTCAAACTGGTAGGATATTTTTCTCCGATTTTACTTGACTGGTTTTAACAAACCAAAAAATGTTTGATTATTTATAAAACAAGATACAGTAGTTTCGACTATGTCGTAACACAAGACGTAGAATTATTCAATTCGCTTTTGATGACATCTTTTTTAAAAAATATTTAGCAAAATATTCATTCCATACACCTGAGCATATGATCTTTAAAAGAGTGCCGGAGAGGGTTAATATGTATTACCTACCCCCATTACTTTTGCAAAAGGAATATTTTTGCCTTTGACACCTATTCCCCCCGACCACTCCTTAGGGGGCTCCAATACAAATTTTATGGTTTTTGTTTATTTATTCCATACACCTGAGCATATGACCTTTAAGAGAGTTCCGGAAAGGGTTCATAGATATGACTGACCCCCATTACTTTTGCAAAAGGAGCATTTTTGCCTTTGACACCTATTCCCTCCGACCACTCCTTAAGGGGGCTCCCATACAAATTTTATGGTTTTTGTTATTTATTCCATACACCTGAGCATATGACTTTTAAAAGAGTGCCGGAAAGGGTTAATGTGTATCACCGACCCCTATTACTTTTGCAAAAGGAGCATTTTTGTATTTGACACCTATTCCCTCCGACCACTCCTTAGGGGGGCTCCTATACAAATTTTATGGTTTTTGTATATTTATGCCATACACCTGAGCATATGACCTTTAAGAGAGTGCCGGAAAGGGTGCATAGGTATGACTGACCCCCATTACTTTTGCAAAAGGAATATTTTTGCCTTTGACACCTATTCCCTCCGACCACTGCTTAGGGGGGCTCCCTTACAAATTTTATGGTTTTTGTTTATTTATTCCATACACCTGAGCATATGACCTTCAAGAGAGTGCCGGAAAGGGTTCATAGGTATGACTGACCCCCATTACTTTTGCAAAAGGAATATTTTTGCCTTTGACACCTATCCACTCCGACCACTCCTTAGGGGGGCTCCCCCATCAAAAAAACGTAAATTACGGGTTGACCACCTCCGATTTTGCTCAAACTTTCAGAATTGAATCTTCTCATGAAATAAAAAGACTAATTTGAGTAAAAAAATTTTTACATTTTTATTTCAAGTTTTTACGTAACATTAAAATTTCGTCAAAATGGGAGAAAAATTGAAATTGCCTTACTCTTGAAAAATCATATATTCAACAAAACTAGCTCGATTTTCACGTTTAAGGTATTTTCAAAAAGACAATAAATAGTTGTTTTTTATAAAAATATAAAAAAACAAATGTATTTTTTTTAAGTTTCTTAACTTCAAGGTCAAATTTTGGAAGTCATAAAAATAGGATTTTTCCCCACTTTAAAAATTGAAAAAAAATATTTTCAGAAATTTTATTTTATTACCTTTCCATCTGCCACAAATACTAAGGGTGTTATTTTTCTTTCTATTTTAATAATTCATTTAATATTTTTTAAACGACCACCTACCATACTACTTCCATATAACCATACTATGTACATTAGACTGTATCTCAAAAAAAAGTGCGTCGTATACCAGCGAATATGAAAGCAGCAATTACGAAAAAAAAATTTTTTTTTGACCGAACGTAGGGGTCGCGCATTGACATATTTCTTCATATCTCTGGTGTTTACAGTCGTATTTTAAAGTTTGGTACATCAATGTTTTTGTCTCAAGGAAACCAATATGACCTGTATGTGCACCGTTCTAGTTCTTACCCTCCAGATATTTTTTTTTTATTTTGGAGAAAAATAATTGGTCTCTTTAAAAAAAAAAAAACATCGATATGTCATTCAATATGATCAGACTGATACCGATACCGATGATATGATGAAAATGAAAAAAGGGAGCCCTACGTTCGGCAAAAAAATTTCAAAAATTTTTAAAAATAGTTCTGCTGGAAATATCGATATACTTCCTGAGCAAAAGATTAATGATATTTTAAGAGCTTTATTTTTTTGATATAAAAGTGGCACATTAGGATAGTAGGAACTGAGATCTGGAAGGTAAGTACTAGAACCGTATGCCTGAGGTGAATGACCTCTATAGAGGTAATATTCGTCTCCCTGAGGCAAAAACATTGATGTACCAAACTTTAAAATCCAACTCTAAACACCAGAGATATGAAGAATTATGACAATGTGCGACCCCTACGTTCGGTCAAAACGTTTTTTCGTAATTGTCTTGCAAATACGCGTCATATTCGCTGGTTTACGGCGCACTTTTTTTTGAGGTACAGTCTAATGTACATACATATGGTTATATGGAAGTAGTATGGTAAGTGGTCGTTTAAAAAATATTAAATGACTTTTGAATGAAAGGTAATAAAATAAACTTTCTGAAAATATTTTTTTTCAATTTTTAAAGTGGGGAAAAATCCTATTTTTATGACTTCCAAAATTTGACCTTGAAGTTAAGAAACTTATAAAAAATAATTTTATTTTTTTATATTTTTATAAAAAACAACTATTTATTGTCTTTTCGAAAATACCTCAAACGTGAAAATCGAGTTAGTTTTATTGAATATATGATTTTTCAAGAGTAAGGCAATTTCACGTTTTCTCCCATTTTGACGAAATTTTATTGTTACGTAAAAACTTGAAAAAAAAAATGTAAAAATTTTTTTACTCAAATTAGTGTTTTTATTTCATGAGAAGATTCAATTCTGAAAGTTTGAGCAACATCGGAAGTGGTCAACCCGTATGAGTGATACGTTCAAAATGGAATGGCTGATATCTCGAATCTCCAAAGACGACCCAAAATTGTCGTCCACAGTCGTACAACGTCATATTCAAGAAAAATTAAATATTAAAATATTCAAGCGGCCCTTTTCATGCCGTTTGGTAGAGGCCGGATTCTGAGTAGGATTCAAAGAAAACCTCGAATAACGAAGAATAACCTTTGAAAATTGGAATCGTTCATTGGAATTGGAGTAAAAATCAGTGGAAGAATGTACTTTGGAGCGATGAAACAAAAATAAATCGCTTTGGTCCTGATAATAGGAGATATGTCAGACGGTTTGTGTTTCTCGCGTAGTGAAACTTGTTGAAGGGTCCATTATGGTATGGGGTTGCTACTCTTGGTATCGTGTTAAGCCAATCTATATAATAGATGGAATTTTAAATAAAGAGTTGTACGTTGGCATTTTAAGCAATGTCAGGTTGACGTGAGCTGAAGAAAATTTGCCTGTTATATGGAAATTCCAACAGGACAACGCTCTGAAGCACACGGCTAGGCTCACACAGAAATTTTTTGCAAACAATATCGTCAATGTTTTAGAATGACCATTAGGGCTTATACCTTATATAAGTATATATGTAGATATAAAAAAAAATCTTTCAGCCCCTTGATATTTCTAAAAATCTTAAAATAAGGCACAGTCTAATGTAGAGTCATCTTGTTGGAACCACAGCTCGGATATACCGATCCACGAGCTCTGTCCACAAAAAGTCGGTGTCTCTTTTTTCATTTTGAAAGAAATAAGATTCGATGATGTCGCCGTGCTATAAGCCGCACCATACAGTCAATCTTTTTGGATGCATTGATGCCTAGTCAAATACTTGTGGATTGTGGTTGCTCTAATTTTGCTTGTCGACATTGTCACTGAGCCAAAAATGGGCCTCGTCCAAGAAGATAATTTTTAGGCCAAACATTTGCAGGCCAACATTTCCAGAGCCCAAATAGCGAACTGACGGCATTGTCTATGGCCGTTCGATTTCAATTCTAGCATCAGCACAATCGTATACGGATGTAGGCCCAAATTTAACCGCAATATAAGCCTGTTTGTCTCTCTGGCGATGCCCAATTCAGCTGGTCGGTGCCGAATCGACTTTTCTGGGTCTTCTTTGACACTGGTCACTACAGTGGTTATGTTTTCTTCACTTCGCACCAATCTCTGGTGTGGTTACATAAAACCAAAAAATTTTTTTGGCAACAAATTCAAAAGAGTGTTATCACGCTTAAACTATTCCACGGTGCTACGAATTGCCTGCGCACTGAAGCCATGATGACAATCGACTACACGACATAATTCACGCTACGTATTTACGTTGAGCCGGATGCTCGATAATATTTTTAATAATTTCCACACGTTTGGCAAGCGTGAAACGATGCATGATGGCAAACCTTACTGAATATTTTGACAGGTAAATGTTATTGGTTACTTTGACAGCTGCTGAAACATAATAATTGGAAAAGCTATTATCGCTATCTGGTTACCTTTTTGATATTCTGTCGGAAATTTTTTCCATCATATTTTTATCTGATTTCTAAAATAATGTTTGTTATAATGTCGTATTTTGCAATTTTGACTTTTTAATATCGACTGTCAAAATTTTATACTCCTCTTTTTTCTCTGAAAATTTAAAAAATCGTTTTGTCTCCTTGTGTTGTATGGAGTGGCTTGAAAACCAAAATTGTTTTTTGCTTCTCATGAAAATTTGTAAATTTCGAGTTGTGCCTCTTTTGTTGTTAGCCTGCGATATAGTCTTTAAATTTTTATATGATACGAACTAGTTTTGAAGCCAACATTTCAAAACTACTCTGTTTTAATTCTCTTTGAAATTTCTTCTGATATAAATAACAATATTTTTAGTTTAAGTATTTATTCAAACTTATTTTTAAATGTGGTCTTGTATTGATACCGGTTAATGTAGAAAGTTAGGTATAAGCAAGGACAATAAAAATTTAATATTAATTTCATTATAATTAAGTATTCATTTTTAATCATATTCTATCATCCTGTTCAATGAATTTTAAACCTCGAAACTTTTTTCGATTGCGCTCGGCTTTCTGCCACTCAATGCATTTTTCTTTCTCCATCTCTTCTTTTATTTTTTCAAAAGCAATATCCTTTGTAACACTTTGCCTTGCTTATTCTTAGTATTCATTTGGTTTTTCCTTCAGTGCATTTTCTTCGCAGATCCCCTTTTTTATGCGTCTCTTGCAATTTTTAATTAATCATATTTTGTGAGTTTTTCTTTTGCCATTTTAATCCAGAGCAACAAAATAAAAGGAGTATAAAAAAAATCGAAACTGTATAGTTACTGTTTACATTCTGAGGTCCTTTGAGCTACATAGCAAAATACTAATTAAAAGTTTTGTGTTTTTTTGCTGCCATTTTTTAACTAAAACTTTATCATAATTTTTCATTAACTTAAAAAATAAAAATTAAAAAAAAAATAAAAAATAATGCAGACTGGTAGACGACACGCTGTTCAATAGCTGTCAACATGCTTGAACAGAAGAAATAAATAAAATAAAAATAAAAACAAATGCAAAATTTCATTTTTAAAGAGCATTAATTTCTGTAATGATAGTGTTTCCAAGACGATGTTCATTCACTTTTTTGAACGCTAACAGCATCACTTTATCTAGAGAATATTTTGTTGAATATTAATTTTTTCATATTTCCTTTTGAAAAATTCCTACACGCTGGTCGCTGCTTAATAATGAGCTTAGTTAGAATTAAGTTCCCAGGAAGAATTTTCAACTTGGACAATGAAGTTTCCTATTTAAAAACCGTCCATGAATAGGAAAAAAGTAGACCTTTACAGATATTTTCAGCAAGAGAGTAGAAACATAAAATAGTGGCCAAAAACAAAACAAATAAATATTAAATTGTTTATATTTATCCTTAATATCCGTTTGTCATGGCAACCCCTTGCCATAGAGTACTATTAATAAACAGCAAGTCAAATAATATGCAAGTATTTCTACTCTTAATACGCAATCAAACCATGCAATTTTCATAAACAAACTCCACCGTGTAGCTCCAGGGTACAAGGTGTACCATCTTGCGTTGTGATTCAAAATTGCACTTGAGCTACACTCGACGGTGACGAGCGTCTGATTTAGCAAATAAATGTTATATAAATAGATGTAAACCAAATAGAAGTGAACACAAAAATACATTACATGGCAACTCTATGCGACGAGGAGTTTTCTGTTTCCGCTCGAAATAAATCAAAACAAATAAACAAACAATTGACAGAAGTGGCTAGAGGGTCAGAGTGAGTGAATGGGTGAGTGAATGGGTGAGTGAGTGAGTGAGTAACAGCTAGAGTCTCATCATAGCAACTTCGTTGTCGAAAAACAAGTGGGTAAATATTGCGTTCAAATGGAAATAAGTATAAAAATAAACAAACAAATATTAAAGAAAATTTTAAAAAAAAAATCTCAATTTCAGGGTCAAAAGTGGTGGTTGAAATAGAAGTGAATACTAGGAATAGAGTATAGATAATGGTATGTTAATTTGCCTCCACATTGTCTGGGATACTACTAGAGTAGTACTCTCTCCTAATATAAGTGGAAAAACCTCATCAACATTGAAAAAATTATTGGGTGGACTGTGCCATCTCTACGGCGCACAGTGATGCGCCCAATATCCAAGTATTAAGTATTTTTGGAAAGGTAATACTTACAATAAAAGAACTCTAAAACATTTTTTGTATTAACTGATTACTGTTCTAGTAGGAACTTTGAAAAGTGGGCCTCTTAGGCTTTTTTACAGCAAAAATTCCTAAAAATACAATTTTCACACGATTCGATTCAACTTTTTTCACCTTTTTGTTAAAAAGTCAATTTTAAAAAAGGCTTAAATAACAACTTGTTAAAACACCTGATTTTTGTCCCTTTTAATGCTGGATTTTTACTTCAGGGGTCCGAAAGTTTTTAAAAATTGAATTTTTGAAAACAAAATTGAGAAAACAAATTAATTTAATATTTTGATACAGTTTTTTTATTCCGAATTAATCGTGGAGTCTTAGGATACAAATTTTCAATTCCGATATTACCTAGCATATATAACTTTGCGCATAACTACTTAAAGCAAGTGTTGCACACAAGAAGTTATCGAGATATTAACATGATAAAGTGCTTTGATTTTTTCAATATACTTGTCGGAGCTGGTATAGATAAGTCAAGTAATAATACTTGAGCGAAACAAAGGTGGTACACTTGTTAAGAAAAACACTTGATCAGTAATCAATGAAAATATAGAAAGCTACGAAAAGAATGATTCGAAAAAGTATGTTATAAAAAGGGAAAATGTAGTTTGGAAAAATATATTATAATTCTAGTGATCAAACGGTTAACATTAAAAGTGAACAAGTGTAGCCACTCGCGGATCGCTGCAAACTATACGATGGATCCGACATACTTATTAGGTATTAACTAGCGACCACTGGTGCGCGTTGCTGCACCCATCAACTATAAAAATAATAATAATTGGCGAGAAGAGACAGAAGAGAGCGAAATGTGAGCAGAGAATAGTTTTGCTCTGAGTTTGGTAACGTTGTTCTCAGCTGCTGTTAAGAAAAGTAAAAACAACATAACAACAACAATTATATGCAGTTATATGCAAACTTTAATAAGCTATAAATTAAAATATATAAATTTTTATGAAATAAAAAGTCCCGTTTGCACATCTACAGGTCTGAACCTACCAAAAAATACCAAATTTATTAATATTGGAGTTGTACTTAAAAAGCCTTACGCCGGACAAAATTTGGGTTTGCGTAATATATATAAGATACTTTAGTCATCCAACTTAAAACAATGTTATGATGCATTTTATCAAGCACTTGAGGAAGCATATATCGTCGGTTGAAAAGAACAATGACTTAACTGCAAAAATCGTAATTGTGAAGGAGAGGCAAAAAACAAATTTTAATAACTTTAACTTTCATACGAATCCAACAACTACACAACTTCACTGTAGCGGTTCTAAACAAACTACAGTTCTGTGGTTTTTCTCCCTTCTACCAGTGATATTTGGGATAACAATTACCCAATAAACCGTATTTTATAAAATTTGCAACCGACGATATGAAAAATTTGTGCCCATAAAAAGAAAGAAGAAGCCAGTATAGTTTAATAAGGGTTTAAGTTTTATAAAAAGTTATTTTTCTAGTTCGTACTTTTTTGTAGTAGTACAGTTTTTTAACGAAATCATATTAAGCAAATCAGAAAATCCACGAATAAATAATATCAAGACATTAACTATTTGGAATGCGTCATTTTGAATATAATTTTGATAACAAACTTGCGATCAGCGACCCCGATATCCTCATGGTACAATATTTAAAACATAATTAGTCGGGTGTCCTTGACAATGTGTCTCTATAACATTCGCGTACCATATAACAATGAAATGCACCAATATACGAGGGGTACTATTTATATTTCGGGAACTGACAACACTAATGTCAATAGCTAAAATCTGGCATCACCATAATAAAGTTTGACATTTGTTAGGATAAATGAACTCACAGTGTTTTGATGTGCAAGTGATATTTGTTTTGTTTACATTGAGTTAAGAAAATCAATTTGTTCAAAAATTGGAAATTTCAAGAGAAGGTTTTCGTTGGATTATTTTTTATATTTCATATAACAAGAATGTGTCGATGAACTCAGTTCTTTGTATAACAGTAAAGCACCATAAAAAAAAAAAGATACAGTAGTTTCGACTATGTCGTAACACAAGACGTAGAATTATTCAATTCGCTTTTGATGACATCTTTTTTAAAAAATATTTATTCCATACACCTGAGCATATGACCTTTAAAAGAGTGCCGCAGAGGGTTAATATGTATGACCGACTCCCATTACTTTTGCAAAAGGAGCATTTTGCCTTTTTCACCTATTCCCCCCGACCACTCCTTAGGGGGCTCCTATACCAATTTTATGGTTTTTGTATATTTATGCCATACAACTGAGCATATGACCTTTAGGAAAGTGCCGGAGAGGGTTTATATGTATTACTGATCTCCATTATTTTTGCAAAGGGAACATTTTTGCCTTTGACACCTATTTTCTCCAAGCACTCCTTAGGGGGGCTCCCATACAAATTTTATGGTTTTTGTATATTTATTCCATACACCTGGGCATATGACCTTAAATAGAGTGCCGGAGAGGATCAATATGTATGACTGACCCAATTACTTTTGTAAAAGGAACATTTTTGCCTTTGACACCTTTTCTCTCCGACCACTCCTTAGGGGGGCTCCCATACAAATTTTATGGTTTTTGTGCCGGAAAGGGTTAATATGTATCACCGACCCCCATTACTTTTGCAAAAGGAGCATTTTTGCCTTTGACTTTTATTCCCTCTGACCTTTCCTTAGGGGGGCTCCCATACAAATTTTATGGTTTTTGTTTATTTATTCCATACACCTGAGCATATGACCTTTAAAAGAGTGCCGAAAAAGTTAATAGGTATCACCAACCGCCATTACTTTTGCAAAAGGAACATTTTTGCATTTGACACCTATTCCCTCCGACCACTCCTTAGGGGGCTCCCATACAAATTTTATGGTTTTTGTGCCGGAAAGTGTTAATATGTATCACCGACCCCAATTACTTTTGCAAAAGGAGCATTTTTGCCTTTGACACCTATTCGCTCCGACCACTCCTTAGGGGGCTCCCATACAAATTTTATGGTTTTTGTATATTTATGCCATACAACTGAGCATATGACCTTTAAGAAAGTGCCGGAGAGGGTTAATATGTATTACCGATATCCATTATTTTTGCAAAGGGAACATTTTTGCCTTTGACACATATTCCTTTGACACAATTTTATGGTTTTGTCGATAAAACCGGCAACTGTCGATAAATAGGTAGCAAGTCTAAGCAAACAAAAACATCAAATGTTGGCTTTATATTTCTTGTAATTGTGTAAAATTTATATAAGTTAGAGAGTTCTACCATGAATATTTGTCGCATTGAGGATCAAGCAGACCAACAAGTGCTAACATTAACATTGTACGATCAGTACTTTAGGCCCACCAAAGGCTCAAAATTTGATATAAATACCGACACCTGATCAGTATTAACCACCCTACTTACCTCCGAGAATGACGTATTCTACGTCAAAACACAGTATATCGCTGGTATAGTGAATTCAATCGTGATCGTAGTTCGGTCGCCGACGAATTCCGTGAAGGTCGTCCAAAATCGGTTGTTGTGCCAAGAAACATCGATGCAGAATGTGAACTAATAATGCAAGATCGTCATGTGATATATTGTGTGATAGAGGCATCCTTGCACATTAGTTCCACTTCAATACATTTGATTTTGCATGAAGACTTATCTATAAAAAAATTTGCTCTCATTGGATACCCCATAATTTATCAATCGCTCAAAAAAAAATTATTAAAAAGTTCAATCGTGGTGCCTCAAAAGACGTGTATAAAATCGTCACAGGTGACGAATCATAGATATATGCCAGTGGGTAATGCAAGACGAGGCAAATGGCACTGCGAAGCAAATGGTCGCCTGTTTCTTCCACCGAATGGGTCATGTGGCCACTGTTCCGCTTCAGCAACGTAGGACGGTCAATTCTGAATGGAACACGTCTGGAAGTCTTCGGAGAAATTCGCAAAACCAACCGCCAAAGACTAATCATTCTCGATCAGGACAATGCGAGCTCTCACACATCTCATTAAACATGTGCATTTTTGAGCAGTCAAAACTTCGAATTGATGACTCATCCTCCATACAGTTCTGATTTGGCACCCAATGACTTCTTCTTGTTCCCGAATATCAAAGGTAAACTGCGTGGTCAACGATTTACGAGCGAAGCAGAAACAATTGAAGCGTTCCAAAACCATCTTTTGGAGGTGTCTCAAGAGGAATGGAAAAACTGCTATGACAAATGGTTTGAACGAATGCCAAGAAGTATTGATCATCAAGGGGAATATTTAAAAAAGCAGAAAGCCATTTTCATTAAAAAACGTTTGTTATTATTTGCTATTCCCGAAATATAAATAGTACCCCTCGTAGAATAATAACTAAACGGAATAATGAGATTGAAAGTAACAATGTTAGGTGGAACAAGTGGCTTATACGTCCTTGTTGCTCTCAAAGGGTTAAGCATTATCTAACTAGCTGTTTCAGCAAAAACTTTTATACAATTTGTTATTTGCTGCCATATAAATATGTTTGCACACATTATATGATATTTTTTTTTTCCATAGCTTTAGATCTTTCCTTAGCTTAAATTTCCTCACTATACCAAATAGAATAGATAGATACCAAATTAAATAGGGTATTTGTTATTCTAAAATCCATCTTCTTTGGCTCAAGAACTGGTATATGTACTACCTTAACGAATTTTTGAAGAAAATTTAAACAGCCATATATTCTGTTGTTTCTACTTGTAAGTGATTCATACCGACAACTTTTTCTTCCTAGAAGTTCACTTCTATTACATTTCAATTCTCAATTCATCTCAAACTATCTATCTCTATCTCTCTACCGTTTACTGTCAATCACAGTTTCTATGCTAGTGTTGCCATCAATATTTTGTTTTTAATAAAATCCAAACGGAACTAATCGAAGTGCATGAATTATTCAACGTCATCTAAAGTTGGCGACGTTCGTCTACAACTTCCTTTGGCGTCATCGTGCTGGCTAGAGGGCGTTGCTAATGCCCTGGAGCGAGAGTTTCGACAGTGGCGTTGTTGGGTTTGTAGTTTTGCCCAATTATGAATTAGCTTTAACATACTGTCAGAACACTAAGTTAAAATTCCGACAAAAGTTATTAGGGCAATCCACAATCTTATGCAGTGGGGACCAATAAATTTTAAACGCGGGCCAATGCTTAAAAAAACAAAACAAACACAAAATGCTTCTTTCCTTTTGACAAAAAATCAAACAAAACAAAACAAAAACAATTACAATGCAATAAAATTACATATCATGAAGTACACTGCCAGTCTTAATTTCTACACAGAACTAAAAACGTGCTTAATAACAAAGAAAAAGTTCTTTGTCCCAATGTATTATACATTAAAATTGGTCCAAAGTACGAGTTCCTTGATTCAATGAATCTTTGTTCTTACGTTATTTCTCTGATATGTTATGAAGAAAAATGATTAATTAATGACACATACAACTGTTACAATAAGTTAGTCTGTCCTTAGAAATTTTAAAACAATATCAAGATATATTTTAAAAAATCATTTTCTTATTGAGATAAAATTCTCTAATGGTTTTATAGATATTACAACACAAGAACTGGAACAAAATTTTAATGAACACGAACAATGAACTGTTCCTTAAAATTAAGAACAACGATTCATTGAACCAAAGAATTCGTTCTTTGGGGCAATGAATAGTTCTTTAAAATCAATGAATTTCGCTTTATGAACGAGATTCTTTGATTTTAAGAACAATATTTGGTTCAGTGTATTACAATAACAATGCTTGCATGAAAAATTACTCGATACACAAGTAACTGAACAATCAGCTTCAGCATCGACATCATTGAGTGTGCGTTTTTTTATTTTGGCTTTGCATGCATTTGTTTTTGTAAAGTTCGCTGGAAAATGTGCTGAACTCTGAACGAGTGAGGTTTGTGTTGTGGTTTTTTGCAAACGTTCTTTGAATTTAGTTCATCGCAAAGACAAAATTAAGATAGAAAAAAACGTGTATGAAGGGCCACGCGGTCCATATGGGCCACTACGTGGGCATGTTTGATCTTATGTATTTGAGATTGTTTTTTTTTTTTTTTTTGTTAAAGACGACAGGAGGGAATCTTTTATAGACAAATGGATGCCCGTACTTCCAAATATTGTCAGAGTCCCTAGTATGGTATACTGACTAAACCACTCCTTACTTTTCTCTCCTCCTGCAAGACCCTACGGAACCACCAATTGAGGCATTACTTCGTAGGGCAGGATTGAGTATGTTTACTCATCTACGCTTCTACGCTTCTTCTTAACAAAGAAACGTTTTGCAGATCATGCTTGTTTATATTCCAAAGCGATAATGTGCTGTGCTTACTATGCAATGACGCGTTGGAGGCTCATCGTTGTTGTTGATTATGCATCAGGTGGAGACCGCCTCGGGAAATGGTCCCTAGCCGAAGACGCTGACGACTGCGGTCTCTTCTTGGAGAGGGCATTTCGGGGGGAGGCCGCTTCGGGAAATGGTCCCTTGCCGAAGACGCTGACGGTGCTATCGACAGCGGCCTTTTCTTGGTATTTGAGATTGTAGAATCGTTCAATTGTAAAAATATCACATCAGCTGTGAATGGTCTATTTCGGCTTAGCTTGCAACACTTCTTTCTGCCTTTATTTTTTTCTATATCAGCTGTCAGTTTGCAATTCAGTATTGCATTCGTATAGTAAATAAAAAGTATTGGTTTTTAGTGTTGCATATTTGCAAAAGCGTAGTAAGTGCATCTCTGTATATTTTGTTAGTGTCGAGTAAAAATATTCTCTACCATTTTGCAAATGCTATGATACAAGACCATTTGCACAAGACTGTGAATTGCCCTATTCATTTTAATTACAATTAGTTTCAATAAGCATTCGTAGATATAATTAAAAAAAAAATTGAGCCCTTGCACAAATGAAAAAATATTTTAAAAATTATTAAAAATCAACTAAAAGACTGGCCTGTCAGTAAAAGAAAAAACCCAGTAACTAAGCCACTGCGCAACTTGAGATGAACGGCTATGAATGTATGAATTGATGCCGAGGGTGCTTGTATGCATTGTGTGCAATTTATTACTTCCGCTTGAGCATATTTTGTACACTTGAGGGTGGAACCATTGCGATATTTCTGACTGACTTGTAGAAATATTGAGTATTTCCAATAAATTCCCCGCTACTCTTGCATTGATTAATCAAAAGCATCAAAAGCTAGTCTTGCTTTATTATAAATTTTGAAAAAAAAATAATTCATCTGACCTTAAACCTAATTCTCTCTATTCATTATCCTTATCAGAATTGTCGTAAATTGCAAATAATTTAAATTTCACTAATAAAATAGCACTTTCTCTACTGTTAATTTGGCAACCCTATGCTTTGAGCATTACAATGTCACAGTAAAATAAGCGCATCTAATGATAAGCGACTAAACTGACCAATTTGGTTGCCCAAACAAGAAACGAGACAACCAGATTGACCGACACACTTTGGCCTATAATGCTTTTGGAGATGTCATCAAAATGAAATGAAAGCCACAAAAGTACTAAGAGCATTAAAGTATGCAGAAGTCATCAAAGAGTAAAAGCACCGAGTCCAATCAGAGGGCAGATCATCGTACTACTGCCTTATCCTCCTATTACTCTTCGACCTTCTTCTTTTAGTAAATTTATGCGGTGCTTTTTGCTTGTTGCCTTATTTAACTGCACTCAAGCCAGCCATTATGTAGCCTATTCTGACCATTCTTCCTTCGTCGCCCACTGTCATTTGCAATGAACTCCCCCATCCCTCTGATATGCAGTACATTTTTCGATTAATTAAATTAAACATCAAAATCCTCACACAGGAACGTGCACATCCATTGCTTCGCCCAGCTAGCTACACACATGTCAGTTTGCACCGCCCACGACAACCACCCATCACACCACAGAAAGGATTTGCTTCAAACAAACCATAAAGCTTTAAGTTCACGTAAGCAGCTTTTTTGACTTTTCAAAATTTTAATTTAAAAACTCCCAACAGACTTGCTTTAGTTCGATCCAAAGATTATGTTCTGCGTCTGCAGAATCTGGTTAAATTTTTCAACCTATTAATATTATTATTTTGGGGTTGCCAACAAGTTTTTTGGCTTTGGTTAAATGTTTGTTGGCCTTGACAGTATCTGTGTGTGTGTGTTTGTGCGTCATGTTGCCATGACGAGCACGTGTCCAAAGCATTTTTAAGTCTATAAACCATCATTACCATGGGTACCATGTACATTAAAAGCTGAAAAGTTTTTGCGTTAAGATTGCATTGCACTGCCAAGCACAAGGATATGACATTGCAATGAATGTGCGTGTGCGTGAACGTGTGTGTGTGTGTGTTAGTTCAGAAATATCTTTTTGACGCTCATTATCCTTTACTGCTAGCTGCTGCTGCTGTGGTTGTTGTTCTTGTTTCTGCTGCTTTGTATGCTTAAATTTTTCTTCTAATTTCATTTAATAAACCTAAAATTTAAAAAGTCCTTTTTGATTGTGTCGTGTATATCCTGTATTCAAGGATATCTTGGGATATGCGCCGCATAAACAAAATTCACACTCAAACAAACAAAAACATGCATGTATCACGTCACCTTTTCCCCAAAGTCGACCATTATTTGTGAGTGCTTTTTGTGTGTTGCCTGTGCAGACGTGCGTAAGTGTTGCTTTGCACGCCTGACAGTGGGACCAAAGTTTATTCATTTTTTTTAAATAATTGTAATAATTTGAGTAATTTTAATAAAAAATTAAAAATTGTAAACTTCTATTTATTTGTGCCATTCAATTGAGATAGTAGCAAAAAGCTTAGAGTTGAGAATGCTTTTAAGAAAAGACTTTTTAAATTCAAAAAGAGTCGTAGAAATAAAAGTTCAAAAGTCTTTCAAAAATATTTTTTCTAATCTGTTCATTACTGTTATGAAAATTTGACGTATTGAAATCGGTTTCTCGATGTTTCTGATACGAAGCTAAGACTAGGAGCAAATGTGAACTTGAAAGCGGAAACTATCGTTTTCAAGATATGGAGTTCTTCCTTATTCTTTATGGCTATCGTATTGTCCGACTTCTCTATTTGTGCGTCTGAAGTTCAAGACCCCTTTAGAAAACGCAAATCTGGTGTTATTTTTTGGCTTATCATGCTTCGTTTTTGAGCTATTGGAATTTTTAAGGCTATCATATCGTCCGAGCCCTCCTCTATCTGTGCGTTTCGATTTGGAGACCCCTTTAGAAAAACCAAATCTGGTATTATTTTGTGCCTATCTTGCTTCGTTTTCGAGATATGGCGGTTTATTTAATTTTTTAAGCTTAAATTATGTTATCGACTGATCCTCTATACTTGTAAGTGCATGGTACACTCGGTGTGCTCGTTATGATTTCGTGTTATTTTTACTTCATCGTAGCTCTATGAGTTGATGCGAGTATTTTATTTCATATCAAAATATTCAAAACACAACCATACTAACGAAGAACTTTCAAGACATGACATTAGTTCTTAATTTGGCTTCGCTTCAAACAAAACATTTTTGCTCGATGTCATGGCTACACTGAAATATACTGCACCTTCATAGTGTACACCATTCAAATACTATGAATAGAATGCTTTGTGCAGCTCTTTACTATGTACCCATCAGTCTTTCATGGGCCACTCTGTACTACAGAAAACAAATCAAAACGGATACATAAATACACAAAAAATTAAAAGCAAAACAAAAGCAAAGACAAAAACAAAAGCAAAAGCAAAAGCAAAAGCAAAGGCAAAGGCAAAGGCAAAGGCAAAAACAAAAACAAAAACAAAAGCAAAAGCACAGGCAAAAACAAAATCAAAAGCAAAAGAACAAGCAAAAGCAAAAACAAAAGCAAAAAGAAAGCAAAAGTAAAAGTAAAAGCAAAAGTGAAAGCAAAAGGGAAATCAAAAGTGAAAGTAAAAGCAAAAGCAAAAACAAAGCAAAAGCAAAAGAAAAAGGAAAAGCAAAAGCAAAGGAAAAGGAAAAGGAAAAGGAAGAGGAAAAGCAAAAGTAAAAGTAAAAGCAAAAGCGAAAGCGAAAACAAAGGCAAAAGCAAAAATAAAAGCAAAAGCAAAAGCAAAAACAAAGCAAAAGCAAGACCAAAAGCAAAAGCAAAAGAAAAAGCAAAAGCAAAGGAAAAGAAAAGGAAGAGGAAAAGGAAAAGCAAAAGCAAAAGCAAAAGCAAAAGCAAAAGCAAAAGCAAAAGGAAAAACAAAAACAAAAACAAAAACAAAAACAAAAACAAAAACAAAAACAAAAACAAAAACAAAAACAAAAACAAAAACAAAAACAAAAACAAAAACAAAAACAAAAACAAAAACAAAAACAAAAACAAAAACAAAAACAAAAACAAAAACAAAAACAAAAACAAAAACAAAAACAAAAACAAAAACAAAAACAAAAACAAAAACAAAAACAAAAACAAAAACAAAAACAAAAACAAAAACAAAAACAAAAACAAAAACAAAAACAAAAACAAAAACAAAAACAAAAACAAAAACAAAAACAAAAACAAAAACAAAAACAAAAACAAAAACAAAAACAAAAACAAAAACAAAAACAAAAACAAAAACAAAAACAAAAACAAAAACAAAAACAAAAACAAAAACAAAAACAAAAACAAAAACAAAAACAAAAACAAAAACAAAAACAAAAGCAAAAGCAAAAGCAAAAGCAAAAGCAAAAGCAAAAGCAAAAGCAAAAGCAAGAGCAAAAGCAAAATCAAAAGCAAAATCAAAAATAAAAACAAAAACAAAAACAAAAACAAAAACAAAAACAAAAACAAAAACAAAAACAAAAACAAAAACAAAAACAAAAACAAAAACAAAAACAAAAACAAAAACAAAAACAAAAACAAAAACAAAAACAAAAACAAAAACAAAAACAAAAACAAAAACAAAAACAAAAACAAAAACAAAAACAAAAAGAAAAACAAAAACAAAAACAAAAACAAAAACAAAAACAAAAACAAAAACAAAAACAAAAACAAAAACAAAAACAAAAACAAAAACAAAAACAAGAACAAAAACAAAGCAAGACCAAAAGCAAAAGAAAAAACAAGACCAAAAGCAAAAGAAAAAGCAAAAGAAATAGCAAAAGAAAAAGCAAAAGAAAAAGCAAAAGCAAAAGCAAAAGAATGGAAAAGGAAGAGGAAGAAGAAAAATAAAAGGAAAAGAAAAAGCAAAAGCAAAAGCAAAAGCAAAAGTTAAACCAAAAGGAAAAGAAAAATCAAGAGCTGACTTGAAAACTTGTTGAAATGTATTTTGAAAATCCCAGTCAAGTGTTTTGACGCTGCGTGCATTTCGTAGATTTTTTAATGAGCGTACTACACCCGCGGCACCAACAATAAACCTCTGGATGCAAATTTTCAACAACAAGTACCGTAAGACCAAGCACGGAGCTCACGGAAGAAAATATTTAACGTTTGGGGATAATGTGCAGGACAGCCCAGAAACATCAACAAGAAGACGTTCGGTACAACTGTGGCTATCGTCGAGGTCTGTTTTCAGGAAATTGGCCACATTGAGCATGTTCCCATATAAGGTTCTGCTTGTGCAAGAAGTGAAACCGATAGACTACCAACAACGGTTTAATTATGTCATGTCATTCCGACAAAAAACAGAAGAAAATCGGGATTTCATATACAATGAATGGTTTCGTAAATAATCAAAACTGTAGGATATGGGCTACGGAGAATCTAAGAATAGTTCATAAGCGACAACTACACCCACTTAAGTGTACTGTTTGGTTGTGGGTATCGTCTGAAAGGATCATTGCAAATATTTTTTTGATAATGCACATTGCGCCCATTCATTTGATCTACATTAAAATGAGTTTTTTTTTCAAATACATATATATATGGCACGTTCTTTGTCAAATCGACACCCCCCCTAAACGTGTGAATTTTTGAGATAAAAATTTTCCATGGCGGCTTAAAATTTTCCTTGAAATCTCTATTTTTTGCCGCCGTTTGGAGATCTTGAAATTTTTGTAACATAGAGATGTTTTTGGCCGCTTTTTTGGACAAAGATGACAACACAAAATAAAGGAAACGTTAAAAAAACTGGCTTAGGCTAGTTTTTTTTTCTATTTAATGATAGAATATTGGTCCTTACCTAAAAATATTTTGTAAAATGTCAATTTTCCAAAAAAGTTAACCTTTATCAGCAAAAGTGGGTCCAAAAAATATTTAATGTTCAAACTTAAACAAATTTGTTATTAAAATATAAGGCACTTTAGGGAAAAATTTTTAAAACAAAAAGTGCTTAAAATTTGTCAAAATATAAGTACAAATTAAAAAAAAATATTTTGATAGTAATAGATTTTTGAGATTGGCCTTTTTTTTTGTAAAATTAAAATATATCAGAAATGTTTTGTATGTTGACAACAAAAAACATGAAGACAAAGAAGACAACAACCAACAACAACCAACAACAAAAACAACGGCTCTGTATAGAGCAAATCACACAGCACACTAGACAGACAGTTTCGTTGGCCGCTACACCAACTCATCAGTAGTCTTTGCATTAATTACTTTTCACTGTGATCCACTCAAGCTACTTAGGTTCTACTAATACTACCAATATGCCGAGAAAGCTACCCGGAATTTATTTTTGACAGAGAGAACGCTTAAATTAGTAACTGAGTTCTTATCTACTTCGATGCACCCTGTGTCAAGGTTAACCTAGATCGTATCATGCTTTTAGGCATAGTCTTAACTCATGTGCATCTTCGAAATTCGATCATAGCTGTTTACCGCTATCTGAGCATATTGAAGTTGTGTTATTTTGTTGTTGGCTCCTCCTTTTTTACACACTTTCATTTTAGGGTTCAGCTAGTTTAACTGATGGTACACCTGAATTGGTGTGGAGACCATTTTGTTATGAAATATTTTGTGGTTTTTGTGATAAACCTTGTGATTTTTTTTTTTATTTTTTGCTTATATTTTAACAAATTCTAAGCACTTTTTGTTTCTTAAATTGAGGCTATAAAGGAGAATTCAAAGAAGAACCTGAACGCAATTCTAAAATCAGCCTGTGAAAGAAGTTTCCAAGATTAGATGAATCGTCCAAATATGTGTATTACTGGCAGTGGAGATTACTTTGAAGAAATTTCTCTTCAAATGAATATCAATGAATAATTGAACCGTTTTCGTTTTATTGAAGAATTTCGGACAAATATTAGAATGAGTTTATGGATGAGGACCAAATTAGAAACAAGGTAAGGGATAGTAACAAAAATAAGGACAGTACAATGTTGTTACAATAAAACCTACGTGTGTGTCTTTGTATTCTCTTTTAGTCTTAAACCAAGGAATGCAGATGATTCAGGTGAATTGTTTTCGAACCCGGGCACCTTGGTGTCAGGGAAGTATGCTTAAACTAGCATTGCTGTGGTCGCCAATAGGAATTTTTTTCTAGCATCTTCTTAACTTGTATGAAAAAAGTGTTCCGATAAGGAACCACTTAAAAAATTTAAATTCAGTGAACTTCCAAAGATCCACCATGTATTTAATAGACTTGAATGCTTAGAGCTTTTTTTCTGATATATCGCATACAAATTAAATTCTATTAAATCATTGACATCTTCAGTTTGCTCCACGGTGCGCGTCATGTTGTTACCGTCAATGCACAAAATTTTAATCTTAATTTAATAAACTTTATCATGTGTCTGCTGCTACAACTGCAAAAATGGCAAGACAACCAGTGAATTTGACAGTTTAAACATCAAAGCAAGACAAACGACATACATGCCGAAAAGTATGCAACAAAACAGAACACCAACCCAAAAAGCGTCAAAAAGAAAACCGCACAAAAGCAATGCAATTAAAAATAAAGAAAACAAAAAATTCTGAAATTAAAACAAATTAAATTAAAACCCGCAGTTGTTGTGACAAGTTAGACAGCGCAACATCATTGTGATGATAACGACGACAACGACAACGATGATGATGATGATGGCGAGGAGGGCGATGGTGGCGAAACAACTTCCGGCCATGCAAGTGGCGTATTTAAAAAAAAACGCCAAAAAGTATGCAACACTTTGCATTAAAATGAACACATTAACGAGTAAAGCAAAAAGAAAATTAAGACTACTAAAATAACTATGAGTCTGTCTGTCTGTCTGTCTGTCTGTATCTCGGTATTCGGTCTTCAGTTCGGTCACATGTCTGTCTTGTTGAGTGTCGGTTTCTCAAGCGGTTTGTGTGCATTGAGTTTTGGCATAAGCGAGACGGATTGCTGTGTAATGCAAAAAGCCACACACTTTGCCACAACTTCGCTTTCCTGTTATGCGCTACCGAAATAGCTTTCCCATCATCTCTCTCAAACTTTCTCTCTCGTGCCCTGTTCTTGTCAATCAAACTTGTCGTTCTTCTTACAGAGTTAGTTGACATTTGTTTTTTTTTTTTGCTTTTTTTTTCGGCACACCCGCATTTTTCATGCGTTTAAATAAAAAACTCTGGCAACTCTTTTTTATGTGTAAGAAACATTCAGTTTGGAATTCTTTGCTACTTTTTGACACAAATTATGTATGTGTGTGTGTGTGTATGTCTGTCTGTCTCTCTGCCGTTCTATCTGTTCTGCCTTAAATAAGTTTTTAATCAAATTATGTGAGATTTTCTCGCAAAGTTATATGGAAAATTTTTTGAAATCACTTTTTACGCGATTCTTAATTGAATTTAAAAGTTTTTGGCAAAGATTTTGTTTTAAAATTACTTTGACGCAATTTCATTACATCAAAATGGCGTCGTTGGAAAACCATATAAGAGAAAAGTTTGAGTAGTGCATTACGATAATAACGAAAACCAAGAAGAAGTAGGCTTTTAAATAAGATACAAATAAATATGCTTAACTATGCAAATAAGCAAATTATGTTGAATTTAAAATTAAATTTCAATACTATCTGCTTAAATTTAGGATCGGTATTATCGATAGAAAACATATTGAAAATGGTAATTTGTTATAAATAATCTTATACGTAGGCTGCTACTTTTAATTCGGGATCTGGCAACGCTATTGTCATTCGAGTCAAACTGAGTTCGAGTCCATTGGAAAGTTTGCCATTTTTCGCTCATACGTGCTTACAAAGTTTTGGTGTACGTTGTTTACAGTGTTGTTTACAGTGCTGTTAAAATTGTATTTTAGGAAAAATATGGAATACACCCGTGAACATTTTCGTGCGATTAGTTTTTACAACTTTTTACATGAATTATCTCAATAAGAGTGCATCGATGAATTCAGTTCGACTTTTGGCGAGAAAGCATTATCAAAAACCTCTGTTTATCGGTTGTTCACAGAATTCAAGCGGGGCAGTACTTCCGCTCACAGTCGAAATTAATGAAGGAAGTTCAAAATCTGTTGTCATGCCACAAAATATTCATGCTGAGCGCAAACTGATAATGCTTGATCATCATGGGACATACCGTTCGATTAAGGCACCCCTGGGCATTACTTTCCCCAGCGCACACACCATTTTACATGAACACATAGTTGTAAAAAATTTGTTCACTTTGGATTCCATATAATTTGAAAATCGCTAAAAAATATGCTTTTGACAATTGGTGCAAAGAAACGCTCAAAAAATGCAATCACGGTGCTTCGTATATAAAATAGTGGCTGGTGACGGATCATGGATTTAGGCGTATGAGCCTAAAAGTAAACAGTAGTCGATTGTATGGGTCTTTCAAGGTGAACCAAATCCAACAAAAGTTCTTCGAGCTCTAAACACTGCGAAGTAAATGGTCGCCTGTTTGTTCCAAAAAACTGTTCATGTAGCCACGGTTCCACTTGAGATACGTAGAACGGTCAATTGTAAATGATACACAACCATTTCTTTGCCAGAATTGTTATGTGAAATATGGAAAACAAACAAGCGCCCAAGAATTTTAATCTTCATCAAGATAATTCGAGCTCGCAATCATCAGCTCAAACAAAGATGAGCTTTGAGTTGTCTGCAGAGAGGGGACGGCAGAACAGAAAAATTAATTCAATTGAAAAATCTTTCTGTGACAGATGGAATTGAACCAGGGTTCTCTTGCGTATGGGTCGCGCACTCTACCCACTGCGCCACGCCGCACAGTGCGGCGTTTCAAACAAGTTAGACGGCAGAAATTCTTTTATGATTTTAAACGATAGGGGATGCAAAAACAAGCAAATATGTGTGTGGAGGGGGGTATATTTTGACCCCCTGGGGAGTTAAGGGTTATTTATTGTTTTTCGGGAGTTATTTCACTCAAAATTCTCTTGTAGCTAAATTTTTCGACGCACAACTTTTAAAATAGCGTTTTTAAGAGATAATATTACGTAATTTCCAACGATATGCAACATAAGAAGAGATTTATGTCTTAAATAAATGTTTTTTATTAAACCAGCAAGTTGAGATAAAAAATGCAAAATTTTTAAGTTCAAAGTAATTTTTCTAAAATTTTAATATAATTATATTAAAAAATTTTCGATCAATATGTTGTTTTTTTTTATTTTTGTTTTTAGCATTGGCCCGCGCTTAAAATTTCTTGGGCCTAACTGTTCTATATCATTAAATTCTGTCACGGATAGGTCCTCAGTCTCTTTTGCTAAAATTAGTTTCAAGGGGCGACATAATTGAAAGAATAACGGGTTAGGATTTTGCCAAAGGAATTGTTTTGAATCATTTTCTATACCCGTGTACCCTGTATGAAAAAATGAGCGAGTAAGAAGCTGTTCATTGGTATCGTGAAATTTTTATTTAGATTTTTTTGAAATACATTAAGATTAAAATGAAAAATAATCATTGAATGAAAAATAAATAATAATAAGTTGTAATTAATTAAAATGAAAAATATACTAATTATTCCGGTCACAAAGGACGCAGAAACAATTTGTCACCGATTGTTCCAGGCACATAGGTTTTTTGCAGTTTTTGCATGCTTTTCGTGGTTTCCTTCTTCGTTTTATTTCCTGCATGTAGCATAAGTAGCAAGATCCAGTTACTGACTTTCTCAAACCTTCTGCAGCAAATGTTGATGGACTGCTGTCGTAAATAGTTTCTATTGGTCGGTTCAAATAGCTTTCTATTGCAATTTTCGTCGTGAAGTGTCGAGTTATTTGACGATTAAGTGCACGTTCTTCAATGATAGGCATGCACATTTCTTCAGCCACTTTCCGAAGGAATAGCTTTCGTCTATTAGCAGTATGCGGTATCATGTCATTGTTCTTATAGTACAATTTATAAGCAGCCAAGGCCGTTATGTCCAAGATGTTGTAAACTAATGATAATGGCCAACGTTTTGTCGCTAGCTTTGTAGTACAGTCCGAGAATAACTGGTCCATAACGTCAATGCCACCTTTGGTCTTATTATAAGATTCGATAATATCAGGTTTGCCACTCTCAGCTACCTCGTCATCATAGTGCATCGACGAAAGCAACAGCACAGCTTTGTTTTTGCGAGGAACATATGAACAGATTGTCACATTTTTTCGGAAGCCAAACAACGTTGAACCAATGGGTATATCTTTCTGCGCCTTCATTTCTGCCTGGAATATATGTTTTATTATTCCTGAGCGTTCCAACTAGCGCTAAATATCAAGACAGTAAGTGCTCTGCTAGTGGCAATGTAGTGAAAAAATTGTCCATTGTTATATTTCGGCCGGTTCCTCTGAATTTGACAGCCAGATCCTTCACCACTCGCTCACCTTGTCTTATTTCTCTTCCAGATTCAGCTTGGCCGGTATATATTTGTCCAAGCAGTGGAAAAGAATTCATGACGTCGCAAATATACCAAACCTTAATTCCATACTTTCCAGGTTTTGAAGGAATATAATGTGTGAAACGCGTGCGGCCAAGATAGGGAAAAAGTTGTTCATCAATGGTCAAATGTTCACTGGGCTTGTAGAATGAAGCCAGATTGCTGTTCATCATGGTCCATATGTCCTTTATCGGAGCAGCTTTATCGGTTTGTATGCGTGTAGCCCGGGTGTCAGCGTTATCAAACCGTATGAAGCGCAAAAGTGCACAAAAGCGGTTGATTCCCACTACTGCACGATACAATGGGAAACTCCTGGCGCTCCATAAGTCCCGAACGCTTTCAGTGCTGCTGCGGTTTGTGCCTGCCATAATCAGTACTCCCAAAAATGCATATAGCTCTGCTACTGTTACTTCTTTCCATATCTTTGGAGTTGCATTTTGTTGACTTCTGTTCCATGCGTTATAAGTATTTGTTGCCTTTTTATTGGTGTGACGCATAATAATGCCCACCATCTCTAAACTCATAAAACATTTGAACGTCTGTTCCATTGACAACATTTCGGTGTTCCTCGATGGACCACAGCGTTGTCGTACAATGTTCTGCCTCAATGTTTGAGAAGCGACGTTTGGTTGGGCACTCCATTCAGTATCGTCACACGCCACAAATTAATCGGCCACCGATTTATCGGTGCTGCTTCTTCATCTTCGTCATCTTCCTCATCAGATTCATCGTCTTTAAATGCAACTTCTTCTAATTTTGCATTTTCAGATAGCTCTTCCGTATCAGACATTTCGACATCCCTTAAATTGAGCTCCTGCTCTTCGTCCTCAGATAAAGAAACTTCTCAATCGTCCACAACGGTGTCAAAAAGTGACTGAATATACGCCTCTTTCTCTGCATCACTCAATCTGTAAAAGAAAAAACATTAAAACTTTAAGGCGGTCTTCTCATTGAGCAACTTTTTTTTTTCGACTTTTGTTTTTTGCATTTATTTATAGCTTGGGTAGTTGTGAATATGCCCCTAAAAGGATTTTTAGAAATTCGAAATACTTTAGAAGATACAGCCTTTTTTGTGAAGCAAGGTCTTCGTCAAAATGAGCTATTTTTTCGACTCATTTTCGAACGAAGCGGCATAAAGTAACCACCGAATTCCATTGAAAATGTTTATTGTTAGGTAAAAACGTGTTTGCACACATATTTTGATGATACAAAGTGAATTCGACGGAGAATTGTCAGCTCTTTAAAACTGCATTTAAACATTTTTGATTTTTTTTTTTTTTTCCCCAAAAAAATTACTTCAAACTTTAAACGCGTTTATCTCGAACCCACGTTTTTCGAACTGGCGGCCATGATATCTCCAGTTCAACTGAACCGATTTTCATGAAACAAAGTAAAATCGACGCAGAATTGTCACCATTCTCGGGTGAACCTCGACCAAAATTTTAAAAAATTTTTTACTATTTTTTTTTTACACTAAACTACAAAAAAAAAACCCTAAATTGAAATTTTTTTTTGAATGGCCGCCATTTTGTCAAAAAAAATCACAAAATTAAGCTTGAGGTTCACCCGAGAATTACATCTATACTGATTATAACCCCGTTCTTTTTTTCATTTCAATCGCTCCAGAGACCCGGAATCGTGGCCGCCGTGACGACACCTTTTTTTTCACTACCAACTTTGAAGTCTCATTACTTTTTGAACAGCCCACGTATCGAGGCAAAAAAAATTTTTTATTTACTTTGAATCTTTTGTAATACAATAAATAAAAAAAATTTTCAATTATTCTTTGCGTTTTCAAATAAGAATTTTTTTAAAAATGGTCCAAAAAACGGGTTTTGAATGAGAAGACCGCCTTAAATTTACGGGAATATTTCATTATGTTATGTTCTGTTACCTTTTATATGCACTGAAAGATAGATTTTTCCTTCTTTTTTGAAGCCATTTCTTAATGTATTTACTTACATTGTCGCTGAAAATAAAAATAACTATAAAAAAAACTAGTTTCATTCCTCTAAAGTTGTAAGTTTTTGATTTAATTATAATTTAATAGAATAATTATTCTCAAACTTCCGTTTTTTAAGCTAGTTAGGGTTGCAAGCTTAAAACTAGTTAGGGGTACAAGTGTGCCCTGGTTATGTGTTTACGTGGTATGTTTTGGTTATGTGTTATACGGTTAAGCAACCGATATATTGTAATATTTACAATATCTTGCACTTTCATTGCAGCACTAATCTTATTTAGAAATATTGCACTCTCACCTGGATAACATTCTTTTTTCGCTTTTTTCAGCAGATATGTTGAGGGATATAAGGAATGACCAACTTTCAATGAATCTTTTCTAAGATTTTCATAAATGCGCGTTAAATTTTATTATCTATGTAGGAAGCAAGAGCTTCTTCGGGTGTTAACATACGTTGCTCTTTCTTTTCCTGTACAAATTGCTTCAGAATCTCTTCAGGGGAATCCCACTTCAGGGGATTCAGTAACCGATTTGATAACATCTGCTTTTAGCTGATAACCGTCTGCGCGTTGCGACATTTGAGCAGCAAAGGTTAGTTCTTCAGGAGTATATAAGACCAACATCGGCACAGTTTTCAAAGGATTTTTCTGGTCTGCCTCTTTTAGAACACGTAGGTTTCTCCTCCTGAATCTCCTCATCACCAGCCTACTCTATAATAGCTGTAATATCAGCCAGTTATAACCAATTCTGACAAGTTTTCGCAAACCTGTAACAAACATACATTGAAGTTGGTCATAATAAAAATTTAAATGAGTTAAACACCAAGTCTTACCTATCCTTGCAATTTCCGGCTTTATAAAATTTATCATTAAAATTTGACAGACACGTAGAAAGTCTTAATTTTAAAATATTGATCATGTCAACATCTTCTAGAGAATAATTTGATTTCTTACAAATATGTTGCACCAAAATCTGCATTCTTTGATTCTTAGGAACACATCAACATACTTCAGAATTCATTTCAATTAAAATGTGTTTAATAAGCACTTAAATAATTTAATGCGTCTACAAATTTAACACTTTCACTTCGACTTCAACATAAGACATAATAGACTAATTTGTGCCAATAACCAAAAACATTTGCTACAAAAACAACAACCTTTAAGAAAACAGTTAATTTGCAAAAAATGTAAACATACATTAAGGGAAATAACGCATATTAGCATTATCCACGCCTGAGTGTAAATTTTATTTAAATATTTACGTGGATAAATCAAATGTTTTCCTTACAACTCGTTGTTTTCCCGTATTTGAATTTTATTTATACCGCACACGTACACACATATTCCATTCAAGCAAGCAGCAACAGCATCGCACTCTGTTCCTGCAGTTTATTTCTTGCAGTTGCAGGTTTCTTATAGTTCTCATTTAGTTTTTGTTGCAAGGGTAATATAGCCTGCATGTTTGGCCAAGATGATTTGTAAGTGCGATGGGTGGTCGCTTAATGAAATGTGTAGGGTGGAGTGACAACTCGGTACTTTCTGACGTATGTCATGCACCGTTTGTCATTTACCTGCATATTTTTCTTCTTATAAATTCTGATTTTTATTGAATTTAAATATGTTGTTTTTTAATTTAATATTTTAATATAAATTTTCTTTAATTGCGATAGTTATATTATCAAATATTAAATATTTGAAATTTATTCTAAAAAAATGCATGCCTAGTTTTAATATATTTTTTATAAATTCTGTTTAAATATTTAAATATTTTATTTAATTAAAAAGTATTTAAATAAATTTTAAATATTTACGTAGTCGATTTATGCAAATGCGTTATTGGTGCAAAATTGACTCGCATTTTGGATAAATTAAAAAAGTTTTTTTAAGATAAATTTAATATTTTTTCTCTTAGTGTAAGTAAAGTTAAACAACCGAATGACTTTCAATGCATTTCTATTAAAAAAAGCAACAACTGAAGTAACAACACCTGCATTTAAACTAAGGTAACATTAATGTGCTATTGTTGTAAGTGTGCGTATTTTTCACTCATTTCAATGTCATCAATTGTGAAAAGTTCAAAAAGATATGAACAGCAATTGTTGGCAGGATGGGAGTAGGAATTGGGGTGTACGAAAAGGGGGATATGGGAGGGGGATGATAAAAATCGTATGGTCCAAATTTTCGATGACGCTGAGACATAAGTGAGGTTCTATGCCGTTAATGTGCCGAATTATCTCATCCTTTAGCTCTTGAATTGTTGCTGGCTTATCGACGTACACCTTTTCTTTCAAATAATCCCAAAGAAAGAAGTCCAACGGTGTCGAATCAAATAATCTTGGCGGCCAATTGACATCGCCACCACGTGAGATAACACGGCCATTGAATTTGTGGCGCAAAAGAGCCATTGTTTCGTTAGCTGTGTGGCAAGTGGCACCGTCCTATTGAAACCACATATCGTTCACATCCATATCTTCCAATTCGGGCCACAAAAAGTTCGTTATCTTCTCACGATAGCGAACACCATTTACAGTTACTGCCTGACCGGCCTAATTTTGGAAAAAATTCGGCCCGATGATGCCGCCAGCCCATAGACCGCACCAAACAGTCACTCTTTGTAGGTGCATTGGTTTTTGGACAATCACTCTTGGATTATCATTCGCCCAAATACGGCAATTCTGCTTATTGACGAATCCACTGAGGTGAAAATGTGCCTCATCACTGAAGATGGTTTTCTTCGAAAATTGATCATGCACTGTTGCCATTTCTTTCCACCATTCTGACCATTGACGACGCTTGAAATGGTCAAGAGGCTTTAGTTCTTGAGTCAACTGCACCTTGTAAGCGTGTAAATGCAAGTCTTTATGCTTAATGTTCATCAACGAGCGTGAGAGGGTGAGAATTGCAATTGTTGGACACGACAACGAGTTGAGGTGGACGGCTCTTTAGCAATATTTTCTGCAGTACGAGCTGTACGAGCATGCACTGGTGTTTTCACAACTCCTACAGACCCGGTTTGCTCAAATTTTCGCACGATTTTTCCGATTGTACGCACATTTGGACGATTAAATTGACCAAAGTGCATGATATGCATTTTGATTTGAAAGCCCATTTTCATAATAAGCCTGAATAACTTTAACGCGTTTCTCGATTGTGTATCTTTCCATGGTTGAAATTGAGTTAGTCTGAAATTGAGAAATATCAAATGAAATGCAGAAAAAACTTGACGTTTAGGTGTGGTTCACATTCAACATCGGCCCTTAAAATTTAACAACCCTTTTTAACAAACTGCATACAATATTCGCGAAAATAAGGGGTTAGAACAAAAAACCTCTTTAAAAAATAGATTAAAAATTTTGAAAAATTTGAGAGTTATAGTGCCGTACCTTAATATAAGAAGTTATAGACCTTAATAGTGGTCTACTGTTCTTGTGCAGCTCTTTGTTCCGGAGTTATGTCGTTTTCAAAAAAGTGAAAAATTGTGATGAAGGGAAGCGAAAAGGTAAATTTTTCCATACAAATATTGGTAACTTTGGTTTCGCTCTGACTATCTGAATGAAATTTACACGTAAGGAAGATATGTCACTCAATAGCTTACATTCCTAGCTTACAATTTCAAGTCATTCCGTTTACTCAAACCGGAGTTACAGATTTTCTGCCGTCTAAATCCGCAATGTGCGCCGCCACAGAATTTGCTTGAGTCAAGTAATTAATTGTCTGAAAATTAGAAAGTTTTGCTCGACAAATAAGATTATTTTTTACCATGTATCCGAAAATAGTAAATACACGCAAAGAAAACAGAAATGTTATCGCCTGTTTGCCGCAAACGAACTTCGTTTGTCGAGCTTGAAATCGTTATTTGCAAACGTTTCAACAGTTATAATAACAATAGTCAGTTGCGAGAAACGCGTCATATAATTGCAGGAAATTAATTTAGTTTGTCATATACGCGAGTGATTTTGAAATTGCAGCAAATCAAAAATTAGTTTTTCCCAACTGAGAACTTCCTTTGGTTTTCCCTTCGTTACATAAACACAACGCTTATAGTTTAGAGTTACTTTTGAGACAAATTGTTACTAAATAAGCAAATTGATGATTTGCTTAATACGAGGACGGAGAAAGCAACAGAGGTGCGATGATTGCAACTCATAAGAAGACGGACAGACATAAGGAGAAAAATGATTAATATAATAAATAATAATGACCGAAACAGCTTGCGGTGTATATATACACATACGATATATTTTTAAGTTGATAACAACTGAATATTCGTTTGCGGCAAATACAACTCGCAAACGAAGTGTAGTTGGAGAATTTTTCAGTTGCGGTAAACGAAAAATTTCTTTACGTGTAGTTTATTGTGTTTTTAACTCAAAAAAAAAAAGAGATTTTCTGATATCTTGTGATAAATTAATAAATAAATTAATAGTGGTAAATTAATTGTGATAAGATAATGAATTACATATCTTAACAGTCTGCCTAGTGTCTATCCTAATGGGATAGGTATTTCCTTTCTGCTTATTTAATCTTATAATATAAGTAGCTCTTCGATTTGCCCATTAAATCTTAGCAACCCAGACATTCTCACATAAACCTCAACGCATTAAATTTGTGTGTCCCTTTTCTTGGGTCTCACCTTCACATTGCAGCTTAAAAAACTTTTAAGGAAAACTTTTGACTTTTTGAAAATCTTACAAAAATGTAGTCTTCATTTTCTTAAGCTTCTCGAAACTGTTTGAAAGAAGGTAGGTGTGTGTGGGTGCTCTAGTCTGTGCTTGTATATTTTTACACAGAGAAGGATTTCGCAGTGATTTTGTGTGATTTTAATTGCATTTTGTTTAAACTTTGTTAATTAACAAAATTTCGCTTAGAATTAATTCAATTTGTAGCTTTTATATTCTTGCAAAAGTTTAATTTTAATGAAGTGTAGAAGCAGCTTCTTCGCTAGGATGACGATCAACATTGATGGAGGGGAATAAAGACAGTGATGATGATGATGATTATGATGATGACGAAGATGACGACCTGAAGACGTACATAGCTCATGAAAGAAGCTGATAACAACGCGTTGATAAGGAGAAAAACTAAAGTTTCTTGGAAGGTTGTAAACAGCAAGCAATTTTAAGAGTATAGCGCTCTTGTAGCGCTGAATGAAAAGCGAAAATGATGTAAGTACAAAATGTACAAACTTTTACCAAAGTGATAGAAGAAACTCGTAACTTTTTCAGATTAACGTTTCATTGCATTGTTGTTGCTACTGCTGCTGCTGCTGCTGCGAAGTTGTATTGGTGTTGGTTTTGTTGTTTGTGTTGTCGTTGTTGTTACTGTTGATATTTCTAGCTAATTATATAGACTTGTTATTAGGGCGCTTTACTTCCTGCATAAACACCAGCAACAAACACACAGTTCCAAAAACATTCAGTTAGAGATATACATAAAAGACAAAAAGAAGCAAGAAAAGAAATGAAAAAACAAACAAAAATGACGGAAATCATTGCACAGAAATAGAAAAACTTTTTTAATTATAACCTCATTTAGTGAGATTTGGCAACCCAGTTAATGTTGTTGTAAATGTGTTGTAGGTATTAGTACAGCTATTGTCCTTGAGAGTGTTAATAGCTGCTGGTATGTGTATGTGTGTAGTCTATATGAATTGAAGTTTTTGGAAGTCAAAATCATATTCTTTATTATATTTACTGCTGATTTTATAAATTTTTCATTAAAGTAGACTCATTGTTACGACTTCCGTATAATTGGCTTATCCGCTTTAGGATCGGAAGCCGTGAATATGCTTTTATTTTTGTTTTTTTTTTCTCTCGCTCCCTATTGTTACGAGAACGTTTCACAAGTTATTGCGTGGCGAACTTATAATATTCAAATTCCTTTGTTTTACTTAGAATTGAGTAATTGTATTATTATTAGTTTAATTTGCATGGAAATTTAGAAGTAATCATAATAATTCGAGGAATTCATTAGATTTTCTTTGACTTGGCTTGGTTGCGAACAACTTAATTAATCAAAGGTAGACAACTTGAGAAGCATGCTAAAGTCTTGAAGTCATATAATAACGAAAGAAACTTTAAAATTGGAATTAAATTTAAGTGTATAATTAATTTTTTTATATAGGTACAGTTCATTTCTAATTCCTTTGCATTAGATCCGTTCCCGTGCTCTAAAGTTGTAGTCTCATTTACCAGTTTTGTAGGCTTTTGGGCACGAACAGAAGCAAAGCGACTGTCGGTTGTTGGATTCGCCGTGCAACAAAATACATGAAAATGTATGCAACTGTCAAAAATTAAATCCACGACGGAAAAACTCCAGAATAGAATTTATTTTATTTTTTCTCCGACAGCTATAGGATTTATCTTTGAGTGACGTAAGTGTTGCCATATTTTTATAAGAATTGGCTGTGTTCAATGCTGTTTTCTTAGTTTTTATCATGAGCTCACGCACACGGAGTCCAAATCGCCAAAAACTGGAATCAAATAAACCCTACATTGAATTTGGACTAAATTTGGGGAAGGGGGAAGTAAGTAAGGGTAATCTAAGCCGATATACATAGCTAGGTCTCAACTCTGTGAAATTTCTTTAACTTGGCCAAAAGCTATATTTTTGGTCAAAACTATTCTTTTAAATTATTTCGCTTGGGAAATGAATCAAATAAGTAGGTTGTATTAACTGATAAACTAAATTGGCTAAAAAGTTATATTTCTGTGCATATTTAACATATTTGGCCAACAACAATATGTTAACTTAGTCAAAACTAATTTGATTTTTTTTTTTGGTTAAACAATTTTATTCTAGACATTCATTGCGAATTAATTGAAATTGGTTTAAGTGATATAAGCCGATTTGCTAACTTATTTTAAATTGGCCAGAAGCAATTTTTTAGCCTTAATCATTATAGAGTTTCATTGTGATCGATTTGAGTTAGTTTTAATGCTCTAGGTTAATTTAAGGGGACATATAGGTTAAAAATTAAAAAAAAAAAATTTTTTTGTCGGGAATTTTTTTTATAGAAGGAAAAAAGATATCGTTTTCAAATTTTACACATATATTTATTAACATTTAAAGAATAGAAAAAGTGGCCACCGCCTGAACTAGGATAATTTTTATCCGCCGAAGAAAAACAAAATGGCGACCGATTTTGTAACCTCGAAAATTGATTTTTTTTTCAAATGGCCGCCATTTTGTTTTTCTTCGGCGTATAAAAATTATCTTAGTTCAGGCGATGGCCACTTAAACAAGGATTCATTTTTTTTTTATTTTTTCCTCAGATGTTCCAGACTGGTGATATCCTGCACACCGTCAATTTTTTTGCATATTTTTAAAAAAATCAAATAACGTCAAAAACCGCTTCAAAAATTCTGAAAAATTTTTTTGTATTCTTTAAATGTTATTAAATATATGTGCAAAATTTGAAAACGATATCGTTTTCTATGAAAAAAAATTCCCGAAAAAAAAATTCTTTTTTAAAATTTTGTAACCTATATGTCCCCTTAATAACTTGGTTTTTGTTGCTGCATTTGGTATATACTACAGGGTTTTCCAATAGGGACTTGACAACTATGAATTAAATTTCTGAACGCACCCTTTCACTTATCATCAAACTGTCACTGTCAATTTATTCAATAAACTCAACATTTTGATCATGGCAAAGTTCACGAACGAACAACGTCTGCACATTATAAAAATTACTATCGAAATTTGGAGTCGGTGATCCCAACTTTAAGAGCGTTAACTGCAATTTTCGGTCGTAATTCTCGCCATAGTACACAGACAATAACAAGTTTAGTGCAAAAATTTGAGTGTACATATTCGTTGTGTCATGTTGCCCTGCCAGTGAGACAACGGGTTGGTCGAAGTGTTGAAAATACCGCTGCCGTTCAGGCGTCCGTAGCAAACGATACAAAACAGTCAATTACACAGCGTTCTCAAGAATTGGTCATCGCCCAGACCAATTAATGGCGAATTTTGCGTAAGGATCTTGGTTTATAAGATCATACAAGATCAAGCTGACTCAAGAGTTGAAGCCGATGGACCGTTTGAAGCGACGTACGTGCCCCGAATGGGCTCTGGAAAAGATACGTCAAGATGATGAATTTCATCGCAAAATCATCGTCAGTGACGAAGGTCATTTTTGCCTCAATGGGTTCGTCAATAAGCAAAATATGCGTTATTGGTCGGGTGAAAATCCACATGTGCTTCATGAATCACCACTTCATCTACAAAAAATAACTGTTTGGTGCGGTTTGCATGCCAGCGGCGTCGTTGGACCATATTTTTTCGTCGACGATAACGATCGTAACCAGTGTTGCCAAGTCAGTGCTTTTAGCACTAGATCTAGTGCTTTTTGATGTTCCAATACGCGTTTTTTTTTTAAAAAAAGCACTAAATAAAAAAGCACCAACATTAGTGCATTTTCATTTTGAGTTTAGTGCTTTTAGTGCATTTTGATTGTTAACCTAGGAATATTTTCTTGCAGCCCTGAATTAAGGGCATTAAAATTCCGAATCCATATTTTCGAAATGTGGTTTATTTCTAAACACTAGATGTGTTGTGATTCTTTTAATATACCTGATGAAATTCTTTGTAAAATTAATTCTACTAAAATTAAAAAGTCAGATTATTATATACCAAAGAATCTAAACTGGATGATGATTCAGCTGGTTGATGAAGCAGAAATGCTGTATTCTTTGATTAATTAAAAAAAAATAAGTAAGATTTGTGTTCATTCTTTTAGAAACTAAATGCTTAAATATTTTTCGAAAAATTATATGAAAACTTTTAAATATTTTTTCAGTTTTGTTTGTTTTGTTTTAAAAATAATGTTTATTAAAAACCATGCGTTATAAATAAGAATATCTTTGAAGAAATTTTACATAAAATGTTTTATTTAATTTTTTGTTAAAAAAATCATTTTAGGAACGCATAGTTTTGTAGCGTGTCAAAATCCCTTTTGCAGATTCATAAAGCACTTAATACACTAAACCAAAAACATTTAACAGTTTATAAGTCAGCTTAGTCAAAAAATTTGGTTAAAGCCTACAAAACTTGAATAATACGACAAAGAAAATTTTCTATATGTACTTGCTGGGGACCTTTTCTTCGTTTTCCCTAAACAAAATCTTATTAAACAAATATCGAGGTAAAACAATATTACTTAAGGAAAAAAAACATTTGTAACTAAAAAGAATGCAAGTTTTTTATCATATACTCGATACTCAGACAACTTTACAAAGTTTTTGCTGTTTATAATAAGTAGTTACTAATTTTATCTACTTTTCTAAAAGATTTCTTTTTTAGTGTTTTTTACTCAAAATTACGCGTTTTGCTTTTCAAGTTGGTGCTTTTTGGCTTGGAATTGTTGGCAACACTGATCGTAACGTTACAGTAAATTGCCATCGTTATCGCGCCATGATTACCGATTATTTTTGGCCCGAATCGGAAAATATGGACTTGGATGACATGTGGTTCCAACAGGACGTTGCCACAAGCCACACAGCACACGTTACAATCGATTTATTGAAGAGTAAGTTTGATGTGGCGTCCGTGGCGTAGTTGGTTAAAGTGCGTGGCCGCTATGTCAAAGAACCTGGAGACCCAGGTTCGAACCCCAGCAGCGACAGGAAATTATTTGAATTAAAATAATTTTTCTGTACGGCCGCCACCTCTCTGCAGACAATGGCAAACCTCAGAGAGTAATCAAAATGCAATGTAAAGCTTCTTGGGAACGAGAATATTCCGTTCATCGCCGTTCGGAGTCAGCGTTAAGCATGTAGGTCCGGTTCTCGGTCAATTGTGTACAAACTTAATAACCCGCACAACACAATTGATCATAAGAAGCTAGGTCAAAGTCCTTTCAAGGGCTGAAATGGCCAGTTATCTATTTTTATACCCCCACGTTTAAAAAACGTAAATGGGGGTATATTAATTTTGTCACTCCGTTTGTAACGCCCATAAGGAGGCGTGGTAGTTATAGAAAAGTATGTATATTATTGATCAGCATCACCACCCGAGTTGATTTAGCCATGTCCGTCTGTCTGTCCGTCTGTCCGTCTGTCGTCACGATTACAGCCGTAATTTTCAAGCTATCATCACGAAATTCAATATTTAAGCTTTTATCTAAAACACTAAGGTCAAGTTCGAAAATGAGCCAAATCGGATGAAAACCACGCCTACCTCCCATACAAAGTGCCTTTATCAAAACGGTAAAATCTCTTAGAATTCCACAAAAATTAATATATGGACTTGCAATTTTGCATATGAGCTCCGATATTTAAAGTGCACTCTAAGTATGAAATTCAACCAAATCGGATAAAAACCACGCCTACCTCCCATACAAAGTGACTTCATCAAAAAGGTAAAATCTCTTTAAATTCCACAAAAAATAATATATGGACTTGAAATTTTGCCTATTAACTTTGATATATAACATGCACTTTGTGTATAAAATTCAACCAAATCGAGTGAAAACCACACCCACCCCCATACAAAGTGATTTTATAAAAAATGAAAGCGAATATTTTCTGTTGAAACTATGTAGGTATAACAAAAATGTTTTATACAAATACACATTTTATTGACGGCTTAAGACATTGAATATACTTCGGTTCGGACGTGGGGGTATTTTAACTTCGGCCCAGTCGAAGATCATTTCTTACTAGTTTTTTTTAAGTTTGATGAGCGTGTTATCTCAAGAAATGGGCCAGTCGATTGACCGCCTCGTTCGTGCGATTTAACGCCTCTAGACCAGGGCTGGGCATTCTAACACAGTCACATTTTATTTTGTCTTGTTAGTGTTGGTGCGCTCTCGAACCGCATACACTGAGCATAATAGTTGTCACAATTATCAAGATTCGTAAGTTTTAATTTTTTATTCTACTTTTTTTATTTTTAGTCACCGGTTATTATCATATGAATACATTATATGAAACCTTAATATATACGAAAAATTATTTTAATATAATAAAAACTTAATATATACGAATAATTAAAATTAATAATGCAAAAATAGTTATAAAAATAATAAGTAAGCAATAAAAATAAGTAAGTAAGTAATCAAAAATCAAGTTAATTAATATGAAATAGCATTGATATATAAATAATATTAAATTCTACGAAATAAAAATTATATACATAAGTATTATGAATCTACAATCTAATAGGTTGATTTTTTTAAGAGTGTACATTAAATTTACAGCGCAAAGTGACGTAGATCCTTACAGCATGACCGTCTGCGAACGACTGATTTATATTCTCTTCTGTTGTGAGCTTTGTGTACATGAGAAAAGTTACGCTCACAGAGAGCTCAGTGAGCTATGGGGTGCCCTGCCCTGCTCTAGACCAGGGCTGGGCATTCTAACACAGTCACATTTTATTTTGCCTTGTTAGTATTGGTGCTCTCTCGAATTGAGCACACTGAGCGAAATAGTTGTCACAATTATCTAGATTAGTAAGTTTTTCTTTTTTATTTTATGTTTTTATTTTTAGTCATCATATTTTTCATTATTTCTTCTATGAAATAAATTAATACAAGTAATATGAATGTATAGTGTAAAGAATCTTAATAGGTAATATGAATGAATTATATGAAACCTTAATATATACGAATAATAATTTTAATATTATAAAATCTTAATATATATGAATAATTAAAATTAATAACAAAAAATATGTAAGTAAATTATAAGAAATTAAATAAAATAAGTAAGCAAGTAATCACAAAATTAAGTATTAAAAAATTAATAAGGAATGTGAATAAACAATACAAAAAGTATTAATTACATGAAACCTTAATGTATACGAATATAAAATTCTACAAACTAAAAAAATATGTGCATAAGTATTATGAATCTTCAATAAGTTGATTTTTCATGAGTGTACATATAATTTGCAGCGCAAAACGACGTAGGTCTTTACAGCATCACCGTCAGCGAACGACTGAATTATATTCTCTTCTGTTGTGAGCATTATGTACATGTGAAAAGTTACGCTCACAGAGAGCTCAGTGAGCTATGGAGCGCCCTGCGCTGCTCTAGACTATTCTCTTTGGGGCTACGTGAAGTCATTAGTCTATGCCAACAAGCCGATGGCGTTGGAGGAGCTCAGAGCCAACATTGAACGCAAAATAGCGGCCGTTTTGGCTGAAATGTGTGGCCGAGTCATCGAATATTGGATTTAACGAATCGACAGTTGCATACGTGCCCACGTTGCCCATATGAACGAAGTCGAGTTTCATTCATAAATGTTTTGATTGTACTTCAAGACGATAATAAAGTTTTTGAAATATCTCAAATGGTTTTTATTTAAAAAAAAAAGTTGTCAAGTCCTTTATCGAAAACCCTTTACATGTTCTCAAGAAGCTTTGCATGGCATTATTTACTTTCTGGCATTGCAGAGGTGACAACAGATCAGAAAAATTAATTTTAATGGTAAAATATTTTCTGTCTAACTTGGGAATTAAACCTGGATCTGGATTATCATCGAGTGATAACTTTAAAATTTAGAATGGATCAATTTTTTCAAAAGTTTAATATTTTTCCCGTATAGCAGACCAAATAAAATTTCCAATGATACTATATTTATGAAAATCGGATTTAAGGTATAATATACGCGTAACAACCAAAAACAGGAGCTGTTTTCAAAAAATTTTTTTAGATACAAGTTAATATTTTTTTTTTTTTTAAATTTATACAGGTTATTGTTCATAAAAAATACTTTATAAAAATCTTTTATTTTTTTTTAAATACAGTTCTGGCTTTTATATAGAGGGCGCTGAAAATGGCATTGAAAAAAAGACATCCAAAACGGTTCGATGGATATGGCCTTTCCCATGTATCGGAAACAAAAAAATCAAATGATATTTTAAAGCATAGACCTTATATTAAGCATCCCTCTACGCAAGACCTCCGGGGTTTTTTTTTTAATTAAGGCGAAAGTTGAAGTAAAAAGTTCGAAAAATAGATACATTTTCGCGTACTTTTTTGTTTATGTAAAAAAAACAAAAAAAAAGAAAGATACTTGAATTTAGAAGGGATGCTTAAAGAACAAAATAACGAACAAAATGTAAAAAAATCATTAAAATTGAACCAATAGATTTCGGGTTATCTATCGAACCGTTTTAAAAAAATTTTTTTTATTTGTTGTATGGAGCTTAGACATAGGTTAACGAAAACCGTTATAACTTCTGTTTTTTTTTAAATATCGATTTAAAAATGTGTGTGTATGTTCTTAAAACTATAAAGAACACATTAAACAAAAAAAACGTATATTATACCTTAAATTGACTGAGCTACGTTGTCTCAAAGTATACTCTACATTAGCATTCGCTTGGCTTTGGGTCCGCGAAAAAGATTCTTAATATCTCAAACACCGGATTTGGTTCTCCAAACAATAAACCAATCTAAGAACAAATTTTGAGCCAAATTAGAGATGGTCAATGCAACTGATATTACACTTCAATGTGAAATGGGCGAAATTTTAAAATAATCATAAATAATATTGTATATTTATTGCTCTCAACTTTTGACCTCAATTAAAATGTTTGCATTTATTCAGAATGTATGTATGTAATTCAACAATGCAATCAACATAAAAGTTTTTTTGAGTTTGCAAATATAATTTGTTATTTAAATAAGACATTATTTAAATTGCGGATGTAAAAAAAAAAAAGAATAAAATAATTTCAGTGTTGTATCTAAAATTATGAGCTCATAAATTTTCCCTACAGCATAGTACATTTGTTTTAGTGAAAGCTTGAAAATATAATCTTTATTGATTTTAAATATCAGGATATTTCTTCAAAATTTGTTATAAGGAGAAGTAGCGGGGCCTAGTTGATACTTGAAATTTTATGTATGGGCTTTTTTTTAGTAATCACCATTGTATAGAAGGGTGGCTATTGAAGACATACATATGTAATACACACATGCAAGATTTGTTAAGTTAAATGTGGGTCCTCTTACTCTTTAATAAGATTTATTATTCCATTGCAATTTTTTGTTGTAAACAAGAAGCAGCTTAATTAATAAATCAATTTTCATTTGAAGTGCAAACAAAAGCGCAAATAGTAGGTTTTAAATTATTCAGTCTTGGAAAGGGTATATTTAAATATTCAACTCTATCTTGCATTTTAAATTAATTCTTTGCATTCTACAAAAAAAAAAAAACATTTCCACTTACTAGTTGTATATATATCTGCGTTCTATTAGTCCTTTAAAAAAAAAAAGAAAAATGGAGAATATTTTAACAAAAATTATGGCATGCATCACAGCTTGGAATTAAGTGATGCGGAAAGAGCAAGAGTCAAGTCTGAATAGCTACCTGCATTCGGCACAAATTCGAAATATTCTTTGCTTCCGAAAAATAAGAATCTTTGACAATTTACAAATTGTTACCAATTTCCTTGGAATTTTCTACACGAATGCACAGTTTTAAGGACTTGATTTAGTGAGTTTTAAAAAATATATAAAATAACTATTTTCAGCAAAAAAAAAAAAGAATGTATCAACAACAAAGAATTGACAACTATGTAAATATGTAAATATTGCTGATTGACGCCATCAACTGGCTATGATATAAATATATCCACCAATAACAACAACAACATCAAAAGCAAAATCAATCTTCACGCATAACATGACAAATTTTAAAATAAATTCCTGTTTACCAAAAACGGAAACCAAGTTCATATGCTTTACTTTTCTTGTGCTCACCCAATGTTCCGTTGTAAACATATATCCGGACATGTAGAGACCATACCACCCGCCCAAAAATGCACCGCGGCTAACGCATTTCTTATGAAATATGCGAAGATGTGTGGAAATGTAAAATGTGTGCCAGCAAGATTTGTGCAACCAAACAGAAGAAACTCACACACACACAAAAGTCCGCCTCAGACGCCAATCCCAACACAAACGCCAACACTAACACCATAACCCGCCGCACATGCTACTTTAGTTATGCAGATTTCAAATCCGTTGAAGCGTGCGCTTCGCTTTGCGCTGTGTCGATATTTCTTCGAAATAAATATGGAACATTTTGTTTATATTGCATTTCTTCGAATTTATTTTTTGATTTTATATCGTTTTAGAAATCGACTTCTTAAAAAACCAAAAATAAAATTATAAAAAAAAAATTCCAACGCAATGCAAGCAAAGCATTGCAGTTAAAACATTTTAGATGCACTGAAAAAAAAACGAAACTTTAAGGAAATAATGAACAAACCCTTTAGAATTTTTTTTTATTTTATGGTAGAAATACAGTATGGGTCAAAAGGGGCTTAAAAATTTAATAACTTTTTCGTTTATATATTTTTTTATTTTTTTTTTTCAGATAATAAAATATACAAAGTGTCAATTTTTTACACTAAGTATGGAAAATAATGTCACTTAAATGGCTCCCGTTTTCAGCTTCGCAATGATGGGCTCGTTTTAGAGCATTTTCCATTACATCTTTCAAAGTTTGTGGCTGTTGCGCTCGAATTTCTACAACAATGTTGGCCTTGAGTTCAAGGATTGTTTCGGTTTTGTTCACATATACTCGCTAATTCAAATAACCCTAAAGAATATAGTCGGGTGCTGACAAATCTGGAGATTAATTTAATTTCCAAATTTCTGGAAATTATTCGCTCCCTCTAAAAATTTTACTTAAAAGTGCCATTGTGTCTCGGCCAGTATGGGCAGTGACTGCTGAAACAATATCTCAGTTCTATTTTCAAGAGCAGGACTTAAAAAATGTTCTATCATTAACCGATACCGCTCTCCATTTACGGTTACAGCACTTTCATCTTCATTTTCGAAGAAGTAAGATCTGATGATATTTTCAGATGTAACGCCACACCATACTGTACACCTAGTAGGGTGCAATTGGCGTTATTGAATTAGGCTTGGTTAGTTCGTGAACGAACTAATTCAATTGTTCCCACTCATGAACTATGTGAACTAGTTCAGTGTTTCTCCTAATTTTAGTTCATTTTAGTTCAATTGATTTTGCAGCGAGTAGGAATAAAACGAACGAGCGCAAAAATAACTAAATTTACCAAGAATGATAGAAAAACATATTGCGCGGATCGTAAAAATAACTTTCAACGATCTGCGCATCTACGTCACGATAGACTTACGATAAGAGCTTACGATATGGGTCTCTGCCAAGTCTTGGTCAGAATGTGAACAAATATGAAACAATGGCAAAAGATTCAAGAAACAAACTTGGTCTAACGTGACGTCATGATCGTAAAATACTTTGTTCGTAGCTAGAAATGTCAAAATGAAAAGTAAACAACATAACGGAGCTGCGCAATGCGTAATCTATTTTTCTATCATTCTTGTAAATTTACCAAGCTATGGTTTGAGTCCTTGGTTTGTCCAAACGAACTAAAAGCCCTACTGAACTAAAAGAACGAACGAAATATAACATGCAACGAATACAAAAAGAACGAACGAACTAAATGAACGAACTAGTTCATTACATACGATTGAACTAAAAAGAGCGATCTTTTTGGTGAACTAAAATGCCCAAGCCTATAATAAATGGCTCTTGGTTTTTAAGAACCCCAGAAGCTACAGTTCTGCTTATTAATAAGGACATTCAATGAGGTTTAATGAAAATTAACTTCATCACTCATAATCAGATTTTCACAGGGGCGCCGGAAGCGGCGGGAGGGGGCAGGGGGCAGTTGCCCCCTCGGTAAAAAACTCCCACAATAATTTTTTTAATACAAATGTTTTTATCCAACAGATTAAATTTTTTTAATTTTAAGTTTAATTTGCAGCCTCGGTAGTCGAGTTGGTAGCGTGCTTGACTGCCACCCCAGAGGTCCCGGGTTCGATTCCCGGCCAGCTCATGGTCCTTCGCTTAAAACCTTTTGCATTTGCAATTTTCTATCCTCATTCTAATTAACTGAAATTCAAAATTCATCAATATTTACTATGACTTGAAGTTGTAGTTGATGGTAGAGTAGTTTGTGGATCAGATGAGATATAACTTGAATTGACTGAGATAAAGGCATAACACTTGCCTCTGATTCAAATTCAGATGTTTCTTTGGCTTTCCACCACGCTTAAAACATCCTACACGTGTTTCACTTGATTGCACCCCATTCGAAGACTTGACCAAGGCGGACTTGACTGAATAGGTATTCCACCTGAAATCCTTGGTTCAAAGCTAAAAAAAAAAAAAAACATCGAATGTTTGTAATCAGCTGTGAAGCTGTGAAGCTCTAAACTCACAATGTTAAAAAAATCTCATTCGATATGAGAATTGTTAAACGAAGTTCTTATATTTATTGCTTTGATAATGACGGTACCAGCAACTGCAGCGGGTTCTGAACGTTCTTTTAGTGCCCTTCGCCGCCTTAAAACATATCTTCGATCAACTATGACGCAGGAACGCCTCACGCATGTGGCACTTCTTCATATCCACAAGGAAAAATCGGAAGAATTAAGTTTATCAGACATTATGCGAGAATTTATTTCTCGAAAGGATAGGAAGAAATATTTCGGAAATATTTAAGTTTATTGGTTTCACCGATTTAGTTCTCGTTTTGAAAAAATTTGTTTTCACTTGTTTCTAACCCGTGGAGTCCATACTAGTGCAAATTCGCACCAGAAAAAATAAAGTGGTTGTTTAAAGTTATAAATTTAACTATAAACTAATAACTTTTTCGTTTCATATTGAATTTAAATGTTTTGTTTGTTTTTACATGTTTTTATCGAACTTATTTTACATCAATCTTTTCGTAATATTTTATTGATATGTTTTTTTCGTCTTAATGACATTTTTAATTTAATAAAAAATGTTCTGCCCCCCCAGTTGTACTGCCCACCCAGTTGAAATGAGCTTCCGGCGCCTATGGATTTTCAATAAAGTTTATTTCATTTCTGGCCAACTGTTGAAATTTAACTGGAAAATTTAGACGTTGCCGATGATCTGCGGTTTTTAATTCTTGCACCAATTGCGTCTTATATGGAAAGAACAGTAAATTTTTTTTTAAAATGCTCCTTCCTAGCTGTTCATAACGCATTCTGGTAGATGTTTCTGGTGTTTCGTTAACACTTTGCTGTACATGTTCAATGTTTTCCGCAATGCGAATTAAACGTGGTCTACCGGTTCGTGGCAAATCTCTTACGGTGGCATGTTGATGGTGACGATGAACTAACCAACGAATCATTGCTTCAGAGGCCGAAATTTTGACGTTAAAATGTCGACGACATGCTCTTTGCGTTAAAATAATTGATCAGCCGATTGAAATAATAAAATTCTATTATTCTGGTTCTTTGTTCAGTTGTAAACCTCTCCATTATTTATTCTCCCGGTGTTATTTATAAAAAAAATAAAAAAATAAATAACTGGCCATTTCAGCCCTTGAAAGGACTTTGACCTAGCTTCTTATGATCAATTGTGTTGTGCGTGTTATTAAGTTTGTACACAATTGACCCAGAACCGGACCTACATGTTTAACGCCGACCCCGAACGGCGATGAACGGAATGTTCTCGTTCTCAAGAAGCTTTACATGGCATTTTGATTACTCTCTGATGTTTGCCATTGTCTGCAGAGAGGTGGCGGCCGTACAGAAAAATTATTTTAATTCAAATAATTTTCTGTCGCTGCTGGGGTTCGAACCTGGGTCTCCAGGTTCGTTGACATAGCGGCCACGCACTTTAACCAGCTACGCCACGGACGCCACGATATGTGTTATTTATATAATATGAAAAAAAAAATTATTCTGTAAATTTCATTGCCGAATGTACCACGGTCTCCCCTAATACCCTAGACAGACATGTAGTACCAAATGTAGTATGATATTGAAATTATATGTGTGTCATCAGTATTCCTAGTTTTTGTTCTAAAGCAACTGGAGTTCCGTACTAAATACAATACCATTGAAATTAAGTGGTGTTCTGAAATGTACTACGATGGATTGCACTGAACACAGCCAAAGCTTTATAAGCTTTATGATTTTGACAAGCTCTTCTGTCAAAATCATATGTTTTCGATTTCCAGCAGCATAAAAAAATTAGCTGCTGTACACTGGCCATTGACCAGCAAGTTCGGTATCTTCTCAAAATCCCTTTTTTTAACGCAAGCGTTTTATATTGTTTGCTTCTTTTTTAAACCCTTGAAGCTAGTATAAAATATTTCCTTTTTTTCCTCCGGTAATCCAATATTTTTAAGTTATTAGCAATTATAACTTTGGCTGCATCCATTTTCTTGTTTTATATTGACAAACTTCTGCATCAGCTGATAAGTGTACAAAGTAGTAGAGTACTACATGTCTGTCACTATGCTAGTACATGGTTTCTTGAGCTTTCATTGTAGTACACATTGGAGTACGGAAACCATATGTCTGTCTAGGGCAGTGATCATCAAAGCCCATGCCCGCGGGCATTTGAGCTTTTGTGCTTAAAAGCTTTCTGTATACATATTAACTCACGGACGAGCACTGAACTGCGTCAGTATCTATTGAAATTTCATGGATTACATACCTGCGGCACATGCATGCTTCTTAGATTGTTTTTTTTGCTGCGCATACGCAACTTATGCTACACTCATAAAAATATCAGTTTTTGCTATTTCTATGCAAAATGTCTCTACTTGAATGGGAGTTGCAATACTTTTTTGCAGAAAATATTTTTTCTGAACCTCAATGTATGATTAAATTAAATCAAAAACGAAAAAGCCTAAAATATTAAAAAAAAAAGAAAAAAATAGACAGTTTCGTATAGTAAGTATTGACACTTCTAAATAAAAATTTAATTTTAAAAATTTAAATCAAATTATAAAATCAACCTTTACTATTTTAAAGTTTTCTCCTTTTTTGTAACAGTGCATAAAATAGTGAATTTTAATATGTTTCTTCGATATGAATTATGTTATTATGAACAGTAGTAAGCATACGTAAATCGCAAAATTTTTTAAAAACATTTCCCCCTCACGCCTCTTCCATAGATTTTTAATACACCAGATGAAAATTTTTTTCCGGCGCCACTGAATAATCAACCAAGCGAACCATCGTCTTGCATGAAAGCTGGACTGAGACTCAAATAGTATTTTTTTTCAGTGCAAAGCTTTCAATGAGCTTTTATACACAAACAAAGTATGCTTGTATAGAGTTGGTTGACCACTGGTCTAGGGCATAACAGTCGAAGTTTTTTCAAGACTTTTGAAGAGATGATTATACAAATAATGAAATAATTACATAAGGGGTATTCTCTATGCCTACGATATGCCGTTGCACGGTGCAAGAATAGGAAATGTACAATCCACCATTGTTGTTTCTCAATTGCAGATATTATACATTTCCTATTCTTGCACCGTGCAACGGCATATCCTAGGCATAGAGAATACCCCTATAGTGTTTTTGCAGCATGTTATGTACTAGTGAAAAAAAATGCATAATTTTTGTCACACTACTGATATGCATACAAAAAATATATGTTCTCAATAATTCTGCTTGAATAATAAGAGCATATTTTTTCTCAGTGTAAGCATAAGTCTCTGAGTAATTCTCTTACAAGCTGCAAGTTTTCCCATGCATAGCTTGTATATAAATAAATATTTCCGATCAAAAAATATTGCTTTGCCTGAATTAATCGCAGAATGAGTTGTACAAATATTTGCAAAAAAATATATCATCTCCTAGATTGTGTTTGAAAAGTTACTTTGGCGACAGTAAACGACCAAAGGAAGTCGTTTCTCGTATAAATAGAAGTTAATTTGTGATGTAACAAAGTTTCAGAGACTAGCTTAAAGTCAAATTTTGTATTTATACCTTCTGCATATTTTCTTATAAAAGTAACTTAGCCATAGGAAGGACGATTTTTACGAACAAAAGGATAATTTATGAACGGCAATTGATTACAATTTTGGGAAGAATGAATAACAGCATCTGAATACCATCAGCTATCATCTCTCAAAAATTCACGATTAGAACTTCTCTTTTTAGACATGTTTCGTGGTGTGGAAATCGGATTTTGAAACAAAAATCACAATTTTTCGCATTTCAGCTCAAATTTCTGTGTGCTAAACCAGAATTTGAGCATAGTTTCGATTGACCGTATAAAATGCAATTTTGAGCACTGAAGGGCGCTTTGTCATGATGTCTCGCCTTAGATACCGGAGGTAATGTGAAAATGTGAAAAAAACCTACACAATATACCTGACTCCACTTGTATCGACGGTTCAACTAGAAGAAGTTTTATGGCAACAGGAAGGGCTTCCAACCGAAATAGCTGCACTTAAAAAAATTCACATTCAGTATCACGAAAGCTTTAATATCTCGCCAGCTGAAGTAGAAAAGGACTTATTAGCTTATGCCTCACGCACCACTTCAAAGCATCTATGGCATTTGAACAAATCTCGTTCAAACTTCAAGTATTATTATTGCTCCTAATAATACTCCCCTATATTTTTGTCCACCTTCTTCTGAAAACAATAGCCTAAAAATTTTTTATCACAATTGTGGTGGTATCCGTGACATACTAAAAAAACTCTTTTTGTTGACGCAAAGTCATGCCACTATAATGTTTTGGTATTCGCAGAAACGTGGCTAAATGATTCCTTTAAAAACGAAGAAATCCCCGACAACAATCGGACACTCTACCGGAATGATCGAGATCATGCCTACACCGGTCAATCCCGTGGTGGTGGTGTTCTAAAAGCCATACAAACCGCAAACGAATTTCGTTCAAAATTCAAAATTGTTTGGCGTTGCATTGAATTGTTATTCGCTGAACATAAGCTATTGCGCGACCGTAAAGATTAATTTATTGACTTCATTACAAAAACAAAACAAAAATTCAAAATGTCATCGGGACGCGGTGGGAGCTACTTAAGCAACGCAACTGAAAATATGTTACATGAAATTGTTACTTGCTGAGTATTAGTGCTAGGATTAAAAATATGCAACACCAATAAAGGCCTGTTCTAAGCCCTAACAACAAAAATTAGACTAAAAATTTCTGATGTCATGGGGACACAGAGAGAGCCGCTTAAAGATCAACAATGCAACATTCATGCAGCAGCGTTGCATTGAATTTTTACTCGGTGAGTATATAAGCTACAATAAATGTTTAAAAAGAAAAATGAAGGATTTATACTTG
>OX030950.1:23248962-23516462 GCA_943735915.1 Pherbina coryleti | reverse complement strand
GCGCAAGGAGAAGCCTTATGTATTGAACACATTGACGACTACACGACTTTACGACGCGACGTGAAGAAAGAGTCAACAATTTGGAAATATTATAAGATTGTTTCAGTCACTCATACACAAGCCTTTATATTTGCACTTTTGTCGCTCGTCAAATTAGAAATAATATTATACCGACGTCAGCAACATTTCTATGTCGCCGCGACATTTTCACCACATTCACCTCCATAAGAAAAGCATGTACAAAAAATTTGGCAAACGTCGTAATGTCGTCAATGTGTTCAATGCATTAGTCAGACCGTGTTAATAACACCATAAATAAAGTGGCTTAATGACCAGTACACTCAAATTTGTGTGTTGAGCGCCACTCCAAATGCACTGTGACTGGGTCCGGAAAAAACAAATTTATCATTTTATGATTTCGTATAAAATGATAGCCCCGTAGTTTTGTCCGTACTCCACTTTGGCGCAACTAAATTTTTAGGTCACGACATAGTTTCACTTCTACCCTAGGTGGCGGCCACATGCATTTGAATTAAAAAATGTTTTTAAAAAAATCTTTTAAAATTAGGTTATGGCCGTCTTTTTCATGTCTGGGACCAATATGCGACACTCAATACAATCGTCTTGGCTTTAAAATCTGCTCTTAAACACTTAAGCATTTTCAATACTTTGTAGTTTTGATTTAAAATCTTTCACTTTTGACCAACTTCCAACAAGATTAAATTGCTTCTTGCTTATTACATTTCTTTTACTTTATGTCTTTCCCTCTACTTACATTAGATACAGCACAGTTAACTATATAACACAACGTCATAAAACTGCACACTTTCGATATTAAGAATTTTTCATTATTTTTCTGTTTTGATTTCTTTGTTTACCCCACAATATTTGATTCTCCACTCATGCCCTGAGCTTAGCTACTCTTTCACCGAACTCAAAACGCTGTCTTTTGCTGCAATGATGACGATGACGACAACGACGACGATGGTGGAGCTTCTTCCAGCACTCCAGAATTTTAATCAATTTATCTTAATTCTGTTTGAAGCGCACATTAACCTAATGAATGGAAAAACGGAAGAGGCAAAAACCGGAAGAGGGAAAACCCAGTAGATACAACAAATAAACCAATATTAAAATGTTACCTCATACCTTATGGTGCTTCATTCAACGTGTTCCAACGTAAGTTAAACGAGCAGGCAGGGCAACATAGGTCATCTCAGTTAGGTTGAGATGCTTCCTTGCGGTTGCATCCACTTGAACAAAGGTCCTTAGGGGGAGACTCGAAAGGGAGCTGGTAATGGTGCTCTTCTGTTGAGGTGATGTTTTATTTTCGCATTTCTCATTTATCTAGTTTAGTGCTTTGGGGAGATGAATGCTTTGCACTTTGTCCATCTTGTGGTTATTGGCAGAGAACAGCAAAGCCGAAAGGACGGAAGGTAGTGGGCATGAGACTGGAACTGGGGAAGTCCGATACAAAATAGGATTTGAACGAGAAGGTGCTTAAAATTGCTGCTTTAATGTTTTATGCAACACTCAAGCAAATGACCGAATGAAGGACGGGTGGGATGGATGGACAAATGGTTGCAAAAACGTTAGATTTGCCAAGTATTTGCTTATTAATGATTTTGACCAGCGTGGGTTCAAATGAATGACTGCATGAATGAATCATGGGTAGAGCTAGAGTGCATGTCGCACGGTGTAAAACAATTGGGATAAGATAAATGCTTCCCTCGACTCATTATAATCAGAGTTTCGATTAGTGTTTTGGGGTTAATGTTGATTTGAGTGTGGTTATGGAATATTTCTGAGTCTCAATACATCCATCGATAGAACGAGCAATTCATGTTTGAATGATGAGGTTTTTGTTGTCCATGAGTTAAATGAGTATCTTTCAAAGCAGTTCTGTTGTGGTTACAATTCTTTACAGAAATGATAGTTGATAGGGGGTCTCATGGAAGTGCACTTTGGCATTATTAAATAGCATCGGCATTGCATTGTTTTCAAAGGAATGTTATTTGTATGGTAAAAAATTATTCAATATATGTGTTGATATATAACTTCTTATATGAAATATTAAGCCTTGGTTATGGTTGCCATTAAGTGAATTAATTCTATAATCACTATATTTAAATTTCACTTTTATGTGGCCAGCGCAATTAAAAATTCTTGCCATACAATTGAATTTTGCGTGTGTTGAAAGGCTCTTGAATATGTTTTTACTCTCACTCCGAATGATGACAAGGATTTCCTTAAGTATTTTATAAAGTAATGGATAATTTTGTACAAGTGGGTCTTAACCCTTTGACGACCGCTCCTGAACCGCTAGAAAATTCGTTAATCCGACAACGGATTCGTGTTGAGCGACTCCAAATTACTAAACAAAAGTATCGCAAAAAACAATTTTTTTACCTGCAAAAGTGTAAAAAATCATGGGACTTATATGTTCCAATGGTCGTCAACGGTGAAAATGTATACCACTATTTTCTCTCGTTGACAGTATGCGAACGAAAAGTTTGAGGTTGAATTTTGATTAACTTCATGAGAACTCGTTGTTTTTAATCTGTTTTGAAAGTTTACCAATGAAAGTTTAAAAAATAACCTTTGCAATGACCTCTATATGACTATTTGTTTAGGAGATATTCCCAAAATATTTAAAAAGATTGTTAAAAAGCCCCAAAAATTCTATCATAATATCTGACCTAATTCTATATTTGCTACGGTGTAATGTTTGACATCCAATGAAAGGTTGAAAAATAATCTTTCCAATGGTGGTACTTTGACCTCTTTACGACTATTCAAAATATGACGAAATGGGTTAAATTTTCAAAAAAATCGGATCTTTCATTTGATGCAAAACAAAACTCCGTAACAAAAAAATTGTTGGGATTTTTTAACGAATTTTTGACATATTTTGGAAATATCTTTTGGACCAATAGTCGTAGAGTGGCCAAAGTACCACCATTAGAAAGAAAATTACACTTTTGATTTTGTGTTTTTATTTCAGTATTACTGCGAACACGATCGCAAATCAAGGTCCAAATTCTACTTGCGTCTTTTCTGCGATCGCTTTGATTTGAGTGCGCATAATCAGTGGTGGATCTAGAATTCACCAGAGAGGGGAAGGACTGAGCTAACAGTTTTATAGTCCAAGAGGGAGGCTGAAACGGCTTTTAGCGCTTTTTTCAATTTTTTTCCCACACAAAAAATTCTTGAAGTGGGATGGTGGCTAAAGCCTTTTCAACCCGTATGTTAATCCGACGCTGTGCACTGTGGTTACAACAAAATTTCTACTTCGAATAATGATTCATTTTCTATATCTGCATTGGTAGTCCGCGGGCAACTGGCTATTCAAATGATCAATACGGTCACCAACCGCTGTTGTGTTGTTGTAAGACAGGTACCTAAGAGATTTAAACTTGCGGATATCACTTCCCTGTCCGATAATTCTGCAAAAGTGAAACCGGACGTAAGGATGTATTTTCTGCTCAAAACAACACAAAGGCCATCGAATCATTACTATTTGTGCCTTTTACAAAAAACCATTTTGCCTCGCTAATGATAACTTCAAATTGCATCATAAGAAAATGAAAATTCGATGCATTGATCAAAAATGTAAACAAATTTATTTTTATTTCAAGTAGATCAACTTTGGTGGCGTCCGTGGCGTAGTTGGTTAAAGTGCGTGGCCGCTAAGTCAAAGAACCTTGGAGACCCAGGTTCGAACCCCAGCCAGACAGAAAATTATTTGAATTAAATAATTTTTCTGTACGGCCGCCACCTCTCTGCAGACAATGGCAAACCTCAGAGAGTAATCAAAATGACATGTAAAGCTTCTTGAGAATAAGAACATTCCGTTCATCGCCGTTCGGAGTCGGCGTTAAGCATGTAGGTCCATTTCTCGGTCAATTGTGTACAAACTTAATAACACGCACAACACAATTGATCATAAGAAGCTAGGTCAAAGTCCTTTCAAGAGCTGAAATGGCCAGTTATTTATTTTTTTTATTGAATGTACTCCCGACGATCGGAAATGTTCGTATTTCCATTCTAATGCACTTTATTTAATAAGTAGTATGTATGCATGAAAACGTAAGGTACTAGTACTATATTGATATATGACGTGGATTATATATCCATTTAAACCTTATTCGCAACGGAAATTGTAAGCACTGCTTACGTTTTCACTTACAAAAGAAGGCCACGGAGTGCACTTATTTTTTCGCTTTTTTATGTGCCAGTTATGTTTTGACTTTGAAAACGAGAAATTAAATACCAGAACGGGATGGTAAAAATGAATAAATTAAATATTTGCCAGAATAAATATAAGTGTCAAAAATTTTATTTATCAATTTATTACTCCACAAATGATGTTACTGCACCGCCGATACGTTTGTTCTTTACTTTTTATTCTTTTTTTCTTTTTATTTTTCCAACACTTCATATCTTCGTTACGTTAATCAAATACCGTTATGTTATATGCCGTTGCATGACTCTTAGGCCCATATTACACGATGATCGTTTGATCGCGGTCAAAATATTTTTGTTGTTGCTTTCAATGCGAAACTGTCAAAAAACACTGAGAGCCAGAGCGGATGAACAATTGTTAGGGCGATCAAAATATGTTCATTTTTGAACGCTGTACATGACAGCAATCACGATCAAAACAGTGTTGCTGGGTAGCAAAATTTTCGATGTGTTGAGTTTTAGCAGCTAAAAAGTACCAAAAAGACTACTTTTCGACTGAAAGGTATTAAAACAAAGTTGCATAAAACCCTTATTTTTGACAAGAATTTTTATTGGAATAAAAATACAAACAAGACTTGGTAAGCAAAAATATAGAGTTTATATATTTCTAATGCAAAATAATTTAATTAAATTTCAGATGCAATGGCTGCTTGGTCGAAAAAAGAAGTGGGAGTACTTGTAACTTTGTTCGAAAGAAAGAGAGAGCTGTGGGATGTGAAAGATCCCTTATATCAGAATAGAGTTAGAATTTAAAATATTAATGTTGTCTCACCAAAATAAAATTAAACTAGCTAGGTTAAGAACAATAACTTTTACAATACGAAATAAAGTGGAGTTGAAAATGGAGTGGAAAAAGTACTTAATATTATTGAAACGTCAAAGTTGAACGCGATCAAACGATCATCATGTGACCTACCAACGATCAAAATGTAAAAGAGCGTAAAAAAGTGTTCATTGACCGCGATCAAACGATCATCGTGTAATATGGGCCTTACTTTACCAAATAAAGTACATAAGTATTTCTTTTGTAGTTGCAATCGTAAGCGAAGACGTAAGGAGCTCTACATGTAACAAAGAACATACTTACTTCCGCATGATCCCGTTTTCATTATTTAGTAAGCACCTTGCAATTTTTCCGACTGGGACGTTCTAGACTGGCTTACCAATAGAACAACAAAAAAATCGTACCAATCGGACGAATATTGCCTGCAAAATCCAAAATTCCCACTACTTTTTGAACAAACGAGTATATTTCACTCACTTATAAAATTGTCTGTGTCCTGTCATTTTTAAAATAGGTACCTATTAATCTAAATGCCAAGTTTTATCATGCATATTTAGTTTGATCTGTACTTACAGCCGTTTTATGCCCATTTTTGTAACGGTTCATGAACTTAACCGTGCCATAAGAAATTTCACTTCAAAAACAAAAAACGCGCATATGAGTGAGTTCACATGAGGATATTTAGTTTAGAAATATAAGTTTTATTCATATTTTGGGAGTGCAGTATAATGCTATACCCGATAGTATTTCTTTTTTTGTATTTTTTTTTGGCAGTGTTGCTTTCAAGTATTTTCTAAACGGTTTTCCATTAAGGACTTAACAACTTTTTTTAAATAAAATGCAAACCATTTGAGATATTTTAGAAACTTCATTATCGGCTTGAAGTACAATCAAAACATTTATAAATGGGACTCGACTTCATTCATATGGCCACCGCGGGTACGTATGCAGCTGTCGATTCGTTGGACCCAATTGTCGATGACTCGGACACACATGTCGGCCAAAACGGCCGCTATTTTGCGTTTAGTGTTGGCTCTGAGCTTTTCCAACGTCGTTGGCTTGTTGGCATAGACCAATGACTTGACGTAGCCCCAAAGAAAATAGTCTAGAGGCGTTAAATCGCACGAACGAGGCGGCCAATCAACTGACCTTTTTCTTGATATAACACGCTCATCAAACTTACTCTTCAATAAATCGATTGTAACGTGTGCAGTGTGGCCAACACCGATCTGTTGGAACCACATGTCGTCCAACTCCATATCTTCCAATTAGGGCCAAAAATAAACGATAATCATGACGCGATAACGATCGCCATTCACAGTAACGTTACGATCATTATCGTCAACGAAAAATAAGGTCCAATGACGCCGCCGGCATGCAAACAGTCATTTTTTGTGGATGAAGTGGTAATTCATGTGATTCAAGCATATGTGGATTTACACCCGACCAATAACGCATATTTTGCTTATTGACGAACCCGTTGAGTCAAAAATGAGCTTCGTCACTGAAGATGATTTTGCGATGAAATTCATTATCTTGGCGCATCTTTCCCAGAGCCCAATCGGAGAACGTACATCGCTTCAAATCCATCAGCTTCAATTTTTGAGTCAAATTGATCTTGTATGGATGTAAACCAAGATCCTTACGCAAAATTCGCCATTAAGTGGTCTGGGCGATGCCCAATTCTTGAGAGCGCCGTGGAATTGACTGTTTTGTATCGTTTGCTACGGAACGATTGCTGAACGGCAGCGATATTTTCGACACTTCGACGAATCCGTTGTCTCACTGGCACGGCAACATCACACAACGAATATGTAGACTCAAATTTTTGCACTAAATTTGTTATTGTCTGTGTACTATGGCGAGAATTACGACCGAAAATTACAGTTAATGCTCCTAAAGTTGCAATCACCGACTTCGAATTTCAGTTGTAAATTTTTATAATTTACAGACATTGTTTGTTCGTGTACTTTAAAATGATAGAAATGTTGGGCTTACTGAATGAATTGACAGTGACAGTTCGATGATTAGTTAAAGGGCGCGTTCAGAAATTTAATTCAAAGTTGTCAAGTCCCTATTGGATAATACTGTATATATAGCTCCAAACCCAGTATGAATACAATTTAATGTAAATGTCTGAAATCTAAATCTTAAAGGTTCATTTGATTATGATCCTTAAACATATTTCACTCATTCTATCTATGCTTCAAATCTTTTCTAAGTTTCCATTTCTTTCATGGAAGATATCTTCTAAAAATTTACATCTATGTAAACACTCATTTAGGCCAATTATTCAACAATATTTCGTGTTGAAATGGCATTTACTCTTCTCAAAACGGCACTGTTTTGCATTTCTCTTTTTTTTTTGTTTTTTCTAATGCTCTTTATGCCTTTTGATTCTCGTCACAAATTTGCAATTTCAATTTACTCTTCTTGCAAAAACAATGTCTTCAACAGCACCGTCGTCTTCCTTATCGTTTAAATTTTAAATCGGATTTTAATGTCCTTTGGTTCTAGTGTCAAATGCTTAAGTATCCTTTGAAAGCGTCAAGAAGATGGAGAGTTTAAAAGAAAGTGCAATATTAAGTCTTTCAACACGAACAAAAAAACAAAAAAAAAAAAACGATTGAAATGCATTTAAAAATTTTGCATAATTTAGACAAAAGTTTTCATTTCCGTTTCTTCATTGCGCAGAAATGGAAGCTGAAAAAATGTCCACACAAAAAGTGCTAGTTCCAAAGAACTTGGCGCGCACAAATCTGTGCTCTAGTTGAAACGCAACGATAACAACGAGTATAGCTTGACTTGTAGTGGCCGTGCTCTGCTCATTCGTTAAAGTAGAAAATCTTTAAAAATAACAAAATTTCTGCTCAGCTGGACAAAGAGTGGCTGTTGTGCCTTTCCACTACCATTTGCCAGCTTGTATAATCTTTGCCAGGACCTAGACGCGGTGTTTGTTTTTCTTTCAACACCTGGACCGGGTTTCACTGAGGATGCTTTATTTGAGTGCTCGTCGCTAGTTTCCAGGGGAATTTGTTGCTAAAGTAAACAGATTTTGTTTGAAAATCCCAGCAAGGAAAGTGACAAGTGCTGGCAAGAATATGCGAACGTCTGCTGTTGTTTATAGTAGCAAGGAGCTTAAAGCATGAAAATTAGAAAATTAAAGAGAGGCTCGGCTAAAAATTGCAAATGGAAACATGCAAAAATTCCTTAATTTATGCTTTGAAAATTATCTTAATTGCGATTTTGGCCTGATATAAACGCATTTGGCAAATTAATTTAACAAAAAGGAGCAATGATTTTTCTCCGGCAAAATAAGGACATTCTAGACTTAAATCCTTTTTTATGGTAATTAGCAGCAGCTTTGTTGAAATTACAACCGAAAGGAATGCAGTACCTGCTGCGCCATGCTTAAGTCCCAGAGAATTTATTTGAATTGTGTTGGGGAGGAAAATAAAGGATATATATGGAAAATTTTCAAGCTATAAGGGAAGAGAAAGACAGAGAGAGAGAGAGAGAGACAGAGATACAGAGAGAGAGAGAGAGAGAGAGAGAGAGTAACGATTAAAAATAGGATGATGATAAAAGAATGTTGAATAGAAAGTTAAAAAAAAATCCACTTGGACAAGCCATTTATGACTAATGAGAGGTAGTGAAATAAGAATTCTTAAAAATTTATAATATCGTTATATTTCCATTTGAGTTTGTATGATAATATAACCTGTGATAATTCATTTAATGCACCTTTTTTAAGTAATTTTGGAAAAATTGACGGAATAGTTTATTTCGAATATCTACACGCAAAGAAAAAAAAACGTTTATTGCCAGTTTGCCGCAAACGAACTTCGTTTGGGATCGTGTTTAGGATCGTTATTTGCAAACGTTTCAACAGTTGTCATAATACTAGTCAGTTCCGAGAGAAACGTGTCATTTAGTTGCAGGAAATTAATTTCGTTTGTCATATACGCGAATGATTTTTAAATTGCAGCTATTGAAAAATTTGTTTTTCCCAACTAAAAATTTCGTTTGTTTTTCCCTTCGATGTATAAACAAAATGGTTATAACTCAGAGGTACTTTTTGGACAAATTGTTACTATATAAGATAATTGGTTAGTTGCTTAGTACGCGGACGGTGATAGCAACAGAGGTGCGATGAGTGCAAACCATAAGAAGACGGACGGTATAAGATATAAGATAATTGGTTAGTTGCTTAGTACGCGGACGTAGATAGCAACAGAGGTGCGATGAGTGCAAACCACAAGAAGACGGAAGGAAATAGGGAGATAAATAATTAATATAATAAATAATAATTACCGAAATAGCTTGCGGTATATATATATAAGATATATTTTTAAGTCGATGACAACTAAATATTCATTTGCGCCAAATACAACTCGCAGACCAAGTGTAGTTGGTGAATTTTTCAGTTGCGGTAAACGAAAAATTTCTTTGCGTTTAGCTTTCTGATATCGAGTCCATTGAGAATGCCTTAAATTGAAAAAAAAAAAACGAAAAACAACAAACTATTTAAGATACATATGTATCTTAAGGCGCCTCACAAAAAAAAAGTTGTCCGGCAATCCCCCCCCCTCCCTCAAAATAAACTTTGGTTTATGTTATGATTATTCCCCAAATATTTTGGATCTAACGATAGCCGCCAGCTAGCTAGAATGGTTCGAAAAAATCTCTTAAAATGATTTTAACATTAAGAAATTTGGCATAAAAAACGAGACCAAACGAAGCTGAACCGAACACTAATGAACAAACCCGGAGATGAACGAAGTCATTTAAAAGAAAAAAGAAGATGAACCGAAAGCTAAATACCAAAAACGAAGCCAAACTTGACGAAAAATCAAATTGGCTGTAACTTTTTTTCCTACAAATAAAATTAAAAATTTTCTTCACAAAAGTTTAATGATTTTTTACAAACTTTTATTTTCTTAAAAAACAAAATACTAAAGTAGTGGGGTTACTGAGAAAATACGACGAAAAGTTGAAATATCTAGTCAAAGATGGAATTGGATATAAAAATTTTGTTAAGATGAATTGTTGTCTTTATTAAGATCTCTTCAACGACTTAATTTTTTTTGCTATCGTTTAAAAACTGATGAAGTTATAAAAAAAGACTATTTTTGGTAGATTTTGGGTCCACCTAAAAAAAGAATTTGTATGCTACTAAAACCCCTTGACATAAGCTTTCAAATTAGGGGCGGTCTTTTGATATATTTTTTTTTCCATATGGGGTGACCCACCTTAATGTATACATCATCAGATCGTCTGCTCCGATCATGGACATTACTCGCTCAAAGATTCTAAAGAAGTCATGCACTCTGTATGCTCGACTATCACCATCAAATTTCGTAATGGCGTACTCGACATTACGAAATGACATAGCAGACCTCGTTGCTTCAGAAGTGCTCGCCTCAGACCGTGTTGCTTCTGCTTCACTACGTTGGAGTGCTAGTATAGACTACTCTAGCTGTGTAACTTCAAGTTTTTTATTAAAATAATGAATTTTCGGTCTAACTCGGCTTCTTCAGTGTTTTTAGGTGTGTCAGGCAAATTGGCGTCAGGTGGTATCGGTGGCATCAATAAAATCAGCTGCGTCGGTGGTTTTACGTGCAGAAGACTCATTAGCATCAGTGGCGTCAGCATCAGTGGCATCAAAGTTATCAGTTTCATCGGCATTGCTATCTTGGTGTTCAACTAAGTTCTTATAGAGTTCTCTCAACCGAACAAGAGATGCAGCTGCTGGAGGATTTATTCCAGTATTTTGCAATGTGTCCAGTATATGTTGCTTTGAAACACGTTGTATTTTGAACTTATATTAATTGTGAAATAATTTTTAATTCTCTTGTAGCGTGGCTTACCCCACATCTGAGCAGTAACAATGCTTAGTTTCAACTAACTCCTTTTTGCTCGTTATATTTATAGCATCTCTTCTATAATACCGAACGAGTATCGGCGATTATCTTTCTTAAGCTAGAAGTTCATTCACTGCATAGGCATATGCTTCCATCTATTCGCTGAACGCAATGCAATAGAAATATGTGAAAGCTTACCGATGAAAGTTTATTTACTGCATTTGCATATGCGTCCGTCTACTCGCTGGCACAATTTACGCAAGAAAAGTTCAATGATTGCGTTTTACTTTCAGACTAAGCAGGGATACAAACTTGTAAAATATTTGGTATGTTCTTAATGGGGAATTTTTTTATCGTATTTACACAAAAATACTTAAAATGTCTTCATTTATTATTAAAAAAAAAAATCTTAAATCTTAAAAAATTTCTTTTGAGAAATTAACAATGAAAAAATATAGAAATTTTTAATTTTAAAGATTTATTTAAAAGAGCCATCCCTAAATGAGTTTCTGATTCGTTTCTTTTATTTCTTCTCTCTGTTCGTTATAAGTAACGAGCTGTCAAAAAACGCAAATTACGCAAGAACAGTTTAAATATTTTCGACTTTGCTTGCGTAGCGAGTAAACGGACGCATATACAAATGCAGTAAATGAATCTGTAAGCTTTCACATACAGTACTTTTCGCTTAAAGCGAACTTCAAGGGACCAGGCAATATGGTTCGTTTTAAACGAAGTTCGCTTTAAATGAAGACTTCAATTAATCAATTGTATGTGCACATTAACTCCTTTGTAAATTTATTAAAAACATGTTGAGATGTTTTAATTTAAAAAATTTATTTTTAAAAAAATCAGTTAGTTTAGTTCGCTTAGTAGCAATATTAGTCTGAGTTAAATACACTTCCACTTGAGCCAAGTGGTCAAGAATTTGTTGTGGAGTGTCGCGCGACTGAAGAAAATCTCTTACATAGCTTACGCTACACACTGCATCCACGTCAGTTGCGACTTGGATTGGCTCTACGTTGTTTATATCTTCGCCAAGGTCGTCTGCACCAGCGCAAACATACTGCACAATAGCTTTTCGTCCAATTCTTCCGTATTTAAAAGGTCGTCATCAAAACATATGTAATCGTGTTCCAACAAACAAACATTAAACTTAGGGGAATTCCCGGATTAGAGACAAGAAAAATTAAACACTGTGTGTTACAGTGTTGTCAGAGCAAACATTATTTTTTACATAGCGGCACTTTTTGGTTCGCTTTAACCGAAAAATAAATAAGTTTTGCATGCAAATAAAGTTCGTTACAACCGAAAGTTAAACGAGTTCGTAATAAGCGAACAAAAATGCATGGTTTATTGGAATAAAAACGCGTACTTTTGAAATTGGTTCGTTTTAGGCGAAAGTTCGCTTTAAACGGGTTCGCTATAAGCAAAAAGTACTGTATTTGTATTGCATTGCGTTCAGCGAATAGACGGACGCACATGCGGATGCAGTGAATGAACTTCCCGCTTTACATTTCTTACAAGCTAAACCTAGCAATCTCATTGGTCGAGCCACTAACGGCTGCATTCAAAATACTCGTTCAAAACACAGCTCAAACTAGTAACTCGCTCGAATGCAGCGTTACCAACCCGACAGCATTGCCAGGTTGATGAATAGTTTGTTACAATATACACATGTTCATTGCTAGGATTTACATTACATTACCACTTAACAAAATTTTAGGAGGAAATTTTTTAATGTAAAATGAATCGAAATATCTAAAAAAAATGATTTCTTGGAAATTATTCATAAGAAAGTCCCCTTAAGATCTGAATATTTTGCTAATAGAATTAAGTGCAGTACATTTTAATCTTGAGTCTAATTATTAATAATGTTTGAATAGTTTATGAATTAAGTAATTCATATGTGAGCTTTTCTTATCAGTAAAAAAGTAAGACTGAGCTTACTCTGCAAAGAGTAGCTATTAAGAGAGAATTGAACATTAGAATATTAAAAACTAAAAATCGTTATTCTACTCGTACTATGAAAAAATTGATTAAATTGTTGTGCAAACTTATTGAAACTGAAATCAAGCATCTAGTGGATGGCAAACAATTCAGGCGTAAAGATGTTAACTTTAATCTTAGCTCTGTTATCGGTATTACATCAAACGTATCCGTTCGAAACAAACGACAAGAACAAAGATTATGATAATAATTCGGTAAATATAGGGCGTGAAATTTAAGTCATTGACTATTCTGTGTCACTCAATACTATAAATATTTAATTATTAAAAATAAAAAAAAAACAGACGCTGTATTCATTTATCTGCAATGATGACATGCTTAAAAATATAGATGAGAAGTTGAATCACATAAAGAGGGAAAATGAAAACTTACGTCTAAAAATGGACACTCTCAATATGATGTGAGCAGTAATTGTATAGTAAATGAAGGATCAGCTAATGTAATTAAATTTTTTAATTTAAGAATGAATCATCAGTTTATGGAATTAAAATCAGCGACCACAACGGCCACAAGCTCAACAACTCGAACCGACACTGCAAATCCGAATTGTGACTATTCTTATGATCATCTAATAGATATACGTGGAGATTTCAATGAAGAGAATGGATGTCAAACAGCTGCCACTACTTCAAAAATTAGTCTACCCAGCAATTGTGCTGAAGCACTCCAACAGAGCGGACTTCAAAGTGGCGTTCATAAAATACGTTTACCCGGGTCAAAACTGGAGCCATTCTATGTTTATTGCTTGGCAGATCCGAAGCAAGTGGATGCCGCTTGGACTCTTATACAGAGACGTATAGATGGCACTGTCAATTTTTACCGCAAGTGGATTGACTATCAGCAGGGTTTCGGTAATTTGGAGGGCGAATTTTTTATCGGTCTAGATAAGTTACATGCTTTGACACAATTTGCACTGCAAGAGCTTTGGATAAAAATGGAAGATTTTGAAAATTCCACACGGTCGGCTAAATACAGTAGTTTTGCCATTGGCGGCGCTAGTGAAGCATATGCCCTGAATGTTCTAGGTTCATATTCGGGAGATGCTGGCAATAGCCTTGTGTCGCATGCTGGTTATAAATTTTCAACTCATGATATGGACAATGATGTTCATGATATATCTAATTGCGCTGTAGACTATACAGGTGGTTGGTGGTATAACAAATGCCACGAAAGGTAAGCTGCTGTTGTGGAATACCTTTTGGGACCCATTTTTATATAAATATTATTTTTAATTCATAGCAATCTGAATGGTCAGTATTTGCGTGGTGCATATCCAGTGGAACTTTTTGGAAAAGGTATCGTGTGGTATAAATGGCATCAATACTACTACTCTCTTAAGTATGTCCACATGGCAATACGATCCGTGAGCTCCAGTAAAAAGTTGTAGTGCAGTTTTTAAAGTTAAAAAGCTGTCCTTCCAAAAGTCCATCCTAAAAAAACTCCAAATGCACATAATAAAAAGTTCTTATCAAATATAATATACTAGCATAGCCGTTCCCAGCGTTACTTGGGAGTATAAATATGATATGAAAACATATTTTAAATAAACACTCAAGAACCAAATATGTTTAATTAATTTCATTTTAAAAAATAAAAAAATAGAATATTTCTTATTGAAATAAAAAGAGGTGCTTCTTATTGAAATGAAAAGAATTTCACCTTAGTAAAATAAAAAAAATACGATATATTGGACTTATGGCAACACTGTAGCATAAATTAACTGAGTGCAACTAGCCACTCAAGATGGCAGCGCGGTGAGTTGTAGACTTTCACCTCTCTCTCTCTCAACAAAGAGCTTAAGCTATTGTTTGCTGTTATTTTGTGCTGCTTATACATACAGTGGCAGCATGAATTAAAATGCATAAATTCTTAAATAATTAAATAAAAAGTTTTACCAAAAACATAGTACCCAGTAGCAAGATCGCTTCTTATAGCAATTGAATAGTGAAAGAATTATTAAAATCCATTTAGCGGTTACCCCGTGATTGAACGATAAAAATCCGAGAGAACCCTTTTATATAATAAAAAAAAAAAAAAAAAAATATAGATTTACTAAATCGGAACATAATATTTCAAGACTAATGGCCTTCAATTTTAAACGCATTTTAAAATAATGGCAATAGCATGCGACGTTTTGAATCTACACATTACATTCTTCAATTGCAACGAATGAGTTCTACGTTTTAGAGACCACATTCTGTGACTTGACAGAGGAAAAAGATATGCAAGTTCTTTAGTGTTGAATGCTGTTCAATTGCGGTATTGTAAATAACTTCAAAAGTCCTGAAAAAAAATAAGTAGAAAAATGTCCGGTGTACGAAAAAAAGTTAAGTGAATTTTTCTCACAAGCATTGCCTTTGATTAGCCATAAGAAATAACGTGTGAAAATTCTATTGAGAAATCTTGTGCTCAAATTAAGTTATTCATGGTTAAAGGAGGAGTTAATCTTTGTTGAAACTCCTTTTATAATCCTTGTTCCACTTCTTGTCCGACTTCTTGTCCGAATCATTGTTTTAATATTTGTCGTAAATCTGTTCCTAAGTGTTTCTAAATTCATCCTAGTTCTTGTCCCTATTCTTTTTCTAATCATTTTTCCAATCCTTGTCTGAATACTTTTAAAAATTCGTATCATAATCCTAGTTCTAATCTTTCTAAAAATCATGTCCGAGCCCTTATCTTATTCTTGTGTTGACCTTGTTCTCATACTTATTCATATTTTATCTTTATTTTTATTTTATTCTAATTTTTATTATGATTTTAATTAAATATTTTAATTAATTCTTTTAGTTTTTACTCTTGTATTATTTTGATTTCAATTTCAATTTCTATCTCAATTACATCGATTTCAATTTTAATGTCAATTACAATCTAAATTTCAATTTGAATTTAAATTTAGTTCTTTGATTTTGATTTTAATTTCGGTTTCGATTTCGATTTCAATTTCAATTTCAATTTCAATTTCAATTTCAATTTCAATTACAATTTCGAATTCAATTTTAATTTCAATTTCAATTTCAATTTCAATTTTAAATTCAATTTCAATTTTAATTTCAATTTCCATTTCAATTTCAATTACAATTTCAATTTCAATTTCAACTTCAACTTCAATTTCAATTTCAATTTCAATTTCAATTTCAATATCAATTTCAACTTCAATTTTAATTTTCAACAAATTCAATTTCAATCTTAATTTCAATTCCAACTTCAATTTCAGTTTCAGTTTCACTTTCAATTTCAATTTCAATTTCAATTTCAATTTCAATTTCAATTTCAATATTAAATTCAAATTCAATTTAAATTTCAATTTCAATTACAATTTCAATTTCAATTTTACTTTCAATTTCAATATTTGTTTCAACTTTCCATTTCAACTTCAATTTTAATTTCTATCAACTTCAATTTCAATTTAAATTTAAATTTAAATTTAAATTTAAATTTAAATTTAAATTTAAATTTTAATTTTAATTTTAATTTTAATTTTAATTTTAATTTTAATTCTAATTTTAATTTTAATTTTAATTTTAATTTTAATTTTAATTTTAATTTTAATTTTAATTTTAATTTTAATTTTAATTTTAATTTTAATTTTAATTTTAATTTTAATTTTAATTTTAATTTTAATTTTAATTTTAATTTTAATTTTAATTTTAATTTTAATTTTAATTTTAATTTTAATTTTAATTTTAATTTTAATTTTAATTTTAATTTTAATTTTAATTTTAATTTTAATTTTAATTTTAATTTTAATTTTAATTTTAATTTTAATTTTAATTTTAATTTTAATTTTAATTTTAATTTTAATTTTAATTTTAATTTTAATTTTAATTTTAATTTTAATTTTAATTTTAATTTTAATTTTAATTTTAATTTTAATTTTAATTTTAATTTTAATTTTAATTTTAATTTTAATTTTAATTTTAATTTTAATTTTAATTTTAATTTTAATTTTAATTTTAATTTTAATTTTAATTTTAATTTTAATTTTAATTTTAATTTTAATTTTAATTTTAATTTTAATTTTAATTTTAATTTTAATTTTAATTTTAATTTTAATTTTAATTTTAATTTTAATTTTAATTTTAATTTTAATTTTAATTTTAATTTTAATTTTAATTTTAATTTTAATTTTAATTTTAATTTTAATTTTAATTTTAATTTTAATTTTAATTTTAATTTTAATTTTAATTTTAATTTTAATTTTAATTTTAATTTTAATTTTAATTTTAATTTTAATTTTAATTTTAATTTTAATTTTAATTTTAATTTTAATTTTAATTTTAATTTTAATTTTAATTTTAATTTTAATTTTAATTTTAATTTTAATTTTAATTTTAATTTTAATTTTAATTTTAATTTTAATTTTAATTTTAATTTTAATTTTAATTTTAATTTTAATTTTAATTTTAATTTTAATTTTAATTTTAATTTTAATTTTAATTTTAATTTTAATTTTAATTTTAATTTTAATTTTAATTTTAATTTTAATTTTAATTTTAATTTTAATTTTAATTTTAATTTTAATTTTAATTTTAATTTTAATTTTAATTTTAATTTTAATTTTAATTTTAATTTTAATTTTAATTTTAATTTTAATTTTAATTTTAATTTTAATTTTAATTTTAATTTTAATTTTAATTTTAATTTTAATTTTAATTTTAATTTTAATTTTAATTTTAATTTTAATTTTAATTTTAATTTTAATTTTAATTTTAATTTTAATTTTAATTTTAATTTTAATTTTAATTTTAATTTTAATTTTAATTTTAATTTTAATTTTAATTTTAATTTTAATTTTAATTTTAATTTTAATTTTAATTTTAATTTTAATTTTAATTTTAATTTTAATTTTAATTTTAATTTTAATTTTAATTTTAATTTTAATTTTAATTTTAATTTTAATTTTAATTTTAATTTTAATTTTAATTTTAATTTTAATTTTAATTTTAATTTTAATTTTAATTTTAATTTTAATTTTAATTTTAATTTTAATTTTAATTTTAATTTTAATTTTAATTTTAATTTTAATTTTAATTTTAATTTTAATTTTAATTTTAATTTTAATTTTAATTTTAATTTTAATTTTAATTTTAATTTTAATTTTAATTTTAATTTTAATTTTAATTTTAATTTTAATTGTAATTTTCATTTTAATTTTCATTTTAATTTCAATTTCAATTTCAATTTCAATTTCAATATGAATTTCAACTTCAATTTTAATTTCCAACAACTTCAATTTCAACTTCAGTTCCAATTCCAAACTCTTTGATTTTTATTTTAATTTCAGTTAAGATTTCAATTTCAATTTTAGTTTCCATCAACATTAATTTCAATTTAAATTTCAATATGAATTTCAATTTTAATTTCAATTCCAACTTAAATTTTAATTTCAATTTCTATTTCAACTTCGATTTTAATGTCAATTTTAACTTCAATTTTAATTTCCAACTACGTCAATTTCAATTTCAATTCTAATTCCAAATTCTTTGATTTTTATTTTAATTTCAGTTTTGATTGCATTTTCAATTTCAATTTCAATGTCAATTTCAATTTCCATCAACTAGAATATCAATTTTTTTTTCAATTACAATCTATATTGCAATTTCAGTTTAAATTTCAACTTCAATTTGAATTTCATTTTCAATTTCTTATCAATTTCAATTTCAATTTAAATTTCATTTTCAATTTCTTATCAATTTCAATTTAATTTTCATTATCAATTTCAATTTCAATTTTAATTTCTAGCAACTTCAACTTCAATTTTGATTTCAATTACAATCTAAATTTCAGTTCCAATTACTTTGATTTCTATTTTAATTTCAATTTTGATTTAAAATTCAATTTCAATTTCAATTTGATTTTGATTTTGATTTTGGTTTTGGTTTTGATTTTGATTTTGATTTTGATTTTGATTTTGATTTGGATTTTGATTTTGATTTTGATTTTGAATTTGATTTTGATTTTGATTTTGATTTTGATTTTGAGTTTGATTTTGATTTTGATTTTGATTTTGATTTTGATTTTGATTTTGCTTTTGCTTTTGCTTTTGCTTTTGATTTTGATTTTGATTTTGATTTTGATTTTGATTTTGATTTTGATTTTGATTTTGATTTTGATTTTGAATTTGAATTTGATTTTGATTTTGATTTTGATTTTGGTTTTGATTTTGATTTTGATTTTGTTTAAGTAATTTAATAAAATTAAAAAACTAAAGGACCCAGTAAGAAAATTTAAACTATCTTATTAAATGAATTAAATATCACGATAGTGGAGCGGAAATGCAAGAGCCATGAAGGAATAAATCAACATATAAAACAAAATCGTGCTCTTAACTGTTGAATTAGTAGCTAACGAACAAAAAATTCAATATTTTTTTTAACCATTTCACTTTCAGTACGAATGTTGAATTCAGAAAGAAAAAAATAGAGTAGAAAAAATTGAACGTTCCGTTATACACGTGCGAACAAACTTCCGGCAGGCGTCTACGAACGTTTAACTGTTGAGCAAAGAAGCAGCTTGGTGATGTCCTTGCACCAATGCACCAGTGGGGTGACAAATAATTTCAATGCAGTTAGAATTAAGTTCGTAAGCGCAAAAAATAAAGTAGAAAAAAATCTACCCAAACTGCATTTAATTGCACAGCACTGTACTTGGGTGCAGTCGTAGACTGGTTCTGGATGATGACATTTACCACGTTTAACATTTTCTTTATCTGCGATTTTGCGTTTTCCTGCCGTTGGACGCAGGAAGCATGAGATGCTTGGCTTTTCCTGTGCAGTCGCTTCAGCTGCTGCTGTTGCTGTTGCTGCTACTGTTGCTGCAGTCGACTGCTGTTGGGTGTCCTGCGAAAAGGAAGTCATTTGCAATTTAATTACTACGAAATGGCCAATAGAAAAGAAATTAATTGTCCACGAAATGCAATTATGCCCGAGTCAGTGAGTCAGTCAGTGAGTGAGTGAGTAAGCGAGTGCGCTGAGTTGCCAGTTGGCAACACTAGCCACGGTCAAAGTACACGCAGCGCTGTGTGAACAAGTTCTTTAAATATTAAGAGAAAAAAACTTTCCAATTGGTCGCTTCTATTTTCATTTCGTTTGCATTTTTATTAAGTTTCTTTTGCATGCACAATTCTTAGCATACAAAGCAGCGCTAGCAGAAGATCAAGAGAAATTCTCACATTTTCATAAAGCAATAAAACAGCACTAAGAGCCTTATATTGCATACGAAACAAGGTCCTTGTTGTAGGGCTAAAGTTTAGCGTTTGTTCTAATTCTTGCTTCTGCTGCCTTCTAAGCATTACATCGTTCTTACTTTTCTTAACCTTGTATTTGTTGTAACTGTTCAGCGGCATTAGCTGTGCGCGGAATCGTTTATTAGCGAAGCATGTAATTCTCGACTCGACAGGACTAAGTAGGACACTCAATGGCGGATGGAGTAATTGAAAAGCAAGGAAGGGATTTTACTATTTCTTTTTTCACTTTAATTCACCAAAGAAAGTAGAATAACAAAAATGAAAATGAGCATTGATGAGGGTGGCGGAAGTCTGCTCTGATTTGCGTGTTTGTATCAAAGTTTAAATCAGAGTTGACAATTTTTTTAAATATTGTTTTTTTCTATTTTTTATTTTTGGTTTTCTATTTTTTATTTAATCGAGCAACCTCGATTTAATTTACATTAAGCAAATGGTTTAATTTTGTTTAAGTCTCAAAATGGTGTAAAAATTAAAAATGAAAACACTTCGATATTTTAATCATTTTAAAACCTTTAGAAACCATCATGAAACAAAACCGTTGAGACTCATTTGATGGCTACGTTAAAAGGCAAACGGTCGAATTTGGGCTTCTGAATCTAAAGGTGCTTCAGAACAAGTATTGTATCCACAACGTGTAAGCGTTTGCACATTAGAGCGCTGCATGAGTATGCTTTTTCCTACTCAGATACAATCGTTTGCTGTCGGATAAAATGCTTGCACTGACCTTTTTTTCCAAAGCACTCGTATGTAAACATACTTTCTCTCTCTATTTTATGCGAGAGTAACAATACATTTATAACAGCAAGACCAGCTTCTTGCAATAAAAAGTAACGTAAACACTAGATCATAGATGCCCAGTAGTGGCTGATATCAGCAAATTAAACTCACACGTATACTTACGCTCTTTTGTTTGATCGTCAATCAACCAATAGGAAATCAGCATGTTGAGTGGGAGAGACAAACTACACTTGCAGAACTGCTGTGTCTTATTTTACATTTTATTCGTCATCGAGACTGCTGTCAGTGAACACATAATTATTGCGATTCATTAATGATGTCAGCCGAAAAGTATTTTATGCTACAAAATGCTTTTGATGACATGCAATGTCTTATTTGTCATAAGACTTTTATAAAAAATAAGAAATATAATTTAAAAAAACATTTTGAAGATGTTCACAAAGACATGAATTATTTGCAGGGGGAAGAAAAAGAAAAAATATTTAAAATTTATAATAAAATTTTTATTGAAAAGTTGAAGGAATGGGTAAATCAATCTAAAGAAAATTATGAAGATATGGTGGAGGAGAAATAAAAAATGGGTTTATCTAACTTAATAAGTTTAGATATTGTAAAAAAGGGAAGGCCATTTTCAGATGGGCCATTTGTCAAAAATATATTAAGTAAAGTTTTTGGAAAACTTCATTATAAAACTAATTTTATTGAAAAATTACCTTTGTCTCGCAATAGTATAACTCGGCGTTCTCTTTATTTGGGTGCTATTGTGGAATCGGCAGTAAGGGAAAAATTAAAAAATTGCGAATTTTTTTCATTCTGTATTGATGAGAGCACCGATATTAATGACCTTTGTCAACTTGTAATCTGCATTCGATGCGTTGATTCAGTTTACAATGTTTTCGAGTCAATATATTCTGTTGAAACATTTTATGGCAATGTAACCGGCAAATTATTGTTCGATGTCGTCAACGAAAAACTTCTTTCCGTTGTTGATTCTAACAAATTAGCCGGAGTTTGTACGGATGGTGCGAACACTATGACAGGCAAACGTGATGGATTTGTAGGCCAGATGAAAAAAAATGAAATTGAGGTTTATACCTTGCATTGCATAATACACCAGGCTGCTCTTGCTTCTAAATTTATATCCGAGCATCCGGTCATGAAGGCTACTGAGCGGATAATTAATAGGATAAGGGGCGGCCATAACTCACTGACTCATAGAAAATTTGTGACATTTCTAAAAAATTCAAATGCTTCTCACCACGATCTATTAATGTTTACTGAGGTACGTTGGTTAAGCCGAGGTAACAGTATTAATAGATTGTTTGAGCTTAGAAATGAAGTATTTGAATTTTTAGAAGCTGAAAATATCGAAATAACCGAAAAAGAATATTTAAAAGATTATCAATTTATTTTAGAAATGGCGTTTTTAACAGACATTTGTAACATTTTGAATGAGTTGAATTTGAAGCTGCAGGGAAAAGATAATAATATTTCTGATATGTTTAAAATTCTTTCAGATTTTAAAACTCAGCTATTTTTACTTGCAGCTCAATTTGATTCTGAAGACTTTTCGAAAACTTCTGTTATTTACGACAAGGAGAAAATCTTGAAAAAGTTTGAACTTTTGGAAATATTAGAAACGCTTTTTAATAACTTTAATGACAGATTTAAGGATTTTGAAAATATTCAGCATTTACTGGATATTTTTCAAAATCCTTTTAAATGCGATATATTAAAGTACGAATTTCCAATCCAAACAGAACTTATTATACTTCGAAGTGAATTAGATTTTCCGGATAATTTTATCAATATAGAATTCTGGAAAAATCTGGATGGTACAATATATCCTGAAATGAAGAAGATTTCATTGAAGTGTTTATCTTTATTTCCCTCAACGTATCTTTGCGAACAAATATTTTCAGATTTGAATTATATTTGCTCAAAAAAACGCAATAAGCTGAATTCTTCTAGTTTGAGAAATATACTTTTATTGCGTAACTGCAATAAGAGTATCAACATAGAAGATTTTATTACTTTTTAATTGCAAATTGAACAATGATTATTTGAGGGAAAATTTATTAACACTTCAAAGAATCTTTTTATTACGAAATATAGGAGTTTTTTAACTCCTTTTTTCATTTTGTTGTTGTTGTTGTGGTTGTTTTTGTTGTTGTTGTTGTTGTTGTTGTTGTTGTAGTGCTTTTCTGCCTGCGACGCGATTTTTTTAATTAATTTTTTGTCTGCGGCGCTTTCCTTATCATAAAAATAAAAAATTGTTTTGAAAAAATCGCGCGGTTTCAATAAATTTTGTTTTTTAATAAAAATCTTCAAAATATGAGCAAAACTTAAATAACTTTTTACAATAACTACCTTAATTAACAACTTATCGAATAATAAAAAACAAGAGGAAAATATAAAAAAAAATTTTTTAAACTTGAATATATCCGGTCTTTGAAGGGTTATTGTTGCGAATTATACCTTAAAAAAACTTTCAAACAGACAGACAGAAAGACAGACAGACAGACAGACGGACATGGCTAAATCGACTCGGGTGGTGATGCTGATCAAGAAAATATATACTTTTCCATACCTACCACGCCTCCTTATGGGCGTTACAAACGGAGTGACAAAATTAATATACCCCATTTATGTTTTTTGAACGTTGGGGTATAAAAATGACAACACCCGCCACACATGTGCTTTCGTCGCAATCTCGTTGACGACTAAATAAAATGAATAGCAAATTGTTTTCTTCCAGTGTTATTTCGTCACTCTCACCAATACTACTACCTTGGGCATCTATGCACTAGATACAATGAATATGAATTCACATACACTGAATATTTTGCGCATTATTTTGTTATGGGCAAGAATATTTTGTTTTGCGAGTGACTTTCAATAAGATGCAAACAATATATTTATATGTAGACATCCTTTTTTTATTGTTTTCCAGTACGATTAGTGACGTATTATAGAAATAAAACTTTTTGAAAAGTTTTCCAAGAATTAATTGTTTTTATTAGAGTTTGCGTTTTCGTTTTCGTTATTCGTTTTCCAAAAATTATTTTTATAAATTCACAGCAGGAAACTTAAAAATATATTTTAATGACAATATTAAATTATTGTTCAAGTCTGAATTTAATGAATAAAGTTATAAATAAAGTTATGATTAATGTAATGAATAAAAAGTATAGTACTGAAAAAAAAAATGAAAAAACAAGTTCATTTTAAAAAAAAAACAAGTCGTCTGTCTTACTAACAAAACCGGTTTGGCTAAATGCTAAGCATCAATGAACTACAGAACAGAAACAAAAATAACGCAAAGCTTTCATAGTTCAGATCAGTGGTTGCAGTGTATGTGAGAGTATGTTATGCGAGTACACCGAATCAGTGATGTTAACATAGTTTGTTGAAATTACTGTGTTGGGCACGAAAAATTACTGTTTTTGGTGCAAAATTACTGTGAATTGGAACAAAAATTACTGTGGAATTACTGTATAACTAAAACGAATAAAAATTAATAAAAACGCAAATTTTTATATAATTGTTTTATTATATCGGCTGTATGCATAAAAAATTGTACACCTCTTATAAAGTCTTCATAAGAAAAAAATTGAAGAACATTTTTCATAAACGTTCAATAGCTTTAAAAACATCTTTAAAATGCTTCATAAATGAGATAATTTTAAAAATTGTTGAAAACTTAAATAAACCCCTTTTGAATTGTAGTTTTGTTCTCATCAGAGCATAAATTTTGTCAAAAATATATAAAATTATTTCAAAATATATCAAAAAAACAAACAAAAAGTCAAAAAATGTTTGAAAATGTTTGTTTATTTTTAAAAATGGCTGCAACATGCTATAAACTCCTCACAAAGCATTTCTAAAATTATTTGTTCTCATTTGAACACAAATATTGTCAAAAATTATTAAAATAATTCAAAATATAATATAAAACATTTAAAAATATTTACGAAAAAGACAATACAATTACAATTTTTCTGTGCAGAGGTTGGCGTAGCTTTGAAAAACTTTTGATGTTAAAATATCAAAGTGTTGACGAAATTGTGACAAATAAATATAAAGTGATTGAATTTATCTAATACACAAACCATTATTTACACTCATCCCACTTCGAATCGAAAGTTTTATAGCATGTTCAAACCGACTTCATTTAACGCGTTATTCGAACAAAGCTTTTTTTTAACATGATATTCATTCTGCTTTAACTAGTTTCAAAATGTCAGTTTATTTGTTTATATTTTGAAAGAAATAAAAAATTGTTTATTAAAAAATATACAAAGAAATTAAAAATAAAATAAAAAAAATTCAAATAAATTTGTCAAATAATTAAGAAAAATTTGTAAACGAATTTATTTCTTTACATTAAAAACTTCAAATTAAAAAGCTCTTTTCAGATTTGGCTGCGTTTAAAAAGCAAAAAAAGCTTTTCTGAAGTTAGCAAGAACAGAAACCAGTCATTTAACGAGTTTCGAAACGTGTCAAAGCATTTTACACGTTAAATTTCCAACAACAAGTGTACACATATAACTTCATTAGAACTTGATTTGAGAACTCGTTTTTCGATTTAACTTCATTAAATTGGTTTAACATAATTAAATGCTCGGTTTGAACATGCTATTAAGACTTTCTAACATTAAAAAGCTTTTTAACTATTGAACGTTTTAAAGCAATTTTAAAATATTTTTATGAATACGGCTTATAATATACAAACGTAACAAATATATTTGGATACTTAATACATTTAAAAAAAATTAAGAATTTTAGATATTATTCATCTAAATGACCGTACATAGATCTTTCTAAAAGCGCAAAATGGTTTCTTGGAATTGTACGGTTGTTGGTGCTAACCATGTATAAGCTAAAATTTGCATAGTTCTCAAGGCAGCGATCCATTTTACAATACATTCCAGAGATGGCAAAATTATGAGAAGAACAGAGATATTACAAATGTGATTTTAGTAAATTTTTCTAAAAAAACTTTATATTTTTGTCCGGCCATTGAAATTACTTGATATTTAAAAAAATTACTGTCGTACTGTATGAGCAGCCAAATCACTGTAGAAAACAGTAATTACTGTGCCGTTAACATCAGTGCACCGAATAGAAACAAAATTAACGCAAACCTCTCAAAGTTCAGATCAGTGCTTGCAGTGTATGTGAGAGAACAGATGTATGTGAGTAAGCAGTGAAGCTCGTGCGCAGATTGGCTCTTCACTACACGACCTGTTGTTTAACTTTTATTCAGTTACAGTGTACTCTTTAGCAGTGAAGCAGAGTGTATTCGCTTTGCGATTATACTCATGCAGGGTCGTTCAGAGTTGGCTACGACTACAAGTGCCAAACTACAAGGTCAAGTCCTCGATAATTTGCGCACAACAAAATTTGATCAGAAGAGGCCTTATCGAAGTTCTTTCAAGAAATAGAAAATGGAAAGATAGGGTCTATATCAGGGCTGGGCATTCTAACACAGTCACATTTTATTTTGTCTTGTGAGTATTGGTGCTCTCTCGAATTGCGCACACTGAGCGAAATAGTTGTCACAATTATCTAGATTTGTAAGTATTTATTTTTTTGTTTTTATTTTTAGTCATCGGTATTGTTCATTATATCTTCTAAGAAATTAATTAATACAAGTAGTATGAATGAATAATGTAAAGAATCTTAATAGATAATATGAATGAGTTATATGAAAACTTAATATATATGAATATAATATTATATCTTTATATATGTATATGAATAATTAAAATTAATAACAAGAAATATGTAAGTAAATAATAAGGAATTAAATAAGATAAATAATCAAGTAATCAAAATATTAAGTATTAAAAAATTAATAAGGAATGTTAATGAACAGTGCAAAAAGTTTTAGTAGATAATATATATTAATTATATGAAACCTTAATACATACGAATGTAAAATTCTACAAACTAAAAAATATGTGCGTAAGTATTATAAATCTACAATAAATTGATTTTTCACGAGTGTACATATAATTTGCAGCGCAAAACGACATAGGTCTTTACAGCATCACTGTCAGCGAACGACTGAATTATATTCTCTTCTGTTGTAAGCTTTATGTACATGTGAAAAGTTTCGCTCACAGAGAGCTCAGTGAGCTATGGAGCGCCCTGCGCTGGTCTATATCAATGATCAAAATGCCAATACATAGTTCAAGAATGAAATTCAAAGCGCTATTGATGATGATAAGGCGGCATTTATGCCAAAATGTTAACTCATGGTATAATAATACATGGTAGCATTCACAACTGCTTATTGCTCTTCAACAGGAAAACATAAACTGTCAAAAACAGCTTTTTGTGGAAATACATCAGCAGCTGCTGTGGTTGTTGTTTTTTTCACTTCAACGTTTTCAACATTGCTTGTGTTTTCAATGGCGGATTGCGAGCGCTCTCTTTTTAAGTACATTTTTTGACAGTAGATGATTTCCCAAGCAACTGTCAATGCTACCTTGTATTATTATACCATGATGTTAACTAAAATTGTTTCAAAAGAGCGGTCTTCTGAGAGGAGGGTTAGGGTAGCCAATTGTCGGATATTATATTTTAAAAATAAACCCAAAAAGCTAAGGTAATGAGTGTGGGAAAATTATATATATTATAATGATACAGGTCTACAAGGTTTTGGTAGACCATTTCGCCCTTTTTTCGGAGATCTTCTACTTGCAAATAACTCAAGGCATTGATTTGTTTTTTGCACCGCGTCATGTACGTAGTGGTGAATCCATGTTCCATCACAGTTCACTAATTGACAAAAAAAATAATAACTATCCATGTCAGTCCTTGAAAGGACTTTGACCTAGCTTCTTTTGATCAAATGTGTTGTGCTTGTTATTACTTTTGTATACAATTGACCGAGAACCGGACCTACAGGTTTAACGCTGACTCCGAACGGTGATGAACGAAATATTCTTGTTCTCAAGAAGCTTTACATGGCATTTTGATTACTCTCTGAGGTTTGCTATTGTCTGCAGAGAGGTGGCGGCCGTACAGAAAAATTTTTTTAATTCAAATAATTTTCTGTCGCTGCTGGGGTTCGAACCCGGTTCTCCAGGTTCGTTGACATAGAGGCCACGCACTTTAACCAACAACGCCATGGACGCCACATCTGATTATCTGAGAACAGATTTCTATATATGTAGGTATGAAACAAAGGAGAAAAAACCTTCCCTTTGCTACACGTTATTTTCAATCAATTTAATTGATTTTTTTTTGTAAATAAATCATAATCATTTGGAAGGTTAGAGTCTACAAAAAAATTGGGTTGCCACCTAAATTTTTAAATCCATACAATTCCGTGCAGGGCAAACATAAGCTAAAAATGTGTCTCTGAATCCAAATACGTCTTCAGAATTTAAAATTAACGTCATTTTTTCATAGAGCTGCCATCTAAAAATTACGAATTCGGTACTAGGTGCAAACTGTAGGTAAAAATGGGTCACTAAATCCGAATCCGTTATCAGAATTTCAAAATTATGTAATTTTCTTACAATAGGTTTGCCACCTAATTTTTTTTCATTTCTACTAATTTGACACTGGCGAACTCTAGATAAAAATTAGTCGCTGAATCCGAACCCGTTGGTTGAATTTAAAAATGATGTAGCTCTCTTACCAAAGGGATGCCAGCTAATTTTTTATTACTTAACTAGGTAAAACTTGGTCACTGAAACCACATCCGTTGTCAAAATTTAAAAATACTGTATACCAGACATAAGCCTGATTTGTGCGCACGTTAAGACAGAAGATAAGGACGATGCAACCAAAGACAGTGCCTTGAGGAGGTCTATGAGCGCAGCCACCGCCACGACATAAAAATCGTGCTTGGTGACTTCAACGCCAAGGTGGGTAAAGAAAATATCTTTGGTCCAACAGTCGGAAAGTTCAGCCTCCACGACAATACCTCCGATAACTGAATGAGGCTGACTGACTTTGCCGCAGCGCGAAACATGGTCGTTAGTAGCACTAGGTCAAAGCATCTCAATATTCATAAAGCCACTTGGCTGTCTCCTGATCAAAAGACGCGCAACCAAATTGATCACGTTTTGATTGACGGAATGCACTCTTTCAGTGTTTTAGATATACGCACGTTCCGTGGTGCCAATATAGATTCGGATCATTATTTTGTCGCAGCCAAGATCCGTACACGTCTGTGCGCAACCAAGAATGCGCTCAATCCAGCACAGAGAAAGCTAGACGTCAAAAAGTTGCAATCAAAACAAACAGCCGAAGACTTCGCTACTTAACTCTCACTCCTGCTTCAAGAAAGCACTCCTCCGATCGGCGATACATGCACTCAGTGGAATCACATTTCCCACTACATACGACGCCACTGCAGAGAAAGACCCTGCCTACAAAGCCACCCTGCAGTCGGTTGTAACGCGTGCTGCTAAGGAGTGATACGAAGAGAAGGGGAGGGAGGAGAGGCCCATTTTTGGGCGAAATAAAAGAGAAGCAGAAATGCGTGAGTGCGAGAAAATTGAGATGCATGGTGACAGAAGTGAGGTCCGAAAATTTTTCGAAAACATAAGACGCCTGGCCGACGGTTTCAAGACCGGGGCCTCTTTCTGTAAGGATGAAAATGAGAATCTAGTGACAGATATCCAGAGTACACTGATGATGTGGAGGGAACACTTTTCTAGGCTTCTAAATGGTGATGACGAATACAATCCCGCAAATAGAGATGATATCCCGGAAACCCCAATTTCGGACGACAGCGTTGAAGTTCTGCTGCCCGACCATAGTGAAGTCTTGAAAGCTATAGCTCGGCTAAAAGATAGCAAAGCTGCCTTCGACAGTCCAATAAGGAATCATCTATATTCCACCATGTCTGAATTTGGTATTCCTGCAAAGCTCATCCGTCTTTGCAGAATGATACTGAGCAACACCAGCAGCACAGTTAAAATCAGGAAGGATCCCACTCCTCCATTTGATACCAAACGAGGTTTCAGACAAGGTGATTCCTTATCGTGCAACTTTTTCAACCTAATGATGGAGAAGATCATCCGAGCTGCTGATTTGAGACGCAGTGGCACGATATTCTACAAAATTATTATGCTGCTGGCGTATGCTGATGATATCGATATAATACACGCGAAGTCAGTACAGAATTCTCCAGACTAGCGAAAGACTCGAGTCGAATGGGTCTTGCAGTGAACGCAGATAAGAAGAAATACCTATGGTCAACAAAAAAACCGTGCCAGCGTATTGGAAACCACGTCACTGTTGACAACATCTCCTTCGAGGTTGTTAAGGACTTCGCCTAAGTGGGATTCAGCGTCATCTCCTTTGACGAGTTCAATGTTGAGATAAAACGAAGGATAACTCTAGTTAACAGGTGTTGCTTTGGACTGATTATGCAATTGAGAAACCAAACCCTCTCTGGACGAAATAAAACTCATGCTCTACAAGTCACTAGTCATGCCCGTCCTATTATATGCTGCACAAATCTGGACGTTGAGCAGTTCTGATGAAAAGACTTTGGGAGCTTTCGAGAGAAAGATACTTCGTAAGATCTGTGGTCCAATCTGCGTCAATGGTGAGTACCGAATTCGATGGAACCACGCGCTGTATGAGCTGTACGCTGACATTGACATAGTTGAGAGCATTAAAATCGAGCGGCTCCGCTGGCTAGGTCATGTTGAGCGAATGGAAAACGACGCTCCAGCGAAAAAATATTTGATTCGGTGCCCAGTGGTGGTCAGCGCAGAAGAGGACGCCCACATTTTCGCCCGTTGGAAGGATCAGGTGATGGATAACCTGACTACGCTTGGTGTTTCCAACTGGCGCCAACAAGCGCAAAACAGAAATGGCTGGAGCAATTTCTTATACGAGACCAAAACCGACGAACGGTTGTAAGCGCCAGATAATTAAGTAAGTAGTATACTAGACATTCCTAAATCTACTGCATCTGATGAAATAAACTCCTGCTTGAAATCTTCAATTCTGTGGGAAAATGTAAGAACACTCACACTAAAAGCAAACATACGCGTTCAATTGCAAAACGGTCTTGAATTTTCAAAGCATTTACTGAAAATTGGGGATGGAACAATGCCAGTCAACAGGAATACAGGAGTGATAAGACTAACAAAAGATTTTTGCAGTTTCACTCAAGTTCCCAAACATAGTACAAAGCTATAAAAATCATGCTTGGTTAAGGGAGCGAGCAATACTGATCGGAAAGAACAAAAATGTCAATTATCGTAACAAGGATATTTTAAATGAAATACCAGGTCCATTATTTACATTCAAATCAGTGGATACTATAATGAATCAAATGAAGTGTTGATATCCCACAGTATTTTTAAACACACTTGATTTGCCATGAATACCACCATATCTATTGGAGCTAAAATTGGAGCACTTATTATTATGCTTCGCAACATCAAAGAACCAAAACTTTGTAATGCCATGTCTACATAGAGAGTTTAGTTTGAGTTTAGTTTTAAGTTAATCATAGCTGTTCACACAGAGATGCGTCAGCAGAATTGTGTTAAGCTTGACATTTCCTTGATTACTTTTCTGTTCTCATATTTCTTCGGCACATCCACCACCGTGACATCTATTCCACTTGAAGACAAGGCTGAAGAAATCTCTGCGTACACATGCGAGTTTTTCCTTGGGATGCTCAATTTGGAATTTTTATTGGTCCATACTAATATGAAAATCTCATCTTCTAGACTTGCCCAAGTTCTTTTCTTCGCTTTTTTGTTCATTTTTTGCAAATAGTAAATTGCACAGTCTTAGAACAGCTGTTTTTGACACTTCTCACCACAAAATTGTACAAGTTGCATCTAAACGAAACTTTTTATAAGAACATTAGCATACTTTTAGGGATTTCTCAAATTGAGTTTCGACAAACACAAAAACAAAGTTGAGTTTCATCCTGGAAAATTGTGCTGGAGGGCTCAAGGGTTTATTTTGCATTCAGTGGCTAAACTCAACTTTGTACAGAAAACTCAAACTAAACTCTCTGTGTAGACATGGCATGATGGCACCAGGCTTGACTTAAAAAAATATTGAAAAATTTGATAGAGGCAGCAATTTTGAATGGAAAATTCAAAGGCGAAGGCGTTTTAATTTCTCGTATCCCAATGATTCTATCTGATTTGCCATTTGAATTTAAGCGTCTTCAATTTCCTGTTTGCCTTGCATTCCTCCTTACCATCAATAAGTCGCAAGGACAATCTTAACAAATGTGCGAAATAAATTTGGAAAATCCAGTTTTCTCGAGAACATTGCTTTGTCCTGAGTCGGAAAACCATCTGCACTATTTATTTTCACGAGCGATGAAGTACTTCAAGAATGATCCTAGATTCTAAAAGTATGCAAATTGTTCGAAAATGCTTTTTTTATTTGCCTGGCAAAGCGGGCTAGTTTAAGCTAATTCACTATACGATTTGTAACGCCATTCCTTGCCATGTTGGTCCATTGTTACAAAAAGAACAAAGGTTGTTTCTTCAAATGACTATCGCTTAGAAACTACTGCGTCAACTTGGCTTTAATTTGGACAGTATTCTTTGAAAGATGCCGGATATATAAGATATTCTAAAATAATATCGATTTGAGCCTAGCGATGTGTCAGACTTATTGAACAGCCTAGTACAACAAATCTTTAGTTTGAAAAGACTAAAAACTTCATTGAAATTCATAAAGCCCTCTGATTTCAACAATTGCTTATGTTCTTTTAAATCTTTTTTTAATCCTTAATTTCATAAAGTAACTTTCTTGCGTCCTTTGATACCTTAAAATATGAAAAATTTTGTGATTAATTAATTTTCTGAATAAGATTAATTGAAGTCAGTTTAGAAAATCAAAGAAAAATAAATTCCCCCCTTTTTTTTAAAGGTTCTCCTTAGAACTTGAAAAGGATGTTCTTAATTTCTGTTATTTTCAGCTCTTAAAATTTAACTTTGAATTGTGACTTAAAGCAATGGCTTTCTCTTGCATATTTGTCACAGTCAAAATTTCTGAATGTCCTTTTATCATCCGTTCAAAAGATGCTCCATTTCTGGGCATACAATCTTGGCTGGATTTGGAACAATATGGCCGCAATCGCATTTTATTTCACATAATTTTGCAAAAAGCATTTATATACGCGAGCACTGCTCTCAAAAGTGCACACACATACACACGAACAGTTGTCGCTGTGTGTGTGTGTAAATGCGTGTTTGTGTCGCTGTCTTCTGGTCCATGTTAGCCACGTTGTTAGCCAAATCTCAATACGTTGCTAATGCGTTGGTGTATGTGTTGGTTACATGTTTGCGGTACTGTCGACACACACACACATACGTCCACAAATGCTGCTGCATTAAAATCCACACACAGACAAACTATTGAACCTACTGCTTGTTCTTGAACTACTGCTGCTGCTGCTGCTGCTGCTACTTCTTCGTTTTCTTCCTCCTTACTTCGGGTTTGATGTCGAAAAACTTTCTACATTTTACTACTAAATATTTTTCGGTTAAAAAGGATGCAATTAATTTTAAAAGGACGACTTCATCTGACAGCAATAAATAAATAGGATGTAGGACATAGACAATGAGAGACAGTGGTGTGGTACTCCGATATAAAAAAAAAATATTATAAAAATCTTCATTCAAACTTTGCAGTGAATTGGATTCTTAGTCACTGGCTTGCAAAAGAATTTTGATTGAAAAATTTTAAAAAATGATATCTGACCTGCTTTAAAACTTAGATAAATTAAGCAAAAAATAGACCAATAACTTTGTCAACGTAGAGCATCGTTTAGGCCACTATGAGGACCATAAGTTTGTTACGGGTACTTCAGACCTTCTTGTTGGTTATGTTTATGTCTGACTTTATGTCTTTAAATGAAATCAAATTCAACAAATTTTTATGGATGATAGATAAATTGTGTTAAAACAATTGAACTTTCACGCCACTGCCATCGCTTGGTCTTTGCAGCCACAAACATTACCGAAAAAGTAACTGAAACGGAAATTGGTAAAGGATTACAACAAAATTTTTTACAAACTACCACCAAACCAGACCCATCCAACCCACAGTGTTATAAAAAAAAAAAAATAAAATCAAGCGATAACATCGTCACCAACAAAAACAACAACAACAACTATAACACCAAACCGAACTGGCCATGGCCAGGCATCACAAGTAACACTTTTGTTTTGGAATTGGTGATTTTCTCCTCTATATTTAAGTGTGCTTGTGTGTATGTGTGCTCTTCTAGGAGGTACCACAAAAAGGGGGGCGTTCACAACGGTTCAGTTCACGCTGTCGATGTAAAACTTTACACTTTGCATTAAAATAAAATAACAAAAAAAAAAAAAAAAGAAGAATTGAGAAAAGTTTTAAATTTATATTAAAACTTTGCTCCGAAAGTGCTGAAAAGGGGAATTAACTGTTTCGTCCGAAGGGAGTGACTTGAAGTAGTGGCGAGTAACTGCGATGTTCGCCAAGAGGACAATGTTGAAAATATAGAAATCTATATGGAATATAGATGGACATCAAGAGCAACACTTTCGTTGATGATTATCAAGAATGTGCAGAGTACACAAAATTATTTCCAAATTGAATGTAGCTACACTACAGCTACACTCAGTTATATTTTGTAACAATATATGAAAATTATTAAAGAAATGAAAACAGTTTTATTGCTTAAACTTTCTCAATTATTTGTACCTAGCAATGAATCTGGCCCTCATACAAACGATTTTAAAAATTATGTTATAACGGGTACATCTGCAAGAGGTGTAAGTTATGTTTTTCGAATAAAACTAATAATTATTTGGATGTTTCTCATTAATTTTTATTGGATTGTAAATTAGACTCAAGGATATACTCTATGCTATGCTCTATGCTTGTGCTAAACAGTTCCGGGGCCGGATCGAACATGGAACTTTTGTAGAGCGGAATTAGTTTGCGGAAAAATTTCCTCGGAACTATGTAGTTACTTTGGGCTGTAGAAGGAAACATATGTTTGAGAACTAAATTTACAAGATAATCTGCTAGGGATTGAATAAATATTATAAAATCAGCTCTTCATAGTTGCGATCCTCATATGCACAATATAACAAACCTAGTCTTTTTCTATAAATACATTCTCCATATTTTAATTATTTAACCCTCTAACCCAGTGTCGGCGGACGCCTATGCACGCGTGCTTTGTGAAACTTCTTATTTTCACATCGACATAAAACTGACTGTCGTGCTCACTGATGTTAACGGCACAGTAATTACTGTTTTCTACACTAATTTTACTGCTCATACACTGAACCAAATATTGTTCTTAAAATCAAGGAACCTCGTTCTTAAAGCGAAATTCATTGATTTTTAAGATCTATTCATTGCCCCAAAGAACGAATTCTTTGGCTCAATGAACCGTTGTTCTTAATTTTAAGGAACAGTTCCTTGTTCGTGTTCATTAAAATTTTGTTCCAGTTCTTGTGTTGTAATATCTGAAAAAACATTTGAGAAAATTTTATCTCAATAAGAAACTGATTTTTTAAAATATATCTTGATATTGTTTTAAAATTTCTATGGACAGACTAACTTATTGTAACAGTTTTTGTAGCATTAATTAAACATTTTTCTTCATAACATAGCAAAGAAATAACTTCAAGTAATTTTTAAAGAACATATTCTTAAAGTCAATGTACAATCCATTGATTTCAATGAACAGTACATCTTTAAAATGTAACAATTTGTTTTTATATTCAAATAACTTGTTCTTATATTCAAAGAACTTATTCTTACACTCAAGGAACATGTTCTTACATTCAAGGAATGTGTTCTTACATTCAAAGAAATTGTTCTTACATTCAAACTAATTTCTTCAATCAATGTACAGTACTTTGATTTCAGTGTTACGTTCTTAAAACTTAAAACTTGTTCTTATATTCAAAGAACTAATTCCTTAAAAACTAACGGAGTAACGGTAAAGTTATTTTCGAAATTGGAAGGAAAGTTGTTAATTTAATTTTAATGCAACGCGAGAAAGAACGTTATTATATAGTGGAAAAATAAACATTACAACTAAAAAAACAAACAAGCGGCGCATTTTGATAACTGTTACATCATCAAAATTTAAATTCTTACAACGCGTGTGAAAAATCAAATAAATTTGAAGAATATTGCCGAAGGTAAGTAATTTTACAAAAGCAGACTTCGTCGTCCAGGAAAGGCAGCATCGTATGAGCAACTCCTATAAGGAAAGGTGCCAAGCCGGGGAGTGCTTCCAAAAGCACCATCTATAAACCCACTTCTCGCTGCGTAACACGAAGTTCCTCCAGAATGCCTCAAATAACAGCTGGCGATGCTTTTTGTTAACAGAGGGTGATGTTGCGCAGCTGCTTAGGATACACAGATTGCAATGATTTTTATAAGCAGAAGAAAATTAAAAAATTTGCAAAAGAGGCATCCTCAGCAGCTTTCCAACAACAGCTGTCCAAAATAACCAACTGTTCATCAGCAGCCTTCAGAATGAAGGTGACAGTGTTACTATTCGGGCCTGGTGTGCTTCTTGTTTTGTTGCTGAGAGTTGATGTATAGCGGGTACTTTTGGAAACACTTTGGCTTTGCTGGAAAAGGCAACTTTTATTCACAAGCTGGCGCTGATTTCATACGCTCATGGTGATGCTCAGTTGAAACTCCCTTTTTTGGATGACTGGCTCTGCTGTAGTTAAACTGTAAATAAAAGTGATGCATTTATATTGTACAATTGATTAGGTCATGACCATGGCAGAACTCTAGGTATGTGCCACCATAACTGTTCTCTTTTGCACCATCGACCAAATCTGTTATAGCATGTTCATGGTTATGATTTGGCCATCAAGAAGGTGGAGAAGATGTTTATGAGTATGTGCTACAGGCTAGAACAGGAAATCCTACTCCGTTTTCCTACAGAAGAGCCTGAATACTAGAATACAGAAGAGCCTGAAAAGAGGCATTGCCAAAAATGATTTAAATCTATTTAGATAGCATCATGTAGTACAGTTTCCACCGATGGACCATGTAAAGGAGTTGCGAGATTTTTTAGTAGGTATTTAATTGATTTCAAGCCTGTTTATGTTATATATTATTGACTTTGTATATTGTGTTTACTTGAAGGACCTGAAACCGATGCAAACTACTGTGCCAGGAGTCTTAAATTTCACAACTTGTCTGCTGCCGAGTTTGACAGCTCTTCGCAATAAAGCAGTCAGTGTAGGCTAATCGAAGTTATAAATAATACATCTTATCTAGCTGAAATTTTCAATAAATGGCCATAATACAAGAAACCAAATGGATTTCGCTTGGTGAATACTATCTGTTTATAAATAATTTAATATGCTTTAAAAATATATTTCAGATCTATGTTTGGAAAATATATTTGAATCTAGGGTCGGATGCCAATAATGGTAATTTTCTTAGTTTCTTTAGTCATTATTTTAGTTATCATGCCTATTATTTGTTAGTAATTATTGTTATTTTAAATATATGTTATCAAAATTTTCTCATTTTTTAATGTAGATGTCACTGCTGTTAAACTGTTATGGTCTATTCATGCATGCTTGGTACGCACATAAAAACTAATCAGGAAGGATAATAGTGGAAAAAAACAAGTCAATTCAACTGTTTATAATTGCTGTCGGCGATAAAGAGTTAAGGTCGTTTTCAAATAATTATGTTTATTTAAACGGATTTTAATTTGAGTTTCTAACTTTTCTAAGATCAGTATAATATATGATATAGTATAAGTATATTTTAAGAGTTTCAACTCGTTAAATTTAGAGTATCCCTCAGCATGCTCTCATTTTTGGTCATTTACTGAAGAATATTTTTGCAAAATTAATTTCAACAAAAAGAAAAGTTAAAAATTTTGTATAATGTCGGTAGCTATAACAATAAATATATCATAATTTAATATTGTTAATATCATATTTTTTGTTTAATAAAAGTGGTCTAGAATCTCTATACTTATATCTGACACATAATGATGGAATGATTTTTTAATGCATGAAATAATGAAATGTGCGCTGAGTCGAACCCTATATTCAGTTTTTCTCATCACCCATCACTTTTAAAATACTAGAAATTTTTTATTTAAATTCGGTACCCTGATATACTTTATTGTTGTATGTTCTAAACCAAGCAATGACAATGGCTCGGTACAAGACTATACTCAGGGTACCTTTATACTTTAAAATATTACACTCAGGTCCATGTCTGAAATTAGCTTCAACCAGCGCTATATGTAAAAAGATTTGTTTGTATAAAGGAAAGTAAAATCAAAAACCAAGAACCAGTCTTTTGGATCAGAAAACCCTTTTCTTATCGATGTTTTTTAATTAAATTTGTATTTTTTTTTAATTACAGAAATGGGGCCTATATATAATATTCTGAAAAATTCGTGACGATTGGCTCACTAGAATAGGGCCTGGAAATGGTTTTATAAGGAACCATATTAAATATTCGCTTAAAATTCCTATAAGTATGTTACCAAACTTGGATTCGTTATAAAGGGCAAGGGTAACCAAAAGGGTTAATTGCTCCCTCAAATTCAATGTATGCATTCATTGAGGTAATGAGGTAACAATGAACTTCATACCTTGAGTCAATGTAAATTGTTCCTTAAATATAAGAACTCTTTTCCTTAATTCAATGTATCAGTTCTTTGTAGCAAAGGACTGCATATATAAAGCAATCTGTTCTTTATCTGTAAGAACTTTTTTCTTTAATTTAAAGAAACTTTTCTTTGGCTGTAAGAAAATGTTCATAGAAATCAAAGAACTTTTTACTTACACACAATGAAAAGTTATTTGATTTTTAGCAACAATTCATGTACACCGTTAACTTAAGAATTTAAGAAAACTTAAGAATAAAGATTCACTGAGCCAAAGTACTTGTACTTTGGACCAATTTTAATGCATGATACATTGGGACAAAGAACTTTTTCTTTGTTATTAAGTACGTTTTTGGTTCTGTGTACAGTACGAAAGTAATTTTTTGAAATATCAAGTAATTTCAATGGCCGGACAAAAATATAAAGTTTTTTTAGAAAAAATTTGCTAAAATCACATTTGTAACATCTCTGTTCTTCTCATAATTTTACCATCCCTGGAATTTAGTGCAAAATGGAACGATGCCTTGATAACTTTGCAGATTATAGTATACACATGGCTAGTACTAACAACCGTACAATTCAAAAGAAACAATTTTGCACTTTAAGGAAGATCTATGCACGGTCATTTAGATGAATAATATCTAAAATTCTTATTTTTTTTTAAATGTATTAAGTATCCAAATATATTTGTTATGTGTGTATATTATAAGCCGTATTCATTAAAATATTTTAAAATAGCTCTACAACGTTCAATAGTTAAAAAGCATTTTAATGTTAGAAACAGAGAACGCTAATAAACTAAACGATATCCGAACCGATCGCTCAGAGGGTGATACAAAACCTTTATTTTTCATTCGTTTCGTTCGTAAGGGCTACCGAAACACGAAACTTTTCAGTGGAAGAGAGAACTAACGTAATTTTTATAATTTTCGCTAACGTGTCAGTATAGAAAACGAAACCAAATCAAACGTTTCATTTATGATCATTGGTATGCAAAAGGCATTGAACTCAAACTCCGTGGAAAGAGTCAGCATGCGAATGATGCTTGCCTCTTCTATCGCGTTGATTTCGAATCTGAAGTCAGAATTTTAAAATTCAAGATGGCTGATAGGGTTGACACCTATTTTTTTTATTTTTACGAATTCGATGTAATCCGTTTTTTTTTTTTTAATTTTATTGTAATTTTCTTCAACTTTTAGTAACAAAACTTTACGCAAATAAAATTTGCAATTATGCAATTTTTTTGGTTTTAACTGACAAGAGTGCCTGGAGGCACCATTTCTTTTTTCCTATACTGGTTCGGAACGACCCATTTCTACTATGAAACACATATCGAGGGTTGCTACATATATTTCGGGAATAGTTATAAACGCCGAAGTTTTTTCTTTATTGTTTTTCGTAATATTCTCCTCTATGATTAATATATACATCTTTGCAAGCGTTTAAACCATTTGTTGAAACATTAATCTCATAGCGCTTGAGACAGCTTCAAAAAGATAGTTTTTGGAAGCATCAACGGCTTCTTCTAGCATCGAAAATCATTGTCTACGCGATTTTTTCTTGATGTACGGGAACTAAAAGAAGTCATAGGGTGCCAAATGCGGACTGCACGGTAAATTAACCATTAATTGGATATTTTGGGTGCTAAAAAGCGCCTTTGTTTGTGATGATGTGTGAGAGCTAGCATTGTCTTGATGGAGAATAATTCTTCGGCACTTGTTTGTTCCTGATATTTTGTTTGTTTCCTTATATCACGGTTGTGTAGAGAAATGGCTGTGTACCATTCCAAATTGACCGTTCTACTTAGTACTCTCAAATGCTTTGGTATTCGACTGAAATTGTGAGTGAACTACTGAACGTACTCGCTTCGTTTTGACGCTTTTAGCATTTATGTTTCTTATTTGCGAATAAAGTGTTCGGCGGCAGTTGTTTATAATAATGGAATGGGGCTCCCTAGAAAATCAATTTGTTATAGTTGGTCTAAGAAAAATTTGACATGGAAAGAGGCGATGTCTTTCGGACCTTGCGACCACTCGGAATCACTCAAGTCACTCAATTTTATGTATCGTACTGTGAAGTTTTTTGAGGCTACTCGTGGAATAATCGACGGCTCAAAATCCGACTGTCCGCGTCTTGTAAGAATATCACAAGCCATCAAGGCGGTGAATCGAATCAAGCAAAAAACGCTGCGAAAGCAGAAAATCTTGTCGCGGGAAATAAATATCTCGGTGCAATCGATCTCTCGAAATCTTTAATATGACTTGGGGCTCAGAGCATACATAAGATATACCGGACACCTTTTTTACGGTAGCCTAAAAGGAACAACGTAAGCGAAAATCTAAAGCGCTACTTCTCAAGCACACGGATAATGCCCACAGATGAATTCTGTCTACTGACGAAAAAATATTCACGGTAGAGGAATCGTTCAATAAACAGAATGATATAGTGTATTCTGTGTCATCACGACATGCAGCAGAACTCGTTCCGAAAGTTCATAGAGGTTACCACCCAGCTTCTGTGATGGTTTGGTGGGATGTCGCCTGTGACAGGGTCCTCAAGCTCCATTTTTGTAAAAAGGAGTCAAAACTTTGGAGAAAGTGTATCAATCCGATGTTTTGGATTTGGTTATGAAGCCTTTTAACTCGACAAAACAAACCCTGGACCTTTCAACAAGATCATGCTCCGGCACATAAGGCTAAATTGACTCAAGAGTGGTCAGCGGGTAGCCCAGACTTGAAGCCATTGAATTACAAATTGTGGTCCGTGTTCGAGGGTATTTTTTTTTTTTTAGCTTGAACTAAGGATTTCAGGTGGAATACCTATTCAGTCAAGTCTGCCTTGGTTCGAAATGGAGTGATAGATTAGTGGGAAGGAAAGGGCAATCAAATGAAATTATGTAGGATGTTTTGAGGCCAGTGTTATGCCTTTACCTCAGTCAATTCAAGCTATAAGGCAAACTCATCCACAAACTTCTCTACCATCAACTACAACTCGTAAATATTGATGATTTTTCAGTTTCAGTTGATTGGAAATGAGGATCGAAAATTGCAAATGCGAAAGGTTAACGCGTAGGACCATGGCCTGGCCGGGAATCGAACCCTCTGGTATAGCAGTCGAGCACGCTACCTACTCGACTACCGAGGCCGCCATGTTCTACCTGCTGTGATGGATGACTGGCCGGATAAACTTCGCTCGTGCTGGAGAGCAAATTATGGCCATTTCAAATAAGTTGTTCTAGAATTTGTAGCTATTGTTTGACTCAATAAATAACAAAAATAATTTTGAAAAAAATCTTTTGTTGTTTTCATTTTGTGAGCAAAAAAACATGAACCAAAACATATGAGAGTACTAAGTACATATCTCAAGTGGTGAAGTGACCAGATCTTTTGTCAGAATTTTTTTCAATATGGACGTGAAGAGGTCGAGTACTTGAGCTAGGTGTCGAATTGAGGTGTTTGAGTAGTTTTTAACACTTTCTTTCACTGTTTCGATATTTTGAGTCGAACGTACGGAGCAAAGTCATTTCGATGTCTTCACATCTTGCACTCAGTAAGGTTTTTGTAATTGTTTGATTATGCTACACACACAACTCAGCAGGCACATGATTACGAGGAAAATTTACTCGAATTTTGCGCTTCGTTACTGCGAACGCGAATTTTCGTGATAAAATATAATGAATTCTTTTATTTCTTACATGGTAAATTTTCCGAATTTATGGATGAATAGTGTTAATCTTTGATAACTGCCAAGCGACCAGTTATCAAATAATACGCCTTTATACGCAGCCCTACACCTCTTGTTGATACATCCTTTCAATTGCGTTTAAAAACATAATGGAGGTATTCACTATTCGGTGCAAATGTGCTTGCAAAATTGCATATTTTTACTCAAGTTAATATGCTTTTGGTTTTCGATGTAGCATTTATACAAAGGCGTTGTAAATGAAATTGAGTAAAATTTGTTGTTATAATTAAATAAAAAATAAAAAATAAATAATTGAAAATGGAGGAAATATATTTAACCTTTGCTATGATGCAATATATTTTTTACAGGGTGGTGAACGGCTCATATAATTTTATTTTTTTTTTTTTTTTTTTTTGCTAGAATGTCAATTTAAATTAAAAATACGAGCATATCCTACAATTTTTATTCTCAAATTTGCTTATTTTAAATTATAAGACGACCGTCCCACTTTTTATATTCAATTTATAAAATGATTACATTTTTCAAAGCGGATTTTCGAAGTTTTACTTCATGTTAATGCCAATGCTCGCACACATCTAATTGTCAATCCTTATTACTTTTGGATGTCATAGTGTGTATATGTCTATCTTGATTTATGCGTCTTGATATGGATGTTAATGTTCCTTATTCAGAGTTCACAAATTAATATCACTTGCAAAGGACTTCCTTTGGAAATTATAACAAACCGTCAAATATGCAAATGTACGCAAGTTTTGTCCACATGAGACTGTTGCGGAAGACCACAGTCAATTTCAAGTTAACATCTGACCATTCCAGCCATTTAGCTATTCATTAAGTTGCTACTTCCTGCATCGCATAAGCGTTTGTTTGATATCGCAAAATGCCGCTGTATGCAGCACGCTGAACAAACACACACACACACACGCAATTGGGAGATAGTTCAGTGCATTTGAAGGCTGTTAGTGAATGTATGCAATTGTGTGCACTCACAGCATTTACCACAAAATGTGTCTATTTGTCAGAGGGAACAATTAGATGAGTTTTAGTGCATTTATGTGCCGTAGTATAGAAGTGCATGAAGTTTATAATAATTATAAATAATGAAAAAAAATTATGTAATTGGCTGAATCGTGGACACAACCGTAGATTTTGACTTGCCAATATATCTTAATCCTAGTCCTATATGTAACGTTTCATTGTCCCTATACTTGACTTTATCCTTTTCCTTATCCTTATCCTTATTTTTATCCTTATCCTTATTCTTATCCTTATCCTTATCCTTATCCTTATCCTTATCCTTATCCTTATCCTTATCCTTATCCTTATCCTTATCCTTATCCTTATTCTTATCCTTCTCCTTATCCTTATCCTTATCCTTATCCTTATCCTTATCCTTATCCTTATCCTTATCCTTATCCTTATCCTTATCCTTATCCTTATCCTTATCCTTATCCTTATCCTTATCCTTATCCTTATCCTTATCCTTATCCTTATCCTTATCCTTATCCTTATCCTTATCCTTATCCTTATCCTTATCCTTATCCTTATCCTTATCCTTATCCTTATCCTTATCCTTATCCTTATCCTTATCCTTATCCTTATCCTTATCCTTATCCTTATCCTTATCCTTATCCTTATCCTTATCCTTATCCTTATCCTTATCCTTATCCTTATCCTTATCCTTATCCTTATCCTTATCCTTATCCTTATCCTTATCCTTATCCTTATCCTTATCCTTATCCTTATCCTTATCCTTATCCTTATCCTTATCCTTATCCTTATCCTTATCCTTATCCTTATCCTTATCCTTATCCTTATCCTTATCCTTATCCTTATCCTTATCCTTATCCTTATCCTTATCCTTATCCTTATCTTAATTCGAATGTTTAATTTTTTTAATTGTCTAGCTCCTCATCCTAATCCTTTCAAAAACCCTTGTTTTAATCCATGCCAACATTTTGTCTTAATCCTTGTCCGAATCCATTTTATAATACTTATTCAGCTTCTTAACACAATCCTTGTCCTAATCTTTTTCGTCTTTCTTAATCTATGCGTTGGCTATAATTTTGTCCAAATCCTTGGAATAATTCGTGCCTGAATTTTTTATTCTTATCCTAAACAGAAGCCTTGTTCTCATCTTTTCTTAATTCTTATCCAATTCTTGACCTAATTCTTGGCCGAATCCATTTTAGTTTTTTGTCCCACTTCATTACGCAATCCTTGTCCAATTCTTGTTTTAGATTGTTGTCCCAATCCTTGTCTGAATCCTTATCAGAATCATTTTCTTAATCCTTAACCAAAACCTTGTTTTTGTCCTTTTTATAATTCTTGTCCAAGTCCTTGTTCTTGCCATAATCAATGTACAAATCCTTATCCTCTTTCTAATATTTGTTCAAATACTTGTGAACCATGGTGACATTACGCCAAAAAAATTTTTTTTTAATTTGGTTACGAGGTCAAAGAGCCAATCTTTTATGCCATGTAACAATATTGCATGATGGTTGCATTGTGACGTCATAAAGTTTTGTCTTTTTTTTTTTTTTGTTTTTGTCGTGAGGGCTAGGAGGGTTAACCAATTTTTTATCGTAGCACCTACTCAGTGTGTTATAATTCCATGTAACTAAATTTAAGTTTTGTTACGTCAGTTTACGTAATAAATTTTAATCTGAAAATAAAAAAAACGGTATTTTTATTTATTCCCGAAATATATGTTGTAACCCTCGTAGATATCGAGTAAAATTATAATTTTAATATTATTATTCTTATTTTTATAATTATTCTTACTTTTTGGACACTTATCGCTATTATTTGTTTATTTTTAATTTTGACGTTTAATGGTTGTCATAAATAACTCTTTGTCTTTAATTTCTTTTTTTTTATTTTAGTTGATTTCTACTACGCAATTATTTTTCGGTTTGTAACTCACATTACTTGTGATCTACTATTTTATGATCTATTCTTGTAATCTTTAACTTAGTTAATATCTTCCTACTCAAACTCACTCGCTGACTGTCGCCCAACTTGAATGTCTAATGTTATTGAAAATGTTGCCTTGAACCCTTCTCCACGATATCACTTATTCTTTTGTGTTCATATTTATAATAATTGATTTTTTCCCTGAACCCATCTCAACTTTTGACCACCCCAGTGCAACATTGGCTGTAACGCTTCGCCAGGATTGTCGATTAATTTCATTCAACTAAAATTTCAATAATGCTCTCCAGACTAGAATAATTGTTTTGCAAAATGGCGTTGAAAAAACAGGAACAACTACATCATCTCATGCAACGGCATCAACAATGAACAGGAAGCAATCAACAACGGGAAAAATTGAAGTTAAGGGAAATGCTTGATTTGCATTTAAAATGAAGTAAGCGCCTCAGAGTATGGTTGAGCATTTAAATAAACCCACAATATTTAAAAGGGTATGAGTTACAGAACAATAATGTTGAGCCTTGATAATGAGATGCTCTTGAGATGCCAGAGTAGGAAGTGGAAAAAGTTTTAATGGATTTAATAGCTGTCTTCGTGGTAATGCAGCACTAAAGAAATACTTCAATCAATCGATATATCGCTTAATGATCTTCAGGTAGTTTTGAAGTTCTGATTCCTATGCGAATAAGTAGAAAAGTAAAAGAATGGCATTTACGAGTGAGCAGAGAGGTTTCACTGTTGTTGCATAGTTTCTTAAATTATATACGTGAAATATAAAATATAAATAATAATAGAATGAGCCACAAACGAAGTATAGACGTCTTTTTGTGTTCATAAATGATTATTGTTGACGTGACATCGCTACGTCTTACTTCGCCGTTTTTCAAAAAAGTTGAAAAGGGCACTTTTTCAAACTGCATCGCCGTTACAGGGAATTGTTACTTGGTGGGTATTGGTGCGATGATCGTCAATTGTCAACGGTTTGACAATTGTTAGTTTTTATTGTTTAGTTTTTTCATATAGCTTTGACGTTACGTTTTATCATGCAGGTTTTCAAAAAAGTTGAAATGGCATCTTTTCAAAAGGCATCGGCGTTGCATGGAATTGTTACTAGGTATGGAAAAATGAAGATGCTATTACCAAAAATAATAGTACCTACAACAGTAAAGCTTAATTCGTTGAATTTATGACAAAAATAAAAACAAAATCAAAGACGGGAGCAACGCAACTGAACATTTATAACATGGAATTATAACACGCTGTATATTAGGCCGGAGCGACACATGCAAAAAAAAAACATTTTTTTTATATATCTTTATTTATATCATTAATCGATGACCCGTTAGGAAAGCTTCATTCTTACAAAAGCCCAAAAATCTGCTACTTTATTTTCAAGAAATTTCAAGCGCGTGCCAATGCTTAAAAAAACAAAAAAAAAACACAAAATGTTTTAGACAAAAAATCAAACAAAGCAAAAAAACAATTAAATTGCAATAAAATCACATGTAATAAAGTACATTGCCAGTGCACTGCGACAAGACTTAATTTCTATTACAATAACAATGCTTGCATAAAAAATTACTCGACACACAATCAGCTACGGGACAATCAGCTTCAGCATCGACATCATCGAGTGTACGTTTGTTATTTGGTTTTGCATGCTTTTGTTTTTGTAAAGTTCGCTGGCAAATGTGCTGAACACTGAATGAGTGCGGTTTGTGTTGTTGTTTTTTGCAAGTGTTCTTTGATTTTGGCTCATCGCAAAGACAAAATTAAGATAGTAAAAATTTGTATGAAGGGCCACGCGGGCCATACGGGCAACTACGTGGGCATGTTTGATCTGAAGCGTGACTCGATTTTATTCACAATGCAAAATCAAAAATGTGTTGTAAACGCTGCATTGCTTGATTTGAATGTTATCAGTACAGACAAATCATTAAAAGTAATTGACGGAAGTAAAATACGTCGAGAGCGGAAAAAAATACGCAAAGATTTGCAAGGTATTGAAAGCAGTTAACTTATCTCGGCTATTTACTATGACGGTCGCAAGGACAACACTTTAGTCATGCCTAAGACTGGCAATACATCACATCGGAAGACTATTACTGAAGAACATATTTCAATCATATGGGAGCCAGATTCTAAGTACATCGTACATCTTTTTATTGATTCTGAGGAGGGATTTACGATTAAGAATAATATTCTTGACTTTCTTGAAACGAGATTCAAATACTTTGGTGGCAATTGGCTGTAATGGCACCGCTGTAAACACGGGACACAAAAATGGAGTCATTGCTTTACTTGAAAAGCATCTGAATCGTCCTTTACAATGGTTTGTGTGCTTGTTACATGCAAATGAATTGCCACTTCGCCATTTGTTCTCCAGTCTCGACGGCACTACAACAGGCCCTAATAGTTTTCCTGTCATCATAAGAAAAAAGATCGACAAATGTCTCGACTTGAAAGTAGAAGCGTTGGAACCCATTCCCATAGAATTGCCGGATTTGTACACTTTTGTTAAGCACCGATCAAAAATACTTGTATCAGATGTGTTCCGCAATTTCTGCTGGTACAGTCTCATCAAACTTGGCTAACAAAGACCCAGGAAAACTGGCACATTCTCGATGGTTGACTTTCGCAAACAGGATTCTTCGTTTATATATTGGAACAGTTAAACCGACACAAAATTTGAAAGGACTAGCAATTTTCATCATGAGAGTTTACGCTCCAACCTGGTTTGATATCAGGACAAATTGTCTTGTAAGGATACATGTACTTAACATGGTTAAAAGGTGTTTGTATTTGCCAGATAACCTAAGATGCTTCGTTCTAAAAATTATTCAAAGGAATGCCTTCTTCCCACACCCAGAAAATATATTACTGGCTATGTTATAAGAAGATGAATCACATGTAAGGTTACTGACTGTTCAGAGGGTGTTAAAGGCAAGAAGTCGGTGCAAAAGAAAGACAATTCGAGAATTCCAATTTCCAGAACTTAAGATTGATACGTCTAGTTACTATGATTTAATAGATTGGGAGAAAGAAAAGATAACTGAACCTCCAATGAGAATTAAACACAATGACAAAGAAATTTCAAACATTTGCTCAGGAGGTACTTTGCTTGAAATTGAAAAGAATCCTTGTCACACTTAAGCAATAGAGAGGTGCGTAAAACTCGTAACAGAGGCTTCATTATCTGTGTGCGGACTAGAAGAAGAGATGGTTTTATTCGTACAAGGATGAAACCTAGACAAGACATATCACTTTTTGAGACGAAATCTCAGTAGTTTTGGCAAAAAGATGGTGCTGGAACTTTCGGTTAAAACGCCTTTTTGTGGTGTTTTAAAACGTCCTTTTTAGAGCTCGTCATTCAGTAACTTTTTTTGAGTATCAATATGTAGTTTAGATAGCAATATAGATATAAATAAAGTTCTGTTTGTAAGACAAAAAATAAAATTTTTTTCTGAAGATCTTACCTAATGCGTCACCTTAATTTGTTGACTTTAATAGCTAAAACTTTGCATGAATATTTCTAATACTACGGATCATCGATTGATAACACAGGCATCTTAAATTTTCAAAAACAAAATTTTCACTCCACCCTTCTGTATATGGGTGATAAAGTAAAAATCATTATACGTCAGTAAGGGCTGGCCCTTAGCCATTACGACATAAATCGACGAAAAATGCATGATGCCATAAGGCCGCAAAGAGAAACAATCGAAGATTGAAAATACATAAATCATGCAACGGCGTTGCATGAAATTTTAAACTGTCAAGTATATGCGTTACGATAAGTACTATACAGCAGAAATTAAGAATTTTAACTTGGTCTTAAGATAAAAAAATATGACGTCATAAGAAGATAGAATGCAACAAAAATGCAATATTGTTGCATGAAATTATATTTCGCTGAGTAGAAGTTCTACGAAAATCTTTATTTTACGAAAGCAAAAAATAGTTCTTTGAAATCATAACGAAAATGAAAAAAAAATTTTTTTGGAGCCACAAAACCAAATGTAACAACAATAAAAAAGCGTTGCATGGAATTATAACTGCGTGACTATGGGCGATAAGGTGAATTTTATTAAATGACAGTAAAGCTGATGTTTTCGGTCACATGATAAAAATTAAACTAAAATTAATGGCGTTATGAGATCTTTCAGAAAACCGCTTCAAGTAAACTAAGTGCACCATCATTGCATGGATATATTTCGTGAGGCTAAGTTAAATGTAAATGTTCCACAGAGAAGAAAAAACAAAAATATGATATAAAAATAAAAATAAAATTGAAGTTAGAACAACTATAAGGACAAGAATTTGGATATGGATAAAGACAATGATAAGAAAAAAGATGAAGCCAAGGATTTGGGCAAATTTTAGGACCAAGAATACCATAAGGACAAATCTTAGAGCATGTAATTGGACAAGGATTTGGAGAAGAATTGAGAAAAGGACTAGGAGAAGCACTAGGCCAAAGACCTAGACACACCGATGGCGACCTCGGTAGTCGAGTAGGTAACGTGCTCGACTGCCACCCCAAAGGTCCCGGGTTCGAATCCTAACCAGGCAATGGTCGTACGCTTTAACCTTTCGCATTTGCAATTTTTTTTCCTCATTCTATTTAACATAAATTGAAAACTCATCAAGATTTACGACTTAAAGTCATGGTTAGTGGTAGAGAAGTTTGTGGATGGAATTGCCTTATAACTTCACACCTGAAATCCTTGGTTCAAGGCATAAAAAAAGAAACCATATTTAGGTCGAGATTGAAAAACGAATGAGACGAAGGATTATAAAGAATAGAACAAGCCTTTCGGAAAAGTTTAGGGACAAACAAATAATAGGAAACTAACAAATTAAATAAAAAAAAGATACAGTAGTTTCGACTATGTCGTAACACAAGACGTAGAATTATTCAATTCGCTTTTGATGACATATTTTTAAAAAAATATTTAGTAAAATATTTATTCCATACACCTGAGCATATGACCTCTAAAGAATGCCGGAGAGGGTTAATATGTATGACTGACCCCCATTACTTTTGCAAAAGGAGCATTTTTGCCTTTGACACCTATTCCCTCCGACCCCTCCTTAGGGGGGCTCCCATACAAATTTTATGGTTTTTGTATATTTATTCCATACACCTGAGCATATGACCTTTAAAAGAGTGCCGGATAGGGTTAATGTGTATCACCGACCCCCATTAGTTTTGCAAAAGGAACATTTTTGCCTACGACACCTATTCCCTCCGACCACTCCTTAGGGAGGCTCCTATACAAATTGTATGGTTTTTGTATATTTATTCCATACACCTGAGCATTTGACCTTTAAGAGAGTGTCGGAGAGGGTTCATATGTATTATTGATCTTCATTATTTTTGCAATAGGAACATTTTTGCCTTTGACACCTATTTTCTCCGACCACTCCTTAGGGGGGCTCTCATACAAATTTTATGGTTTTTGTATATTTATTCCATACACCTGAGCATATGACCTTTAAGAGAGTGCAGGAGAGGGTTAATATGTAGTATCGACCTCCATTATTTTTGTAAAAGGAACATTTTTGCCTTTGACACCTTTTCCCTCCGGGCACTCCTTAAGGGGGCTCCCATACAAATTTTATGGTTTTTGTGCCGGAAAGGGTTAATATGTATCACCGACCCCCATTACTTTTGCAATAGGAGCATTTTGCATTTGACACCTATTCCTTCCGATCACTCCTTAGGGGGGCTCCCATACAAATTTTATGGTTTTAGTTTATTTATTCCATACACCTGAGCATATGACCTTTAAAAGAGTGCCGGAGAGGGTTAATAAGTATGACCGACCCCCCTTACTTTTGCAAAAATAACATTTTTGCCTTTGACACCTATTCCCTCCGACCACTCCTTAGGGGGGCTCCCATACAAATTTTACGGTTTTGTCGATAAAACCGGAAACTGTCGATAAAACGGTAGCAAACTTAAGCAAACAAAAACATCAAATGTTGGCTTTATATTTCATGTAATTGTGTAAAATTTATATAAGTTAGAGAGTTCTAACATGAATTTTTGTCGCATTGAGGATCAAGCAGACCAACAAGTGCTAACATTAACATTGTACGATCAGTACTTTAGACCTCAAAAAGTGATATAAGTACCGACACCTGATTGCTATCAACCACCCTACTTACCTCCGAGAATGACGTATTCGACGTCAAAATACGATTATAATATATATATGAAAGGTGGCTCAACAGAAGCAAAAAAGACAGAGCACATATTATTTTTTTTTTTTCGGTGTATGTACATCTTCCTTTTTCATTTGAAACAAGTCTCGTTTAATGAATGTATTGTTCTTCTTGAAAAGTCTGTTTTGTAGTTCGTAGGCAGCAAATCTTCACCAGTGCCCGCTTACAATGTAAGGCAGGTATATCATCAGCCTTTTAGCGGCCATGCCTCAACAAATGTAATTGAGCATTCTGTACACTAGAGTGTCCCTTATTTTGCGATTTTTGGAAATGTCAAGGGGCTGAAAGGTTTTTTTATGCGTTTTTATATTCTAAGAACGAAACTAAAAAAATTTTTTTTTTACGCCAACGTTTACCCGTGTCAATCGGGCCCGAAAGTTTCGAAAAAATGCCCATATTAGACCATATTTGCACAAATTAAAAAAAATCTTTTCTCTGCTTTTTATAAATGTTTTCCATTTTTTGGAACACATACATAAGAAATATGATATCCACAAAGTTTTTTTATGGTGGGCGTGGTTACCGCCCCTGCTGCGTCGAAATTTCTCCCGCAGCCTTTTCCCACCTTTTCATGAAATTAGTGCAATTTAGGTATTAATATCAACAATAAATAAATACATTTTTATTATGCTAAAAGTATGATTACATTCATTAAATTCACTTTATGTACTTACAAAAATTAACAATAAATTAAAAAACTAGTATTTTAACCTGCGGCGGGCGCGCAACAAGCTAATACCTACAAGCAGTCTTATTGCGGCTTTTCAACCGAAATCATAGTTTTTTTTTTATAAATAAAAGATATCAAAAACCAAAAATGTATGCCCCTGGAGGGTTAAATTATAATAAGAAATATAAAAAGCAGAGAAAAGATTTTTTTTAATTTGTGCAAATATGGTCTAATATGGGCATTTTTTCGAAACTTTCGGGCCCGATTGGCACGGGTAAACGTTGTCGTAAAAAAAAAATTTTTTTAGTTTCGTTCTTAGAATAAAAAAACGCATAAAAAAACCTTTCAGCCCCTTGACATTTCCAAAAATCGCAAAATAAGGGACACTCTACTGTACACGCACTAGATGGATCCAAGCTATATTGTTTATACAAAATATTCCATCTTATAATATTTCCATTTACCCCTGGGTATTTTGGGTTCAATGAGCGTATAATTAGTTAAATAACGTATAAATGTTATATAACTCTTTAAAATGCTAAATATACTGCATGAAATAAACTCTGCTAAAAAAAGGATTATCGGGCTTCATAAAAAATACAACGACTTTTATATCCGCTAGTCTAGCAACTTGATTATTAATGGAAATTAAATATTAACACATACTCAGCAATTATGTTGCTTGTGAATTAGCGGTTTCAATAACAACTACAAAAACAACTTTAAAAAAAGAAATGTAAAAAAAAAAAATGAAAACATAAACAAGCTTCAACAAAAGCCACAAAAACAAGCACCAAAATATTAACACATTAACAACAAAAACGTTTAAAAAACGGTTTAAAAATTGCTCAAAAACACAACTCAGCACTTTTTCATTTATTGAAGGCATCATTTAATTGTTTCATAAAAGTTTTAAATAATTTATTTAAAAAAGGTTTTTTTCACAACATAAAATTAAAAAAAAAAAAAAACAAATGCAATAACGCACAATATTTGCTAGTTTCAAAGTCAACCAACCAAACAACAACAACAACAAGAACAACTGGCAACCATGTCAATGTCAATAGAACATTAATTGGCATTCGATTAGCGGGCGATTGGTTGTGACCGATTGACGTGTGCAGACACTCGCCAAACAGACACACACACGCACACTCACTCACACATACACATTTACGCACATGCCAATACATTTACCTGTCGTTGAACTTGTGTGCAGTTCTCTGCGTTCATTGCGCTTAATTAATTGCGGCAATATTAACAACTTTTACACGCTTTTGTGCATAACTGAGCCACGAAATCGCATTGAGTGCAAATGACGCAATTTTATGACCCTTAATTGCTGCATTTTAAATCTTTATATCGCAAACATTATACAAAATTAATGCATCAAAGTGAAATGCATTTCCGGTTCATAATTTATGACGATAATGATGATGATTAATGGGGAAAATGCGTTGAGTTTGGTCGTCAGTTGCAATTAAACTTGCATGACCGGCGCAAGTTTTTTTAACCTTTTTTTTTGATTTTTTTTTTTTCCTTGCTGAGTGAAATTATTTTGATTTCCCTATTATTCTTCAAATAATTTATTTGTGAAAGTTTGGAAAAAACTCTACTTAATTGAGCGTGCATAACTTTTTTATGCACCGACTATACTTAGTGTCACCATCTAACTTTAGAGACATTCGGGGACTTTCGGCCAAAATTTCGGGGACATTGGAAATAACTAAAAATTAAAAAAAAATTTTCATTTTTTTCGAATATATGTAGTTGTATATATTTAAACATATCTTGGATATGAACCAGCAACCTTTTTCACCATTTCCGTCGTGAAATCAAAAAATTCCATACAACTGAACATCATGCCCCATTTCACGACAATGGTGCCTTCCGAAGTACTTACATACTTGAAAGTGTGTTTATTCTTTCGTCCAAATTAGGTTAATGATTCGGAAAAGCAGATCGAATGAAGCAGATGTACGGGAAAAGCAGTAGATATATGGAGTATATGTATATCCTAAAAGTTTGTACGGCAAGTTTTTGATTGCAAAATGTTTGAAGCATTCCACCCAGCGCATATAAAATGGTTTCTTGTCTAGTTTCCATTCCTTTATATTTTCAGTAGTACTTAATTTCTTCAAATAACCGAACTGATGAATAAAGACTTTCTCGCAGAATTCAGGGATAATAAGTCCGATTTGGGGACACCGGGACAATTGCCGAAATTCGGGGACATGTCCCGAATAAATGGGACAGGTGGGCACAGTAACAATACTTGTTGCTAAGAGAATCTAGTAATTTCCCAAAACAATATCAAAAAAACTTATTTTGCATTAGAAAAGTCATGTCGAACCATTACAACAAAAAATTAACAAATCTAGTTACAAATTCAACATTTTTCTGGAGTGGAAAGATACAATTTTGATTTTAACACATTTAGTCCCAAGCGACCATACGCAAGATGATTGGTTTCTACTATTTAAAGCTTGAAGAATAATTTATATACAAAGTCTTCAAAGCAAAAATTCTGGTCTTTTCGATTCGAAAGCAAAAATTTCAAAATTTGAATCCCAAAAATAAATACAGCCGCCGAAAGTGTCTGATTCTTTCCGGCTTGCCATTTCTTCATGCTTGGAAATAAATAAAAGTCGCAGGAGTACAAATTTAAACACAACTGTCATCAATTTTAAAACATTTTTTTTCAGTGTATGATTCATAACAATAGGTTTGATGCTGATGACGAATCAAACATTGAACTATGTGTTACTTTCTGTAGCAAGAGTGCTTCGAGTAGTAGTGCTGGTTGTTGTTTGATGTGTACACTGAGAAAAAAATGTTTTAAAATTGACGACAGTTGTTATTAATTTGACGAATTTTGTATTTAAAAAATAGCTTGCAACAAATTTCGTCAAAGTAAGAGCAACTGTGTTTAAAACTTTTGAAAAACATATGAGAAAAAGCAAAATACGAACACATATTTTGAACACATTGTGTTTAATTTTAAGCTAACTTTTTTTTTCAGTGTACGCACTACTGCTCGGTTTTGAATGAATCACTACAAATCACAAAAACGTGACTCGTTGCAGATCACTGTGCGGCATCCATCTTGCAGTCAGCTTTCTCATGTTCACTCATACCCAAATGTTCATTTAAAATTCAAACCACCGACCCACTTGTTATGCCTACGGCTGTAGCTTTTGACCGCATTTTCACTTTTGGACTATTAAATACGTAATCGTGGATTTTTCCAATACATTCTGGAGTGGTCACTGTTTTTGGTGCTACCCGGCCTGTTCATCTTTGTGCTGATTCGACCTCATTTGAACTCTGAAATCCAATATTTTATGGTTGATTACGAAGGAGCAGATTCAACATAATATTTATCGAGCTTTTCTCTTGTATCTTTTGCACTTTTGTTACGCAAAATGTAATGCTTAATCCAGGCACGAAATTCTTCTTTATCCATTTTTATAACAATACCAAAAGTTCTTTAGTTAAGAGCACTGTAACGTCGCTATTCATTGACAGATCGATCTGACATTTATGGTGTGTTAATTTTAAGGTTGCCACCCGTCAAAATCTTGAACGGCCAGTATTTCGACAATTTTCACTTGTGGTGAATTTACCGATGGGGTTGACAATGACCGATTAGATGTTTTACACTTTATATCAAAACTTTTATATAGTTTTATCATCAAAACCTTTATTTATTTATATATTGTGGCAAGAAAATATTATTTGACAACATGAAAAAAAAAACAAATACTAAAAATACAACTTACTCCAAAAATATTTACAGTTTAGAATTTATGGTCTGTATAATCTATAAAAATGCAGTAAACTGAAAGCTTTGAATACTTTAGAATTTTTGGTTTAGTGATTCAAGTAAAAATGTACAGAATTTCTTTTCTATTTATTTTTTTTCTAATCTTTGACTTTTTTATTTTTAAAAATAATCTTTGGTACAAACCTCCAAAACTTTTGAGAATTCTTCTATCGATTAGCTTCTTCTCTTCTTCTGACTAAACTCTCCATCCTTATGCTAGTTATGCATTTAAAACTCCCTTATAATATTATATTTATATTGTGTTTGTGTGTGTCATTATGGTTGTGTGCTCATTTGTGATCACATCGCTGCGAATGAATAAATGCATCTATAATATGGCTCGAAGGACCGAAAATGGTCTAACAATAAATGCAATAACGCACAAGAAAATGCACAAACAAGTATATATGTATCAAGCGACAATCATACACACTCTCACAAAAGTGTGCACACAAATAGATGAGTGCGTTTGAATTTGTCTGGGTATTCTGCTTAAATAGTACCTTTGGGACAATATTTTCTGTGTTGTTGTTGTTGTTACTATTATTATTGGTATGGATATCGAGGTACTGGTTGACTGGTGTTACAGTTGGTGACTCGGTAGACCAACAAACTCAAACGCTTTTGTGATGTGCCTAGTCTTTTGTTATTTCACTACTTGCTATTGCTATTGCTTTAAGAGCGTTTTATTTGTGCTCATGTTCAGTTAGACAGTGTCACACGAAATTTGTTGACGCTGAGAAATTAGGCCCCAATAAAATACAGCCCAAAAGAAGAAATGCAAAAATTTGTATTGGTGGCAAATTTGGGCCTTATTTAATTTTTGTTTTTTTTTTTTTTTGGGACATACTTCATTTTTATGTGGGGCCATTTTTCATAATGAAAGTAGGCCCCAACTTGAAAATGAAAAATCGCTCAAAAAATTAGGTTCTTAAATTAAGTTTTATTTTATAATTTTTTGCGGCGGCCGTGCCGCAAAGGGTAGAGTGCGCGACCCATACGCCAGAGTACCCTGGTTCAATTTCCATCTGACACAGAAATTTTTTTCAATTGAATTCATTTTTCTGTTCGGCCGTCCTGCAGACAATGGCAAACCTCAGAGAGTACATAATGCCATGTAGGAGTCGGCATAAAACTAGTAGGTCCCGTTTTCGACCAATTGTGTACAAACATTTAATAACACGTACAACACAATTTGATCATAAGAAGTTCGGACAAAGTCCTTTCAAAGGCTGAAATGGCCAGTTTATTTTTTTATTTTATTCAAGCAAATTCTTCTCTTTCTCAAAACGGAAACATCAAAGTACTCTAATAGTGAGAAAATTGTTTATTTGAATCCAGGAAATAATTCTTGTTTTCAGCAAATTGGTTACTTAAATTAAATTGAATTAAATAAAAAAAAAAAAAAAAAAACATTCAGGCATTAAGAAATTTCTTTAAACTACTCACTGGCTAATCAGTGATTTCAGCACCATATAATAATGATCCTTCTTTTTCTTCTTCATATCCTATTGATCGTTTTGAGCACGTTTTTTGAGCTTTCATAGTTTCCAATTCGTTGCGTCGATTTTGTCGGTCTATGCGTCGATTTTGTTTCGAAGAAGTAAAAAATATCTTTGATGTGGTCTATTAGTGCGAGTAGAAGTACCAAGATCTTTTTTTCGGAAACATTGCCATTTTGTCTCTCAACTTGAAAGGCACTCTACAAAAGTCGGTACTAAACTAATGTCACAACCGACGGTTTTTTAAAATGACGCCAATACTACTAGTGCTTTCCATCCAAGGTCACTATTGTAAAAATAAATAAGAGGACAGCGTTCAGTATTTCCTGCCTTCAAAACACATAAATAATTACCTGAGTGAAAGCTCCGTTTTACATTCAACGCGCTCCGACACTTAACGAGGGACTCTAACTTAATCGTTCAGAACATACGAACGAATTAAAATTTTTATTTGAAAATTTGGGAATATTTTTTTTAATGGTTTTAGTAAAATATTTGTACAACAATAATTCCTAATAAACCAAACGGATTCGTTTCGAATTCGAGGTAAAACCGACATCTCGTGTATTTAGTTCGAAAACGAAATTCGTTCTACTTTCGTTTTCGAATACGCGAGCGGAAGAAACTCACATTTCGTTTTCGAAACGAGATGTTAAGAATAATCGAATCGTTTTCGAAACGAGAATTTTAAAATAATCGCTTCGTTTTCGAAACAAGATTTTTGGAACAATCGGATCGTTTTCGAAACGAGATTTTTTAAAATTACTTATATTCTCTATTCTTATTACATCAACATCAACATCAACATCAACATCAACATCAACATCAACATCAACATCAACATCAACATCAACATCAACATCAACATCAACATCAACATCAACATCAACATCAACATCAACATCAACATCAACATCAACATCAACATCAACATCAACATCAACATCAACATCAACATCAACATCAACATCAACATCAACATCAACATCAACATCAACATCAACATCAACATCAACATCAATATCAATATCAACATCAACATCAACATCAACATCAACATCAACATCAATATCAACTTCAACATCAACATCAACATCAGCATCAACATCAACATCAACATCAACATCAACATCAACATCAACATCAACATCAACATCAACATCAACACCAACATCAACATCACCAACTCCAACATTAACACCAAAACCAACACCAACACAAACACTTAGACTAACACCAACAACAAGTTGTTTAAAGTTTCAAAGATTCGGAACAAAAGAAAGGATAGGGACTAAAATAAGGACATAAAGAAACACTGTCACGTCAAAACCGACGGGTGTGTCCATGACATAGGCAACTCTTTTTTTCTTGGTATTTACTTTCAATGCTTCCTGGACACAACCGTAGGATTTGACTTGACAACGTATCTTCATTCTTGTGCCTTTCCTTTGATCCCAAACTTGTTCTCATTCTTAAATTAATTCAAACTCTTTATTTGATTTGATTTGATTTAATTTGTGTTCAAATTCTTACCCGTAACTTTGTTCAAATCCGTTTCCTAATCCTTGTCCCACTTCTTTTCCCAATATTTGTTCTAAATCTTGTCCTCAGTATCTTCAAATCCTTGTCCTAATATTTTGTCCTTAATATTGTTTTAGGTGTGTATAGATTTTTTTCTTATCCTTGTCTTATTCCTGCTTGTTCTTAATCTTTGTCTAAGTCCTCGCCCTCATTTTTTTAATACTTGTTCCATTCCTTATTCAAACTTTTGTCCTAATACATACTTGTCATTGTTCTAATTTTAGTTTATTTTTAATTCTATCTGTGCTTTTCTATTGCATTTTGTGCATTAAGATTATTTTTAAAGGTTCTCTGAGAGACCTCATGACACCATTGTTTTTTTTTATATTTATCATGTCATCTCAAAAACATAGGTTTTACTGTCGTTCCATAAAATATATCGTAACGGAAAGATATATTATATGTAGTCTCGGTTTTATAATTACATGTAACATTTTTTCATTGTTGTTGTGTTTTTACTGGTTGCCACCGTGGTGTTGTAGCTTCAAAAATATGTATTTTGTTTTATATTTTCGTTACTGCGCATATAGTTCCATATAGCTTCACCTAGGAATTATTCGTTGCAACGTCGTTGCATGATTGCGGCATTTTCAATCATGAAGCGGCTCTCTACGCGTTCTTATGACGTCATTAAGTTTTTGTTTATTTTTGTCGTAAAAGCTCAGAACCAGCCTTTACTGGTGTTTAATAATTTGACCGCAGCAGCTATACATAGCGTGTTATAATTCCATGCAACAAATTTTTAAGTTGCACTGCTCATGCAGCTCCCTCCGCGTCCCGAATCGGTTTTAATTTTATTTCTATTTTTGTCATAAAGTCAAAGAATTAACCTTAATTTCGTTGCACTTTTTTTGTCATAGCACCCACAATGAGCGAGTAACAATTTCATGCAACGCTGATGCATTTACAAAAAAAATGTCTTTTTCCACTTTTTTTTTGCGCAGTAAAACGCAACGTTGTCACGTCAAAAGTTGAATTTTTTCTTTCATATCCAAGTATTTATTGTCTCATACTTAAAGCCCGAAAGTTAAAAGATAAAATTATGTAGGCAGAGTTTAATTAAAGCCCATGATTTGTCACCCAATTCTTATTTTAGATGATCTTTTTGAAAAAACAAGAATTTTTTATAAAAAATTCAATAATAGTGTATGATAATGTTTTAAGAAAATAAGTTACACCCTGAATGTTTTCATCACAGTTTGCAAGGAGCAAAGCAATTCATTGCATATTATTATGACGGCAATATTTGCTTTGAACGTGTACGTACAAGCCACAATCACGTCATATTGACCATAAAAGCCAAAGTACAATGTTCGGAGAAGCACATTCACACATATATACACTAATGCACTCACTCATGCAAGCAAGCACTAACACATAAAAGTGTACACCTACTTGTAGCAACATAGTTTAATCGTTTCATCATCGAACATACATATAAACAACACAAAACTTAAGGTCAACCGGAGTTGTATCGGGATATGTTTGTTACTTGTTTTAATGTTGTTGTTGATATTATAGGTCTTACACTTTTGAACAGATCAAAAAATGTAGCAACACTCGAAGAAAAGTAGCAGACATGGGTACAGCTAGTAGTGGAATAACGTAGGAGTGATGCAGCTCATTTCAAGGATTCTAGGTAGGTTTATTAGAGACACTCATTAAAGGCACTCAGGATGCATCAGCTAATTATGCCCAACACTATAGTGCGATGATAGTTAAATGTCCTTCTACGCACCCTGGCTAAGTTAAAGAATTGGAAATATTTTCTTTTAATATCGAATTGTTGCCGAAACATATATGTATAGATCATCCGAATACCTTTTCAATAGAGTAATTCTACTACTAACGTAGTTAAGTGTTAACCCTGTTCTGTGTTGTTATTGATGTTCAAGTGCATGTTGTGTGTATGTGTTCGCAATAAACATGAACTCTATATTATGAAACATTTTACTGCATCCAACAGCAAAATGTTGCCACCTAAAACGCAGCTTGCTGCATTTTGACCAACAAAAAAATACGAATATAGAGACAAAACAAAAAAGAGAAACCAGAAAAAGTGGCACAGCCACTGGCTATTTGAACAAACATGAGCAGGAACTCACACAAAAACACACACGTACCCACGTTTCGTTGTGTGTGAGTCTTGATGAATTTTGTACCATTTTGATGTTCGGTACTGAAATTGAAAATGCATGCAACCAAAGTTAAACCAACAACAGGACTATCTAGTCAAGAAGGGGGTCAGAGAGGTAGTTTGGAGTCGTCGCGTCGTTGTTGTAAGAGGTGATGGGTATGAATGACGAAATATGCAGAAATGGTCGCAGTCGGAAGGGATTAAACCTTGATCCCTAAAACCAACATTGAAACCATTTAATGGGTACGAGTGGCGGCAGCTTTTGACTATCAATGTGTATTCAGTTAAAATGCACACAGGCACATATTCAAACAAACACACACGCATACACATATCTATATATACATTTTGGCACTGGCTAAGTGTACAACTACACAAACTGATAGACACACTTAAGCAAATACTACATGAGTGAAAATATTACAAAGTACTTGTTTGTGTGTGTGTGTGGTCATGCTCTGCCATGCTTGCCTCTGCAAAGCTTGAACGTGATGGCGGCGCTTCCGTCTCCTACGCATACAAAATTCTGCACATTCAGCATTGTAACGGTACCAATTTGCTGATAATTAAATTCATTTTTTTGCACTTTGATTTTTGTTTACTTTGGTGCTTTTATTTGAGTTTGATTTATTTTTTTATATATATATTATTTTTTTCTTTTTTTTTTTTTTGTAGCTTTTGTGTTTGTCATACATTTGCATTTGCGTTTGTGTTTGTAATAGATTTAATTAAGTCGGATGCTGCAAATTTTGATGATTCTGAATTTATTTCTGATTTATATAAAGTTTAAAGTTTACAATCTCTTATAAAAACAAAAATATAAAAAATGGCGAATTGAAAAGTAAGCAAACCATTAAATCAGTTTTTTGAATTGAGTTTATTTTAATATTTTAAGAGGAAAGATACAAGTAAATTAAAGTTTTTTCAATATTTTTTTTTTTTTTTTTTGTTTTTCTTTTTATGTAAAAATGTAATGCTTTATCGCGCAGGTTTCTAAAAACTTGAAAACAGTCTTTTTCCAAAATGCGTCGTAGTTGCATGGAATTATTTCACGCTGAGTAAAAGAGCTATAATAAAAATAATAACATGGCAGTAAAGGTCAATTCTTTGACTTTAAGACAAAAATATTAAAAAAATAATGACGTCGCCGTCATCCACATTTTATTATTATTAAGAAGTCATTTACTTCTGAAAATAAAGGAAAAATGCGAATGTTTTTGAACAGTTTTGAGATTTCTAACTTACCTACACTAAAGGAAATAACGCATATTAGCTATATCTGATAATATTTTAATAGCAATACTTGGAGACTCCTTTATCATTTTTTGAGTAATAAGATCGTACCCTGGTGCTTTATTTGTATTAAGTTTTGTTTAAATAATTCTGTCAATATCCTCGACTTTCACTTTTAATGGACTTTCACTAGACTAAGGGAAATAACGCATATTAGCATTATCCACGCCTGAGTATAAATTTTATTCAAATATTTACGTGGATAAATCAAATGTTTTCCTTACAACTCGTTTTTTTCCCGTATTTGAATTTTATTTATACCCCACACGTATACACATATTTCATACAAGCAAGCAGCAACAGCATCGCACACTTACACACATACTCCGACAAGCAGCAACAGCATCGCACTTTGTTCCTGAGTTTATTTCTTGCATTTGCAGTTCTTACAGTTCTCATTTAGTTATTGTTGCAAGAGTAATATATTATGCATGTTTTGCAAAGAAATTAAATTATGTAGGGTGGAGTGGCAAGTCGGTATTTTCAAGAATATCTTGGACCGGTTGTCATTTACCTGCATAATTTGCTTCTGCCTAAACATGTTTTGTACATTACTTTTTCGTTCTGTAATTTATACTATTTTTGACAGTTGGTGCACTAATATTGCACTAATATTGTACTCAACCTACACTAAGGGAAAAAAATGTTAAATTTATGCAAAAATTTTTTTAATTTATCCAAAAAGCAAGTCATTTTTGCACCAATAACGCATTTACTTAAATTGACTACGTAAATATTTAAAATTTATTTAAATACTTTTTTAATTAAGTAAAATATTAAAATATTTAAAATAAAATTAATAAAAAATATATTAAAATTTTGCACGAATATATTTAAATATCTTTCAAATGTTTACTATTTGAAAATAAAACTATCATATTTAAGGAAAATTTATATAAAAATATTGAAATTGAAAAACAATTTATTTGAATATTTCCCACGAGCTGCGTCAATCAAATGCCATTTGGTGGTATATTTTATTTAATTTTTTACTTTTTTCGTTCTCTAATTTATGCTATTTTTGACAGTTGGTGCATTATTATGCCATCAAATGACAAAAATATTTAAAATTATAAAAAGAAAAAGTAAGATAGAATAAGAAGGAAATTATGCAGGTTAATGACAATCGGTCCAAGACATTCTTGAGAAAATACCGAGTTGTCATTCCACTCTACATAATTCAGTCATCCATCGCACTCACCATCACACTCACAAATCATATTTGCCAAAAAACCAGGCTATATTACTCTTGCAACATTAACTAAATGAGAACTATAAGATTGCAACTGCAAGAAATAAACTGCAGGAACAGAGTGCGATGCTGTTTCTGCGATGCTGTTGCTGCTTGCTTGTGTGGAATATGTGTGTACGTGTGTGGTATAAATAAAATTCAAATACGGGAAAAAAACGAGTTGTAAGGAAAACATTTGATTTATCCACGTAAATATTTAAATAAAATTTATACTCAGGCGTGGATAATGCTAATATGCGTTATTTCCCTTAGTCTAGTGAAAGTCCATTAAAAGTGAAAGTCGAGGATATTGACAGAATTATTTAAACAAAACTTAATACAAATAAAGCACCAGGGTACGATCTTATTACTCAAAAAATGATAAAGGAGTCTCCAAGTATTGCTATTAAAATATTATCAGATATAGGGTAGAAGAAGGTATTATCGTGACAGAAATTAAAAAATGTCTATAATGATGAAATTTCAAAATACACACAAATGATTTTTATACCGTTATAACGCGTTTTAGTCTCTCATATTACTTCTCTTAATATTAATAAAATAGGATTTTTCACGTAAGAATCTCTTAGTAAAAAATACCCCAACGCACCCTTCGAAAATGTAAGCTTATATCGTGATAAGGTGAGGCAATTTCGTTATAGTAGTCAGGTATTTTCGTGATAAACCGAAAATTTTATAAAATCGAGAAAAACTCAAAAAATTTCATTTTATTTTGAAATTATAAACTCATAGAAGACATTCAAGTACTTAAAATACTAAGAATTATTATAATGCATTATTAGTCAAAATGTTGGAAAAAAAATGTAAAGTAAAGTTTGTAGACAGTGAAAACAAGGTTTTCGCAGGAAATGCTGCTTCTTGCTTGTTTTATCACTTAAATCAAACATTTTTAAAATAATACTAGCAATTCCAAGATATTTCAAAATAAATAGCCCGTTTTTTTATTTAAATTTGCAGGTGCGTTCATTATAGCGCACCAATGTCGAAATTTAATCTAGTCAACTATCGAACGTTGACCACGACAAAAAAAAGCATTTTGTTTAAAACACATCGTTTGATTTCAAACCGAACTAAAAGTTTTTATAATTAAGGAACACATTATTTTGAAAAATTCAGTTAAAGGTATCTATGCAAAACTGGCAACGAAAAAATTCCATCATCATGTCGGACGAAGTCATGACATAAGTTATGAAATGGTGTCACACAGTATGAACACAGAATCCATTTTTTCCATTTTGTTTTTTCACATCCAGTCTTTGTCCGAGATTTTTGTTTTATCCTTGTTTTTCTTTCTCCAGTCATAGGAACAACTAGGTTGTTCATCCTCCTGCAATAGGATGGAATTTTGTAAAGTTGGAAAAAAAATAGTTTTCTTGTGAAGATTTGGATGTATCTTTTTTATAAGCTTTTGATGGCATGGTTTCAGCATCGTTATTTAGGCATTTTGCATAGGAACTGTTCCGAACACTTTAATTTGTCATCACGATTTTGGGAAAGAAGAGGATACGTTGAAGTTCACTTGAGTTATTCGGAGACGTATTTTGAGCATTTACCTCTGTTAATTTTGATGGAACCATAGCTTCGGCACTTATGCGCTACTGTTGAATGGACAAATTCCAAATTTTTTAAATGAGTTTGATATGTTTGAAAAACTAGACGCTTTTATGAAAGCTGGATTAAAAATACCATGCAAATTCGATTTGCCTGGTTTCTTAGAATTATTTCTCATAAAATCTTTAACTGACTCATTCTAGCGATATTTGAGTGATTTGTAGACACCAACATCGAGCGGTTGTAAGAGGTGGGTGTTATGAGCCGGAAAAGTAAAAAATAAATTGAATAAGCATTAGCTAAATCAACTAACTGGAGAGTTATGTGTGATGCATGGGAGTCCATTAAAAGTATCACTGGTCTCTTATCTGGTATGGCTCTGATAAAAAACTGAAACCATTCAAAAAATATATCTGAGGTAATCCAACCTCTTGGAGATAACTTTACTAAGCATTTAGGCATCGCACCTTGCCGTAAGGAATCGGTCCATCTTGATCCTCGAAAGATTATTAAGGGTGGTATCCACGAGCCATTTGCACATTCACATCCCAGAATTGTGTGGTTTTCTCCCCTTTCAGCATATGGTCTGTTGTAAATCTATCTTTTACCTATCTCGGCAACTACTTTGCTCTTATTGGTAACAAAATTGACTCCCGTTTCATCACAATTCCATATGTGATCTGCACTATCTTTAATTCCCAGCTTTACCAACAACAATTCAAGTTTCTCATAAAAGTCCTGTATTATTTCGGGATTTGCCATTGATGCCCGATTGCCATAGGCATCGGCAGATAAATAGGCTGATAAATTTTCAGCACCCGCAAAGCTAGGCCATATCTTTCTTTAAAAGATGTCCACCGGCACATTGAATGATTGATTGAAAAATATTTCTCTCTGTTTTCCAATTTGGCAAGTTCAAAAGCGCTTTTTCTTACTTGAAACACTGTGATACCAAATCCTTGCTCTTGCATTGATATAATATAATTGAGCAATTTTATTTCCATATCTGAGGACAGAGCAAATGGTCTACCCAATTTTAATATGCTATCTTGTTTTTGGCTAAGATAATCTTTTAATGTTGGCCAGGGTACTCCACATGCTTTGCTCGCAGCATATATGGACTTTTTGTCTTTTTTTACTAAACTAAAGCCCAATTTCAAGTCTTTCTCAGTGTATTGTCTTAGTTTTCGCCTATTATTTCTTTCGGCCATTGCTTATACTGAAATGAGATTAGGTAATATTGTGATAAATTTTAATTTTCATAATTTTGGCAAGTAGATATTTTTAAAAATCGCGATTAGAATTCTCTTTCTAGATATAAATTATTTTTTTTTTATTCAAAAGTCAACTTTATTGCAAAAACAAAAATCATTACAATTGAGCAAGAAATAGAAGCAATGAAAATTGTTAGAAAATTTAAGATTTTACGCATGAAATTTAAGCTTTACCAAGTAAAGAAAAACAATTTCAAATTTAAAATTATGTTTATATGATTTTTTAATGCCTTACACTGAAAAAAAAATGTTTTAAAATTGATGACAGTTAATATTAATTTGACGATATTTGTGTTTAAAAAATAGCTTGCAACAAATTTCGTCAAAGTAAAGAGCAAATGTGTTTAAAAATTTTGAAAATCGTATGAAAAAAAAGTCAAATTATGAACACATTTTTTTAACACATTGTGTTCAATTTTAAACTCATAAACTGCTAATGCGATTAGAATGAAAAGTGGTATATAGTGGGTTTCATGTACGTTGAGTGTTCTTCTGCTATCGCTTTTAACCTATCTTGAACATCAGAGGGCGCTATAGTACAAATTTTTTACAAAACCACCTAAAACTCCCAAACCGCTCATGCGATTAGAATAAAAATTGGTATATAGTAGTTTTCAGGTACGATGAGTTTTTCAGCACTATCTTCTTTGACCCACCTTGGACACCAGATGGTGCTGTAGTACAAATTTTTTACAAAATCGCATATTTTTAGTTGTTTTCTTAGATTACATGTGCAAATATTTACAAAATATAAAATATTTCTTAAATTTAGTAAAACTAAAAAAATGTCCATTATTTTGAAATAAAAAACATGAACATATCTTGAAAATTATGAAAAATTTTACTACAACGATATATTTAATGCAACACAAAATTACGAAAAAAACAATCAGATATTCAATTTTGTGACTTTCGATTCAAATATCTCCGCTGATTTTTCATATATTATGTTAAATTTTTTTTTTTCTTAAAGCTTCATCAAAATACTATGAAAACCTTATTGCAAAAATACCGTTAGTTGAGTAAATATATTTTAAAATTTTTTTTTTAAAAAAAGGTCTAAAATTTTGGAGTTTTCCTCACAAAAAGGCTCAAAATTTGTTTTTTGTTGTAAAAATAATTTAAATTCAAATTCGCAAATTTTCAACTCTATTTAAAACTTATAACATTTATAAGCAAAATTTATTTTAATTTTACGCAAAAATTAAAAACCATTTTTGTGATTCAAAAAGCAAGGCCTACCCCTAGATTTTTTCGAACAAAATTTTTTTTTTTCCAATATTGTGGTTTTATAATTTTGAAAAAATATACAAGCTAAAAAATTATTTTATTAGAAAAAATTATCTAAGTATCTCTTGCCAATCAAAAGTTATAGCCAGTAATGTTTATCCAAAATATATACATATACAAAAAGGAAAACGCTGTCTGTGTGATGGATGGAAACTTCAAAATTACTTAGCCGATAGAGCTGAAATTTTGGCAGTACATTTTTTTCAAGTACGAGATGGCTTAAATTTCTTTTTTCATCACACCCCATTTTACCGCCCACAAATCAATAAAAATGCTGTACTTTGTATCATCGAATAGCTTTGAAAGTAAAAGTAGCAATACTTCCATACAAACTCAAATTGGAATTACTATTTGGTGATCTCCTGCTACTGGGAAACTGTAACAGTGGAAAATTACAGTGGTTTCAAACTATGAGTCTAAGAATGTTTTTGAATACACCTATTATGTTCCCATATAGTTGCAGGGTGCAGCAACGCGCGCCGGTAAAAGGCTAGTATATTAATACGCAAACATCGAATGTTGTGGTACACTTTCTTAATATTTATAATAAAAAAAAGGGAATGAAACTTACATCATTCGAAAGGTACTCTGCCACAGAAGTGGCGAATAATAAAAATAACAAAAAAAAATTTAATATATTATGTGATTATTAAATTTTAAAATAAATGTATGCATTCTCATACTCATGGCTGTAGTTTGAATCTCTCTGCCTTTCTTAGCGAGAGAAATTGCAAAAAAAAAAAAAAATATTTACAAACAAATACTATCGCTGCCCTCTTCTTCTCTTTCTCTCTTTGCATGCAAAATTATAAGGACAAGTAGAATGCTAGATTGAATCAGACACTTTAACAGAGCTATGCAATATTGTTGATGTTGTTGCTTTTTCTTAATTTTTCTCTGCGATAGCCTCATGACAAAAATAGCCAAAATATTCATACCGTTCCCAAGAATGATAGAAACAAGATTACGCGTTCCGCAAATGAGAGAGAGAGAGAGAGCATGACGTCACAAGCGATATTGTCAGAATTTAGAATAATATTACTGGGGGACCCAAGCCTAAATATCTTTTATTTTATTTTTATAATATGTATATGGACCTTCTAAACTTATTGGTGCAATAAAATTTTGTCGGTCTTAAATGGTTTAGGAGATAAAAATCTTTAAAAAGTTTAAAGTTTAAAAAATTTATATTTTTCGTATACGAAAATTTTCATATTTTTATACAGAAGAGTAGATATTTTTACTTAACTTTTCCGAAAGAATTTCTTTTCAATTTCGTCAATTTGCCTAAGCGATCGCACATTTGCATACGTTTTTGTCAAGCAGAAGTTCTGTGTGACGTCATGCACTCAGTTGAGAAATAGAGCATTAGATAACGGGACTGCGGAACGCGTAATCTTGTTTCTATCATCCTTGTACCGTTCCGATACTGCGGAGAGAGCCGTTGAAAGAATAAAAATTCATCAATCATTCAACGGCGTTGCATAGAATTATTACTTGGAGTGTATATGAGGCACGACAGATATGATAAAACAAAAATTATACTGTTAAGAAAAACTTAACTTTACAACAATAAAAAATGAATTTCATCATAGTGTCTCTCAGGGAACCCTTGATTTTAATAACCAGAATGCACTAAATGCAAAAGCAAAAAAAAAAAAATAAAATTAAAACTAAAATAAGGACAATCCCTATTAAGGATTATAGCAAGGATTATAATAAGGATTAGAAAAAGGATAAGAACAAAGATTTTGACAAAGATTAGAACCAGAAATAAGATAAGGAGTAGGACACAGATTAGAGTATAGAATTGTGCAAGTATTAGGGCAAGAGTTCTGCCAAGAACGGAAGTTTGAGACATACCTAAAACAATATTTGGGGCAAGATTGGGAAAAGTATAATGACAAGAAATAGAACAATGATAAGTACAATAAGGAAAGGATTTGAACAAGAATAAGGTCAGAGCTTTGGACATGGATTAAAACAAGAATTTGGACCGGAAGTAGGTCAATTATTATAACACATATAAGAATAAGAATATGAATAAAGACAAGTTTGGGAACGAATGCAAGGATAGGGACGAGAATAAAGATACACTGTCACTTCAAAATCTACTGATGCGTCTACGATAAAGCCATCTTCTTTTCAAATTTGCCAAGCGTTTTAAAAAAAAAAAAACAACAAGAGAAAAATCGATATTGGTATGGTCAAATTTCGACTACAGGCGATACTAGTAATAATAAAATTAAAACCATTTAGAAATGTATTGCTTTGATGTAATTGAGCAAATTTTCATAAAAACCCAATTTCATTTAGAATCTAAAAGTGAATATTCACTAAAAAGATTCTTTTCTCAATTCTTCACTCGTCTTGTAACATGTTTTTTACCTTCTTCTTAAGACTCGAGCTACTTTTATCCCTTAATCTTTTAAATAAAGAAACCTCTAACATAACCGCAAACTGTTAAACCTCAACCGCATGTTAGAAGCTTCACCAATTTGCATTTCAAATAGAAACTTCCTTTATTTAAGCTCACAAGCCAACCAGAAGATTTTAACTCCACTTAGCATAGTCAGCCAGTCTGTGAGCGTTACCATGCAACAACCGCAACGTAGTATATTTTTTATTTTCGGGGCACTTTTATGCGTCCCTAACATGTTGACAAGAAATTGCATAATTATGGTTTTCCGGAATCCGGCATAAATGAACAGTAGAACGACGAGAACGTAACACGTCACAACAAGCTGGTAATAAATGCTATTCCTAGCAGGGAAGCATCAGGAGTGGACTCAAGGCTGGGAGTGGATAACTAAGACCACTACGTAAGGATGTAGCAGAACTTAAACGATATGCATGACCAAGAAAAGAATGCATATGCAATGCAACAACAAACACAAAAGAAAAAAAAACAACAAAACACCAAACAACTACCGAATCAAGGGGAGCAAGAAAAAACAAAAACGAAAACAAAAACAAACAAGCGGCATAAACATCAAGATGAAGATGCAAACTTGTAGACATGAGCGTGAAGTAGCGACTACGAAAAAGAGACAAGAGCACAACTTGCAGGACTCGAACAAAGTTGCATATCAGCAAAGATCAGACAATTGAATTGCATAACATGAATAGAAATGAATGCGGCAGCAGCAGCACCGGAAACAAGACAGCACATCCGGTTGTTGAGTCGATTGGACTTTACTTTAGCATGTCGGTCGGTGTTGCTTAGACAAGGATATGACTGAGTGATTCCGTTGATTTTCTACTAAGCAAAAAATTCAAGCAAAGGAAGGTAGCGGTGTGTGCATTACCACATACATAGGTATTTAACAGGACCCACTCGTATGTTTGCGTCTGTGCGTTTCTTTTTGCATGTGTTGGTCAATTCATTGAGCAGCAGTTAAATGCGTGCTATTTATGCACTTACAGGATTCTTTGGAGAACATTTGCATTTTTGCTTTGTTTGTCCTTCAGTTTTTTGAGTTCCACTTTAAACACCCACAAGAATTTTATTGTTCTTCTGCTTGATTTTTTTTTTTTTTGTTTTGTTCTTATGCTTGGTGCACCGATAGCAAAACTAAAGCGGCAGCTATTGCATATGCAAACAGATCATGCAAACATATATACATATACATACATACATGCACGCACACTTACACATACACACATACTGAGACTCACTTACTTACTTCTCTATGGCGCAAATCAAATAATAAAAGTTGAAATTCAAGTGCAAATTCGAACTCGAATTCAATGAAATTGCGCTACATTTGCATGAGCTCAGTAGAAGTTTGGCATAAAGATGAATAATGGAAGGGTCTTGAGGAATCAGAGTTGCAAAATTTGCTGTAGTTAAACAGTAGTAGATAATGCTTGGAAAGGTAGTTTTTGAAAGTAGTATTTAATAATTATCTCAATGCTTGATATCATCACAAATGTTTGACTCGACCATTTTACCGTATTCATTATACAGGTGTATTATGGATATTCTATGGAAGTTAGGGGGTTCTATGGGATATTCTATGGATGGTTGAAATACATTAGCCAGAAAAAGTCTCCCCGCTTATGATACTTTGAAATTATTTTTTAGATAACATAGCGTTTCAAAATTAAAATTTTTAAAATAATTTCATAGAATATGGTTACGAATTTCTTCAGCGATGTTAGCGCAAAATTGCTTTGCTTTGCTGCAAAGTTAACGGCATTTTTGTCGTTAAGCTTCAGCAAAACGTTTAGCAAACGTCTCGGCTCACAACACAAATCTATAGTTCATTCTTATTTTAAAGTTGGAAAGGAAAGAAGTTTGTTTACGTGATAGAGGCAGAAGGTAATATTTGCAATGTTGAATTGAAATAATTATATCAAGATATTTAGTTTTATATAAATTATTATATGATATTTTATAAAAAAATATAAAGTCCTTCAAACCGACAGGAATTATCATTTCCAAACCTTGATCCGGGCGCTCACGAAAATTAACTGAACGAGAAACATGAACAATTATCTCTCTGGTGAAAGTTAACCCACGTTAAATGGATTCTCAGAAAGCAGATGATATTCAGGACCAATTCAAAAAAAGTGCAGTGATCCCTTGCAGTGATACCGCAAGAAGAATATTAAAGAGATCTGGTTATCACGGTAGAGTGGCAAGAAAAAAACTGTTTATATCCTTGCGAAGCCGTATGAAACGTATAGCGTTCGCAAACGAATATATAAATAAGCCTCCAGAATTCTGGGAATTTGTGTTGTGGTCGGACGAAACGAAATATTGCATTTTTGGTATAGAGAGAAGACAGATCGTGTGGAGAAAAACTGGTACTGCCTTAAGGCCTGACCAAAAAAGACAGAACGAGACATAGCGAGTAAGTTCGAACAAATGGAAGACAATGTTAAAACCCAAAATGCACATACATAACTGATCGAAACAGAACAAAACATTACGACGAGACGTTTTGTTCCGTAAAAAGCGAACTTTTAATGGCTGCACTCGTCACAACAGCTGTTCGCCTGACACACAAAAATATATCTGCTCAAAAATAAAATAAAAAATGAATGAAAAACAAGAGATGGGTGATTTTTTTTGGGACTTGATTACTGTTGTGAGGGATGAGCATGGAATATATGTGAAAAGCCATCCCATGTACATAAATAAATTAGAAAGGCACAAAGCATGGGAGAGGATAGCGGAAAAATTAAACAAATCAAGTAAGGAAATAAACGAAAAGAATTGATATTGTAATAATTTTCTTTCTTTTCAGAGGACGAGTGCGAAAGGCGATGGAAGCTGTTGCGGGAGAAGTTCAGCCGCGTGCTCCACAACGAGGTTGGTCCATCTGGTAGTGGGGCCACTGAAGAAACCTCTTGGCCTTACTATGAAGAGATGGGCTTCTTGCGCAGTCACTGCAAACATAGAAAGTAAGTTTTCCGGGAATAACTTCACTTTAGGACGCCCCACCCTGGGCTCTTAAGTAAAATTATGTAGTTTTCCTTACACTGTTGTTTTGATTTATATTCATGATAATTTTATTTCTAGGACACGCAGCAACCAAGAAATTTTCCCGAAGTGGTGCTTGATGAAAGCTTTCAGTCAACCGTCGAACCGTCTCCCAAAAAAACAAAACAAGAGCACCACAAGGAAATAGTCGTGGGCTATTGACGACTATTGACGCATTGACTGCTCTAAGAAATAAAATTGAAAACCAGGTAAACGATGATGACGAATTATATGCAAAGAATATAGTTGCAATGCTGAAGCCATTTCCAATGTGGCAGAAAGACCTCGTGAAGGCTAAAATATTTAATTTGGTTACAGACGAGCGAATGAATCTCTACGAAGGATCGACTTATTAACTGTTTATATAATTCGTCATCATTGCTTACCTGGTTTTCAATTTAAACTTCGGTTATTACCTTCGCTGTTATTTGTATAATAAAATACAAATTGCTCTTTTATATTAGTGGTAATCCCTATGCCTTATGAAGAAACCAATTAATAAGAAACACAACTCTGTAGAGAGGAAATGAAACCGTAGACGAGGTAGTCTGTTTCGTTGGTCGCTACACCAGCTCACCAGTAGCCTTGAATGATTTTAGTTTTGATCCACTCTGATGATCAGTTGCCAGAATCTATCAAAACTTAAGTGCTCAGTGGGTCACAGCGAAAGATCACGCAAGACTACTGGTGAGCTGGTGTAGCGACCAACGAAACAGACTACCTCGTCTACGGTTTCATTTTGTCTCTACAGAGTTGTGTTTCTTATTAATTGTTTTCTTCATTAACATTCTTCGCCTTGATCTCAACAATTAGTATTTTTTTGTTCAATAACATAATTTTTCAATTCAATATAATTGAATGAAAAAAGTCACATTAAATTGGAATCCTTATTTTTTTTTGTTGAATATATTTCTTAGGAACATATTTTATGTTATTTTATTTATAATGAACTGAACTGTGTTATATAATTTAAGAAAAGAAAACTTAATTTTGTTCAAAACTAAACTTGTTTGTTTAAATAAACTGCTCATTTTGTTCTTTAAAAAGTAAAAGACAAGAACAATTTTATTCACATAAAAACGGTAACAGATTTATTATTAGTATATATTTTCATTTTGATCAAAAATGGAAGTTAAGATTTGAATGCTCAAATTAAATAATCAAAATCAATGAGGTTTTGCTTGGTTTTTAAAGAAACAAAGACAAAAGTGTTTTTTTTTTTTGAAGAAAAATTTGACCAATTCTTTAAGTTTATTTGTTGTCAATTTCAGGCTTTTTTGGTTAAGCGGTTTTTTTAATTAAATTTTAAAAATTTTTTTCAATTTTTCCCAACGTTTCGGAAGTTATTCCTTCCTTCTTCAGGAGATTATTTTATTAAATTTTTATAATTTTTACATCACACTATGAAATGAATATGTATATAAAAAAGGAGCTTATGTTTGTAACTATGCAATAGACTCCTAAACTACTCATCCGATTAGCATGAAAATTTGTGTGTAGAAGGTTTTTGGTACGGTGCGTGTTTGTGGGCTATCAATTTTGATCCACCGTGAACACCAGAGGGCGCTGTAGTACAAATTTTTTACAAAACTGCCTAAAACTCACAAACCGCTTATGCGATTAGAATGAAAAGTAGTATACAGTGATTTTTATGTACGTTGAGTATTTTACTGCTATCTTTTTTGACATATGTATCTTGAACATCAGAGAGCGCTGTAGTAAAAAGTTTTTGCAAAACCACCTAAAACTCCCAAACTGCTCATGCGATTGGAATGAAAATTGGTATATAGTAGTTTTCAGGTACGATGATATTTTTGACGGTATCTTCTTTGAACCACCTTGGACACCAGATGGTGCTGTAGTACAAATATTTTAAAAACCGCATATTTTTAGTTGTTTTCTTATGTTACATATGCAGATATTTACAAAACATAAAATATTTCTTAAATTTAGAAAAATTTAAAAAATTTCCGTTATTTTGACATAAAAACATGAACATATATCTTGAAAGCTATGAAAAATGTTACTACAACAATATATTTAATGCAACATTGTTGCTCAGTAATGAGAAAAAAACAATCAGAAATTTAATTTTGTGACTTTCGATTCAAATATCTCCAGTGCTTTTTATACATTTTTTGTCTTAAAGCTTCATCAAAGTACTATGTAAACCTTATATCAAAAATACCGTTTATTGAGTATATATATTTTAAATATTTTTTTCAAAAAAGGTCTGAAATTTTTGAGTTTTCCTCATAAAAAGGCTCAAAATTTGTTTTTGTTGTAAAACTAATTTTAATTCAAATTCGCAAATTTTGAACTCTATTTAAAAACTTCAACATTTGTAAACAAAAATTATTTCAATTTAACGCAAAAATTAAAAACCATTTTTGTGATTCAAAAAGCAACCTTTGATTTTTTCGTAGAAAATTTTTTTTCCAATATTGTGTTTTTATATTTTTGAAGAAATATGCAAGCTAAAAAATTAATTTTTTAGAAAAAATTATCTTGGTATCTCTTACCAATCAAAAGTTATAGCCAATAATCTATATTCAAAATATACATATATACAAAAAGCAAAACGCTGTCTGTGTGAAGGCTGGAAACTTCCAAATTACTGAGCCGATAGAGCTGAAATTTTGGCAGTACATTTTTTTTAAGTACTAGATGGCTTAAATTTCTGTCACACCCCCTTTTACCGCCCACAAATCAATAAAAATGCTATATTCCATACGGTTTTCGTCGATTTGGCTACATTTTGATAATTTAGTTTGTATGCTCACTGTCGGCAACTGTACTAAAACTGGGTAATGTCCATCTACTAGAAAACTGGGATGGGCATTATATAAGGGGGTGTGGCTCCGCCCAAACAATTTGTATTATCGAATAGCTTTGAAAGTAAAAGTAGCAGTATATACATACAAACACAAAATGGAGTTACTATTTGGTGATCTCCTGCTATTGGGAAACTGTAACGGTCAGTGGAAAATGACAGTGGTTTCAAACTATGAGTTTAAGAAAAGTTTTGAATACACCTATTATGTTCCCATATAGTTGCAGGGTGCAGCAACGTGCGCCAGGAAAAGGCTAGTATATTATAATTTATTTAATTATTTAATATAAAGTTTCACTTCAAAAATTTGAAAAAATAAAAAACAACTCAACGCAGAATATGATAAAATTCATTATTTTCCACTTTTGGGTTTATACAGTTAAAAAAAAAGCACGAATTGGAAAACGAGTTAATATTTTTTTTTTAAGTTAGTGAAGAAAAAAGTATTTAAAAAAGTCGACAATATACATGTATATTTTTTGACAATATACGTACAAAAATGCACTATGCAAAAATGCAATATTTGTACACCATTAATCCAGTCAGTGAGCTCAAAAATTTAAAGAACTTAATCAATAAGTCACACCTTTTAATTTGGCAAACACATCTTATCCATCCAAAATGTCTTTTTGGCCTGTGCAAAGCCGGGTTAAATTGCTCGTTATATTAAAACACTCGCAACTTTTCTAAAAAGAATGGATTTAACCAAAAAATCATATTTGGGATACAATGTACATAAACTTGATTATAACTAGCTCATAACAGTCAATTCTGAATTGGGTCAATTCTATAATGTTTCAATCTTGTCATAGTTACATTACATTTTCAAAGTCAAACGTTTTGCACAGCAGTGTAAAAAGCACAATGTAGGAAAGTGTTCTAGTTGAAAAAAAACAGTAGTTACAAAAGTAATGAAAACAATTGTAGTAGATTAAAGTTCGCCGTTTGCAGTTTAATGTTAACCCTGTTCAAAGTGCAACGAAGGATGCATTCTGTAGTGCTTCAACGATTGTCTTCCTTCCGTTGTTCGTATGGGTTTCCGTAAAGTTTTCTCTGTAAAAATTTTGCATATTCATGTTGCTAACAGTGTGTCTGTGCATGCGTATGTATGTGTGTGTGTTTCTGAGAGTGACTTTTTTTGCATCTGAATGAGTATGTTTGCAGAACTTTTGCTTATGAATTTGTTAGCTTGTCTCTCGTCTCTAAGTTTAGCTGAACTTCGTGTCAGTGAAGGAAGCTGCTGACTGATGCTAGCTGCTTGCAACTGACTGTTGGATGTTTTGAACAAATTCAAATTGATTTTAATTGAAATCAAAAACTTTTCTTGCAATTCTTCTGAACGACGACGAAAGCATTCTGTGTTATGCTAATTCCCACTGTAAAATGATTAGAAAGTGAAAGAGTGGAAAAAGGGTGCAAAAGAGAAATCAATGATAATATTTGTTTAAATTGTTGGTAGTAGATTTATTTTTAATTTATAACTACTCGATTAAATAGTTATAAAATAAAAACAGAAAAAAGTGAAAACACTTCTAATTAAAATTGAAAACACAGAAATTTGTATTAATCTGGAAAACATTTGATACAAAACGGTTGAATTATTTTGCATACTTTTAAAAATTGAGCACCTACAAAATTTTAATTTCACTCCACTCCAAAATTTCAACTCAAACAAAATCTTCCATCATTAAAATTCCTCCAATTAACTTACTCAAACTGTTCTATCCCATTCTCTCAACTTGTCCCATCATGAGCAACGCTCCGCAACTAACCACAAAACACAAAACAAAAATTACACCCAAAGCAATTGAAATATAAAATTTTTTAACTGCGTCAAGGTTCAATGAGGTGTTAAACCATAATTTGCACACCAGAAATTTGCATTTCTCGCCTTTGTTCTCGTGCGTTTGCTCTTTTGCTCTGTTCCGATCCGTTCGTTCTCTTGTTTCATTTTGCAGTTTAGGTTTTATCTTCACTTTTATTTCTATGAGTTTATTATACTGTGAAAAATTAAATTCAAAAGCATTCTAATTTTTTTTTTATAATTTTTATGTAACCCATACACTTTACAAATAGCGGTTGGAGCAAGAGGTTGAAAGGTATGAAGAGTATCACCGGAGTAGCATGCTCTCCGCCAAGGCAGAACATTAGAACGCCAAAAATTATACAACCCATCGGGCAAACGTGTGTTAAAATTTTACTGATTGCCTCGAGCGGTACATGTTGAGTGCGCTTGGATTGAACGAAGCTATTAAAATTAATCGCTGGAAAATGTTTATAGAAAAACGCTTTCAAATTTTATGCGTTTCCATGAAAAGCTGCTGTGGGCTTTAGCGCAAACGAAATTAAAATTTGAACCTGAGCATCGCTGAACGGTTTAGTCTGAGACGAAACTGAAAACTCTCAAGTTAAGAAGTTTGATTAATAAATCGTAAATAAATATTACAGTCCTTGCATAAATGCATTAAGGTGTATGGACCATTTATGTCTATCTTGGCAGCCTTTTTCAAAAACTGCCGATACAGTTTTCGAATGCAAAATTGATCATTAGAATAATTAGAACAATATTAGACAATTTAGCCCTACACCAGTCTCAGGGGCGGTTCCAGGAATATATTTCGGGGGGGGGGGTTTCAAAAATATTTATGTACGTTATATATATAAAGGGTAGTTAAATTTTAAAGGCCGATGTTGATTTTGAATAAAACACAAATTATTAAGGAAATTATTGTCGTTTCTTTTTATTATGATAATATTGGTATGGTTCAATTATGCATGGAACAAAATATCGGCTAAATGGCCGCCGCGACCTCGGCGGCACACCACCATCCGATGGTCCAAATTGAGGTTCTATGCCATTAATGTGCCGAATCGGCGGGGTGCAATAATGCCAACGGCAATAAGGCCGAATTGGCTTTATTTCCTTTTCAAAGAGAAATAAGGCCGAAATTGTGAATTTGGTTTTATTTCCATTTGAAAATTAAATAAAGCCTAAAAAAAAATTTAGCAAAATGGTAATAAGGCCGAAAAATAATTTTTGCAAACTAAGGATTATTTTTTATAATTATTTTTAATAAAAAGTACGCTCCCTGTCGTCTGTTGTTTGAAAAGTTACTGGACTCAGCGTAGGTACTCAATTTGCAAGAGAACAGTTGCCATTGTCAACCTCAATGTGCTTGTTTTCGTATCAACGCGAAAAATTGATTAGTAGTAGTTCAATAGTGAAGATGAAGAAGTTTTAATATTGTAAGGAATGAGCGCCGCAGGCAAAAAATTTTTATTAAAAATCGCGGCGATTTATTATAAACCTGCGGCGCTCATTCTTTATAATATTAAAGCTTCATTAAAAATTTTAGTAAAAATCGAGCATATTTTATAAATTTTCATTCATAACTTTTACGTTTATATTTTACATTTTTTTCTCGACCACTTACAAAAAGATGTATGTTCTTTAGCATTTAAACGATCATATTTTTCGCTTTAAACGGATATATATTTCTATTATTAGAATAAGATATCCTAGTCTTCTCAATAAAAAAATATGTGAATTTTTCAGACTTTCACGATTTTTATCTCTTAAGCCATTTGAGACCTACCTATTTTTTTTTTTGCAGCATAAGATTTAGAATTTCCATACACATTTAAAAAACAAAAACAAAAAAAAGAAACGTGTACCTAGAGTGCAATTATTCCAAAATATGTACATTTTTCAAACTTTCACGATTTTTATCTCCTAAACCATTTGAGACCGACCTTTTTTTGCAGCATGTGCACTAGGAGCTCCAAATGCACATTTAGAAAAAAAAAGAAAAAAGGAGCATGGGCCCTTAAGTACAATTATTCCAATACTTTATATCTTTAATTTTTCATTAAATAAAACTAAAAAACTTATTTGATGGCGTTTTAATATTGGTTCCTTTAAAAGGGATATAAGGCCAAATTGGCTTAATTTCTTTTTCAAATGGAATAAATAAAATTGCCGTTGCATCCCGCCGCCGAATTATCTCATCCTTTAGCTTTTGAATTGTTGCTGGCTTATCGACGTACACCTTTTCTTTCAAATAACCCCAAAGAAAGAAGTCCAACGGTGTCAAATCACATGATTGGTGGCCAAATGACATCGCCACCACGTGAGATAACACGGCCATTGAATTTGTCGTGCAAAAGAGCCATTGTTTCGTTAGGTGTGTGGCAAGTGGCACCATCCTGTTGAAACCACATATCGTCCACATTCATATCTTCCAATTCGGGCCATAAAAAGTTATCGTTATCATCTCACGATAGCGAACACCATTCACAGTTACTGCCTGACCAGCCTCATTTTGGAAAAAAATACGGCCCTATGATGCCGCCAGCCCATAAACCGCACCAAACAGTCACTCTTTGTGGGTGCATTGGTTTTTCGACAATCACTCTTGGGTTATCATTCGCCCAAATGCGGCAATTCTGCTTATTAACGAATCCACTGAGGTGAAAATGTGCCTCATCACTGAAGATGATTTTCTTCGAAAATTGATCATCCACTGTTGCCATTTCTTGCCACCATTCTGACCGTGTAAATGCAAGTCTTTATGCATAATGTTCATCAACGACGAGCGTGAGAGGTGGAATTGTTGGGCACGACGACGAGTTGAGGTGGACGGCTCTTCAGCCACACTATCGCGAACAGCAGCAATATTTTCTGCAGTACGAGCATGCACTGGTGTTTTCACATCTCCTACAGACCTGGTTTGTTCAAATTTTTGCACGATTTTTCCGATTGTACGCACATTTGGACGATTAAATTGACCGAAAAAATCACGAAGTGCTCGATATGCATTTTGATTTGAAATCTCATTTTCATAATAAGTCTGAATAACTTTAACGGTTTAAATTGAGTTAGTCTGAAATTGAGAAATGTCAAATGAAATGCAGAAAAAAAGTTGACATTTAGGTGTGGTTTATATTCAACATCGGCCCTTAAAATTTAACCACACTTTATATACATTAGAGCGGGATAATTTTTTTTTCAAAAAATCGTAGGCGTGGGAAGAAACCGTTAGTCTAAAATCTATTTCGAGCCTCTGGTTTTTCAAAAGAAGGTTATAATTTCTGTTTTGCTGCAATATGTGAAAAAATTATTCCACTTATTGGAAAATACTTTGCTACGAAAAAAATAGCCATCCACATTTTACTCCATATTCACTCCATATTCACTCCATATGATTGTGTGGTGCTCAGGATTATTTTTTTGTGTTAAATACCACAAGCTGACGCTGGGGTGAAGATAATTATAATAATAAAAGTGATTTCTCTGTTTATTTGACTCGAATACAAATATTAAAGGCCAACATAAAACCAACATCAAAATAAATAAAAACTACAAAAACCGGAATTTTTCTCCATTACTGTATAAAAAGGAATTTTAAGTCTACACTTCCGATACTACCGAAACTGTGGGTTTTTAAATTAAGACTGTGCGGTGTTTGGATATATTTTATCCAAAAAATGCGGTGTTTTTGTGATTTCAGGTTAAGATTGTATGTGTGACTGTTTACAGCTACAGGCGCAATATCGCAAAAACAATCAAAAACTGGAACTGAATTCAGTATTTTAGCAATACGTGTAGAAACAGCTACAAACGTTTACATCATAGGGGTGTGAATATTTAAAGTAAATTATAAAAAACCAATTTTTTTTCTTTTTGGTACTCTTAGCCCACATAATAAACATCAGTCCATCACATTTAAATACAGGTTCTTTTAAAATGTCGGGGGGGGGGGGGGGAGGGGGTTGAACCCCCAAAAGCCCCCCCTGGATCCGTGCCTGACCAGTCTATCTAAAATTTTTGAGGTTTGGTGTTCTAAAAATAACTAAAAATAATATGTTTCTTAATCCAGATACATAAATGCCAAACTATGACCTTTTCGCGTAAAAGGAATAATTTAATTATCGATTATCAAATTAAAGATACTGCCTTCAGTCGTGTGGATGTCGTGAAAAATCTTGGTGTATACATGGATTCTAAGCAATCCTCTAACATCCATATTGATAACATTTGTAAAAAAACTATTTTCAAAGCTTGGATTTATAAAACGCTGGGCCAAAGAGCATGATTACAACTACAACGTTGTATTGTGCAATAGTGCGAGAAAGAGTGGAGTCTGGTTCCCCAGCTACAATGTGCATTAGAGTGTCCCTTATTTTGCGATTTTTGAAATGTTAAGGGGCTGGAAGGTTTTTGTATGCGTTTTTATTTTCTAAGAACGAAACTAAAAAATTTTTTTTTTACGACAACGTTTACCCGTGCCAATCGGCCCCGAAAGTTTCGAAAAAGGCCCATATTAGACCATATTTGCACAAATTAAAAAAAAAAATCTTTTATCTGCTTTTTATAAATGTTTTACATTTTTTTGGAACAGATACATAAGAAATATGATATCTACAAAGTTTTTTTATGGTGGGCGTGGTTACCGCCCCTAAATAAATAAATAAATAACTGGCCATTTCAGCCCTTGAAAGGACTTTGACCTAGCTTCTTATGATCAATTGTGTTGTGCGTGTTATTAAGTTTGTACACAATTGACCGAGAAATGGACCTACAGGCTTAACGCCGACTCCGAACGGCGATGAACGGAATGTTCTTATTCTCAAGAAGCTTTACATGGCATTTTTATTACTCTCTGAGGTTTGCCATTGTCTGCAGAGAGGTGGCGGCCGTACAGAAAAATTATTTTAATTCAAATAATTTTCTGTCGCTGCTGGGGTTCGAACCTGGGTCTCCAAAGTTCGTTGACATAGCGGCCACGCACTTTAACCAACTACGCCACGGACGCCAGGGTTACCGCCCCTGCTGCGTCGAAATTTCTCCCGCAGCCTTTTCCCACTTTTTCATGAAATTAATGCAATTTAGGTATTAATATCAACAATAAATAAATACATTTTTATTATGCTAAAAGTATGATTAGATTTCATTAAATTCACATTATGTACTTACAAAAATTAACAATAAATTAAAAAACTAGTATTTTACCCTGCGGCGGGCGCGCAACAAGCTAATACCTACAAGCAGTATTATTGCGGCTTTTCAACCGAAAACATAGTTTTTTTTATAAATAAAAAAAATTAAAAACCAAAAATGTATGCCCCCTGAAGGGTTATCATCTTTGATTTGTTGTTGCGTTTTGTGTTGCTACATAAGCCTTTGCTCTCAATTCTTGCTCTCAGCGCTCCAAGAGCGCTCTCTGCCCATACCCGTTTATGATCTTTGGTCTGCTCTGTACTCGCACGCAAACACAAATAACACATATACACTGTTATGTGAATATTTCTACCATTCGTTCTAGAAACCAAGATGTTATTTTACTATTAACAATGCACCTCGATAATGCAATTGATGATAGAAATAAAATTAAAACTGAAATTATCCTTGATTACACACGGAGAAAAATAATATTCTTATAGTAAATATATTCTAATGTACTTAACCTAATCTATAACCTGGAACAAGACTTGAATCAAGAAAATATTTTCTTAATTTAAGCAATCGCAGAGAATTATTTTAGTTTTCAGCAACTTATTTACTTGAATCAAGAAATTTTTTTCTCACTTCAACTTATATTGGCATGCTTATAATTCACAATATGTTTACATGAAAACATGTTTAAGATGGTGCGGATTGCCAAACTATGGCATGGTTCGAAGGCCAAACATGGCCTTATCTGTTACTTTATTTGGAAACATGTAAGCTTCTACAAGATATATATAGTATATTCGAGTAGTTTCAGTTGTCCTACACCTTTGCTAAAGGATTTTCGTTAAAATAAGAAAATTAAGTTTCTAATATCAAGCAAAATATTCTTGTATTAAGGAAATTATTTACTTGAATCAAGCAAATTATTATAGTTTTTAGTAAATTCTACACTTTAATCAAGCAAATTGTTCTCAATGCAAGAAAAATCAATTTCTCAAATCAAGTAAATTATTTTAGTTTTCAGGAAATTGTTACTTGAATCCATGATACAATTATACAGGTACATAGGTTTGACAACAGGCTATTTTCTCACGAGATCGTTCATGGATTGTCAAAATCAAATGAATATGTTTGTTTTTTTTTTTTTTGTTTGCTTTGTTTTGTATTATTTTTGACAATTCATGTTCGATTGAAAACTGTCACACCTACCTGATTAATTATACCATGCTTGAATCAAGCAAGTTTTTCTCACTTCAAGCAAATAGTTTCCCACTTACTACTGATGCTTGATTGAATATATATTCAAATAAAAACTAATACACGGAGAGAAATAATATTCTTATGCTAAGCAAATATTTTGCTTAATCTAAGAAATTTATAATCTTAATATTTGAATACGGCCTTTCATAATTTATATTGAAAACAAATTTGAGCTTTAGGCCAAGCATGTTGACAACAAGATAACATGAAGAACAAAGAAGGCAACAACCAACAACAACAACAACGGCTGTGTATAAAACAAATCACACAGCTTGACTATACAAACTGTTTCGTTGGCCGCTACACCAACTCATCAGTAGTCTTGTATGACTTTTCACTCTATGAAAAAAGTAGCAAAGCTAGATTTTTCTCCAAATTTTAATGATGATAGGACAGGACTGGTTCTCACATAACTTAGAAATAGCAGGTTCTCCAAGCTACGCTCAAATACTTAAACTAACCCCGTTGAATTTTCACCCCTCCCTGACTAATTTTTCAAGCCGAAAAAACAAATTAAATAAAACACCAACTTGGAAATAAGCTGTCGAGTGCATCTTTTTCTTGTTTCCGTTATGACTGAGCTGCTGCTACTTATTGTTGCTTTTGACGTCGTTTTACCAGAAATGCATAGCCCATCATCCATCCCTCCAAAGCTCTGCCACAACACCGCAAACTGATGATGTGTCCGCCACAAAAACTACCCGAGAGATCAAATAGAAAATTACTAGCGAGCGGCCAGGAATGCGAATGAGTGGTCCAACAACAGCTGGCACTAGCTTTCAATGGCCAAAACGTTGGCAGTAGCAACAGGGGGCTTGAGGTTCTTCTGCTGCGTGACGTGTTAAAAGGTGTTTGCAACGAGCAGCATTTGATTACATGTTTTTTAATGAAGCTCTCAAATGGCAGCGCTCAAGTGCGGCGAGTTGGGCAAAGATGTGTTTTGTTTTTGTTTTTACCAAAAGACATTAAAGAGTACCTAGGTAGCATGTTTTCATAGCGTAATTTTTGACATCCGCTGCCATCACTGCAGACGCTTCTACTCTGGTAAATAGCAACAAATTCATTTTTGGCCACATTCATTTTTTACACGCTCTCTCCCCGCATTTTGTCTGCTCAAAAATTATTATGATTTCTCACTCTTCACTGTCAGTGCTAATGCATCAGAGTCGGCAATTAGAATAAATTTTCAACTTAAAAAAAGTGAAACAATTACCTTTATCGTTGTAGCTTGCCTGATGAAAGGAAGCATGCCACCTTATGGCACACCCATTTCTATGCAAATATTTATTTTAAATGATGCGAACTACTTCTCCCCCTAAGACCCATCCGCTGCGCGGCACTGATGGCTTGAGTTGATGGCGTTTTGAATCCTGCCGCCTTGTTACGCGTCGTTATGCTCAACAAATGATATTAAAATTATTTGTTCATCCGCAGATGAGCCACCGACGTCATATAATAGGTTAATTTCGTAGTCATCCGAGTGAAAAATTAAAATGATTTTTTTTCTGCTCTTTTGTGGGTGGTTTTTAAATTTTTATTATGCGGTAGATGAAGAGATTAAATAGAGCAGGTAAGTCGAAAAGTAAGGCCAGTAGGCAGGATATAACTAAATGTGTGTTTGAAAGGTGCTCATTTAGTTGAATGTGCTTCACTCGAACATCACTTAATGAGCAATCGTGATGACTACACGATTCTACATTAAATGATGACTAAATTAAATCAATTGAAAAATAAATACCATGCCCAACCTATCATACTATAGTTATCATAGTATACCCATCATGCCTTGTCATAATTCCATACTTATCATACCATTCAAAATTAAATTATATTAATCAAAAAATGTTCATTATACCATACCAAACATACTACACCCATCATATTATATGTATCTATTATGCTATACCCATCATAATACATCAAGCTCAATCCATCACATCATACCCTATCCAATTTATCATACCCATCATACCATATTCATAATGGGCCCAATCACGATCGCCGACGGAAGCCCGGCGGGAGACATTTTGCTGAATCTCACTAAAAATACAATCGAGGTTTCCGTCGGAAATTCGAAATTTTCCGTCGAAAAAAATACAATCACTTTTTACGACGGAAAAGGTTTTTCTGTCAAATTCACTCACTTAAATTTTGAATGTGAGATTGTAAAAAAATAAGAAATAAAACTTTTTGAACAAAATATTAAAAACAATAAGCATATAAGAGCAGCATGAAAATAAATTTATTTATTTTTTATTGATTTGGGCGAATTGTGCTTCAATTAATTTTTTTCGAGTTCAAACTTCTCCAAATTAAGTTTTTCTATAAAACTATTGTGCCTTTTTTTTCTTGCAAGTTGTCTTCTAGTGCTTTGGCTATACGTCGCGTATAGGATTCAATGCTTCCAAAACATTTTGCTTGCTTGGCTTGATTGTGTAACATTTCCTTATGAAATAGTTTCTGCGAGCTAACTTGGTCTTCAAGTAAGTCACTCGCGGACATCCTCTTTCGTTTTCTAGCAAGAGGCTCACTTGCAGCAACCGTATTTTCGTCTTTAAAAATTAGGAATGTTAATAAAAAATCTTATAATGTTTTAAAACATCCTACCCATCGTTTGAAACAGCGTGGTGCATTGATGTTGAAGGTGCTGTGGAGCCACTTCCTCCATTTCCAAAACTTCTTCCTCCTTCAACCCCAGTCATTGTAGCTCTTAATCTGGGTAGATTTGCCACGCCTTCCTCAACTTCTGTTAGAGGGATTGCCCTTGGAGGTCCACCTCCTGTCTCCATTATGTCACTTTGCTCTTTTCGGAGCTTGGCTTTTATTGCTCTTTTCCAATCCGACCAAACCTGTAAATATTTTAAGAACAAAGTTATGTTAATCTTATAAATTCAGAATAGTTATTGAAATTCAATTACTTTCTTCCAAGCTGTCACATCTTTTGTCGGTGGACCAAGCGAATTCCGTTCAACTTTAACGCCTTTCCAAAATTCCATCTGGTCTTCCTTAATTCTTTTTGAATTACCATTTGCGATTTCTGGCTCCGACTCTTGGAGTTCCAACATCTTCTTAAATTGATCTTGCTTCGTATTCACGGTTAATGTGATATAAAAATGTAAATCAGTTTGGTCGAATGAAAAACAACGAATGTCAGAAAAATATATTAACGGTTCTTTCAGATTTTTTCACACATAGTTGTCAACTGATATTACCATTTTTTTATTAAAAAATCATACAGTTAAAAAATTCCACAAAAAATCCCAAAAGGTTCCATAATCCGCTTCATTGTGTTTTTTTTTGTTTGTTGTTGTTGTTGTTGTTGTTGTTGTTGTTGTTGTTGTTGTTGTTGTTGTTGTTGTTGTTGTTGTTGTTGTTGTTGTTGTTGTTGATGATGATGTTGTTGTTGTTGTTGTTGTTGTTGTTGTTGTTGTTGTTGTTGTTGTTGTTGTTGTTGTTGTTGTTGTTGTTGTTGTTGGTGTTGTTGTTGTTGTTGTTGTTGTTGTTGTTGTTGTTGTTGTTGTTGTTGTTGTTGTTGTTGTTGTTGTTGTTGTTGTTGTTGTTGTTGTTGTTGTTGTTGTTGTTCCATCGTTTGCATAGCCAACACGAAAGAGTGAATGAGACAATACTATGTCTGTGGCAATCACTAGCTGTGTTCGTTGAAAAATTCTCAGTGCAGAGCAGGGAAGAGTAGCGCAGATCAGCTGAGTCGTCGAAAATAATTTCAGAGCAGAATAGAGCCGTTTTTTCAAAGAACGAAAAAAGATCAAACTGTAAAAAGTCACCTATTAAATACTGCACCATATCTTTCTCACCATTACCACATTCCTGCGCAATGAAGAAATGAGTCCGAAAACGTTCAAAAATTAGCTAGTTTCCATTAAGTAAATAAAAAAAAAATTAATAAATACCTTTCTATAAGCCTATATAGGCCTATTATATTCTATATAAGTTTCTATTATTCAAACTTTCTATTTTTCTAAGAAGAGCCAAAACAGCTGATTAGTTTATTTGCTGCTCTAACTTACACCACAAAAAATAGTAGTGTAGAAAAGAGCAAAAAGCGTAACTTATAGCAGCTTCAAAAAACAAAGATCAAGAGCAAGTGAGAGCAGTTAGGGGCGGAAAAAGGAACTCATCGAACACTTTTTGCTGATCTGGAGTGAGAAATTTCAATCTAGAGCAGTCATCGAACACATCTACTGTTTTACATTTATCGAAACAACCCAGTCGGAATATGAATCCTCAAAGACGAAGTCTTCGAGACCGTCTCGAAGACCAAGTACGCATTCTCAGAGCGAATGCTGACGCTCTGCAAGACAAGTCATTATATTGTCAGCGCAAAATCTTCGAATACTGTCTCATAAGAAATTTTTTAATGATGATTGACTCGCATGCATATTTTCAGCATGTGTCTATTAATCAATTTTTTTTTTTAATTTTGAATTATCGACGCGGTTGTCAAGTGCAGTCAGTTGCGATTAAATTGTGAGCCTAAAGCACGTGTTAGAGTTTATTGCACGATTATAGTGGTTTTATAAAATATTTCGTTTTAAATAATTAAATTGTGGTTTTGTAAAATTTGTCTCTTTAAATAATTAAAAAAAAAAAATGATTAAGAAGGAAATATCCTCAATAAGAAAAGAAATTAAAAAAAAAACAAATATATTCACGTGCTTTACACGAGTGCGAAGTTGTTGCTGATCGGCAGCGGGTATTAGTGGTATCAAGTGAAGCTTCTGTATATTTTAATGTGCCGTTTTCTCTATCTCTCTCTCTCTCTATCTCTCTCTTATAGTTTGCGCTGTCTGAGTATAAAAATTTCACTCATGAAGACAACATTCATGCACGAAGAACGCATCGTTTTGTTTAAATGCGTCCGCTCTGAAAGACATGGATTGAAGCCGTCACTGAAGACATTTCAGCAAAATGTCTTGCAAGTCGAAGTTGCCTTTTGTTTGATATTGTCTTCGAGGACTGCTATGGAAATGGATCGATCCGTCTTGCAAGAAACTGACATGTCTCGAAGACGTCTTCGAAGACGGATCGATCCATTTCCTGCTGGGAAGTAGCGAATTCATTTTTTTTTTTTACTAGAGAAGAGAAGTTCTCAGAATAAGAGCAAAGAAAACGTCGTATGTAAAAGTCGACTATCGACTTTTTTGGATATTAAAAAGATACAGTAGTTTCGAGTATGTCGTAACACAAGACGTAGAATTATTCAATTTGCTTTTGATGACATCTTTTTTAAAAATATTTATTCCATACACCTGAGGATATGTCCTTTAAGAGAGTGCCGGAGAGGGTTAATATGTATCACCAACCCCCATTACTTTTGCAAAAGGAACATTTTTGCCTTTGACACCTATTCCCTCCGACCAGTCCTTAGGGGCGCTCCCATACAAATTTTATGCTTTTGTCGATAAAACCGGAAACTGTCCATAAATAGGTAGAAAACTAAAACAAGCAAACAAAATTTGTTCAATGCTATCAAGTTCAACAACCCATGTCTCAAAATTTCACTGTCGATAATATGCCCGGATATTTAATTGGCTGCGTTTGACATTTCAATAACAGATTCTGTTAAAAAAGCATGCCCCTCAAAATTACTCAGTATTATTGGGATACGCGAGTCTGTTAAAAACAACATGCCCCCAAAAGTATGCTTTTTTTAATTATAAGATTTATGTCTTCACGCTAGATGGCGCTGTCTTCGCCGTCGAAAGAACCGGAAGCCGTCGATAAATAGGTAGCAAGTTTAAGCAAACAAAAACATCAAATGTTGGCTTTATATTTCATGTAATTGTGTAAAATTGATATAAGTTAGACAGTTCTAACATGAATTTTTGTCGCATTGAGGATCAAGCAGACCAACAAGTGCTAAGATCAACATTGTACGATTAGTACTTTAGGCCCACCAAAGGCTCAAAAAGTAATGTAAATACCGACACCTGATCACTATCAACCACCCTACTTACCTCCGAGAACGACGTATTCTACGTCAAAAGTCGATTGCAAAAAGTCGAAAATTATCAAGCACAAGTCGATTTTCGACTAATTTCGACTTCGACTTGCACATCCCTAGATCAGTGTTGTGACTGTAACGGAAAGTAGTAAAATATGTTAGTCAATATTATTTGTTTGTTCCTAAACTGGCATTATAACTAATCCAGTAATGTTATTACTCTTTGGGTAGTTACTTAATTACAATTACATAAAAGATAAACTTAATTGCATTTTTCTAACGTGTTTTTCTATATGCTAAAATTTAATTCAAAAGGTAATAGTAACAAGTTATGAATTACCTTCAAAACTAATATAACACAACACTGACTGAGATCAGCAGCATTAACGGGAACAGAAAAAACTCAAAATACTCGAAAAACATCGAGTTACTCGAAAAATCAAGTTATTCGTGTCGAGTTACTTGAAGATCGAACTACTCGCACAGGCCTAATTTACTACTACAAAGTTCCTATTTTATATGAAAGCTTAAAAATGTTTGATTTTCTTGCATTATGCACCCGTTGTCCACATATGTGCACATTTAAAAACTATTACTTATAAAAAACAAATTTTATTTTTTTTTAGAAATGTCTAACTTGACCCTGTTTGGTAAGAATAATGCCTTAAAAGTTTTTTTTCCTTGTGTATCTTGGTATGGGATTGAAGAGGATATACTCTGACGTTTCTGGTCTGTAAAACAAGTTTTTAGTTCAAAATTAGCTTCAGGTTTGCTTCCACTTTCAAAATAGAACCTGTTCAACTGACAGAAAAAAAAATATCGAACAAGAAGCAATTTGAACTTTGCAGTTTTGAGCTACTTTTTATTAAACAAGTGTATCAGCGCAGTAACACACTTTAGTACTTCAACTCAATAACGCAACGCAGCGTTGCATTAACCATATCTACCATTCTGGTACACATCGGCGTATTTTATAAGAACTGGTTTTGACTGAAAAGTAGGTCTTTAAAGTATCTTTGCGTTGCGTCCTGCGAAACCTTTTTACAGTTCAACCAACATTTTTACGCTCGATTAGCTGCAACACCGCACACGTTTGTTTGTAAATTAAGCAGAGTGGGAATGCTTTTGTACAAACGTATGCATGTGCATTCGCTGTTTAAATGCTTAAGTGGAGTTCTATTGATTTGAGTATACTTTTTCCCTATTTTTTCAGCCAACAATCAGTTGTATGCATAGATAAAGACAGCTTTCAACGCACTTTTTACATATCTTGGAGCTGCGTATGAAAACAATAAAACACAACATAAACAAAACAAGAGTATTATGCTTAAACTCATTTTTTCTGAGCGACCCCTTTTCTGTTGAAAAATAATATAAACAAGGGTTGCCAATGCAGCGAAGTACAAAAAGAAAAAGAAAAAACGAGGCAACATAAAAAAGCACAACAAGATGAAAAGTTGCGAAACTTAAAAAGAATGGAAAAGCATTCAACTCAACCGCATGAAAACTCCATCCAACGTTTTTTGTACCTATTTAAGTAACCCCCCTTCCAGAACACACATTGAGCCCGCGCGCCTACTCTGTAGGCCGCTTAGACGTCACTTAAGGGTCGAACCATGGGTTTTTTACGGCTCAGTTGTTTCAAATAATGAAAATGTTTTGTTTGCATTCCGTGCAATCCCCCCAAGCTACCCCAACTTCTGCACATGAGCTTGCTATTCACGTGTGTGTGTGTGTCTGTGAATGAGTTTTTGTATGATTGGAGTAGCGCGCAAATTCCTTCTGCTTGAATGGTAATAATTTTAAAATCTATACAATTCAATAAAGTTTTATTACACCCAGTAATGCGCAGTTCAAGCTAAGCGCAATCCACTGAACCCAGGGATGCAACATGCAGCATGGTTGCCACATTAGTACAATGCAAATTCATGGGATGCTTCGTTATCGATGTTGTTCATGTCGCTTATGCGGAAACGGTCGCGTTTATTCAATTGAACAATTGGTTGCTTATGTTTATTGCATGAGTGATTAAGTGCGTGTGTGAGGGCTTGTGTGGAAGTATGTAACCGATATGACCAAGTTGAAGCGGTTGTCAGAGACAACGTTTGATCCTAGATAGCGCGGATAATTCTTATTTTCATTTGCTTGAAACTCTCAGGTTATACAGTGAGAGTCAAAACAAAGTATGGTGTACACTTTGTTATAATACTTTTTACTTTATTTCAATATTTTAAAAAATAAATATATATATTTTTGTTTTTCTCATGCTGAAATGACAGCTTTCAACCGTTTTGGCATTGATTCCAAAAATTTCGTTGTTACGTTTGACGAAATTTTGTGCCATTCTTCAAGTTAAACGGCTTTCAGTGAGTCCTTGCTGGATATCGTCCTCTTTCTTATTTGTCTATCCAGATGTTCCCACAAATATTCTATCGGGTTGAGGTCCGGTGACTGTGGGGGGTGATCCAGCTGTTTTAGAGTTTTGCACAGCAACGATTCCTTCATTATTTTGGCTGTATGTTTCGGATCGTTTTCCTGCTGAAACATCTACAAGCGATCCAGTCCTAATTTGTTAACACTGGACAGAAAATTTTTATTTAAAATATTGAAGTAATCGTATTTATTCCTTGTTCTGTCAATAAAAGTGTAATGTTCTACTCCGTTTGCTGTCCTACACTCGCACACCATCACCGAGCCCCCACCATGCTTTATTATAGAAGTAAAATTTTGGTCCTTGAACTCCTGAGTTTTGTTCCTAAATATTTTTTGTAGATTTTTTCTTTCCAAAAATTTCGAATATGCTTTCGTCACTGAAGATTATGTTTTTCCAAAATTAAATTTCATTATTTTCATACTTTTTAGCAAAATACATGCGTAGCCTTTGATTTTTTTCTGATATAAACGGATTTTTTCGAGGGACTCTTCCAAATAGACACTTTGCATTTAATGCACGTCTTATTGTACTGGCACCAACGTAAGTTCCTGATGATACGAAAAGATCATCCGCTATTTTCACCGCTCTTGCATTTGGATATTTTTGCACTATTCTGACTACTGATTGTAATGCGGCTTCACAGAGTTGTTTTGGTCTGCCAGCACAAGATCGATTTTCTAGTACTCCAAATTTTTGTATTTGTCAATGATTTTCTTGATGGTATTATGACCTCTATCAAAAATTTACGAGATTTCGCGAAATGATTTTCCTGCTTTATGGAATTTTATGACTAATTCCCGTGTTTCAATAGAAGTTTAACTACACATTTTAAATACGTTTTCCTACAACTTACTTCCTCATTTTAGCAAAGGCGTTTGATGCAGAAACATTAACAAACATCATAATGAACCAAAGATCCCGTTACATTGCTTTTAAATATTTGAATTGCTAAGCTTACTATGCATATGTACACATTGTTTTGATGCGATAAATATGGACTTTTTTGTTTTTATTAAATATTTTGTTGTTGTCGTAAAAAATTTGTAAGACTTTATACTTATATTAAGAGAGACTTTAATAAGAATTCAAAACATAATACATTTTGGGACTAATCACAGTGTTGAAGACTTATGTGTGGTATAACTCGTGTATAAAAAAAGTGTACACTTTGTTTTGACGCTCACTGTATATATTTATTTTTTTCTTAATATCACTTATGCATATTTTCTGAACATAAATTATTGTAAAGTATAATAGGCAAAATTATTTTAATGGCGGATATAAGTTGTTATCGTTATGAGTCAAGTAGTTAAGAAATAAGAGAAAAAATATGGTTTTTCTAAATTTTGAGATATCAACAAATCGAAATTCAGGCTCATTTGAAAGTCTCTTCCTATGAAGCTATGAAGTTTTACATTATTTGGATGTGCACAATTGTCAAAATAATGTAACATATGTGCAGGATATGGTTCCCAACCTTCGATAAAAGTAAATAATATATTGAAAAGAGTTTTTTAGTTAAAACAATATGCATTTTTCTCAAAATCAAAAATTTCAGAATATATATAATTTTGTATGTCAAAATAAGATTAGAAATTTAAATTCACAAATTTAAGTTTTTCATTAGACAGTAAAAATATCTTATATAAGCCCATTCAAATTCGAGGATTTTCAATAAATTTTGATGTAACATTTATCATATCAGAATTATCAAAAGAAAGGAATAACATGGGAAGCAAAATAAAAATTCGTTGCGACTAGACTATGTATTTCAAGTTTTTTGCCACAACATGACCATAATATAATAACACTTTATTAAAAAGCATGAAGCTTTCATTATATTATCGTTCTTTTAACTCCACTTGAAAAACTTTACTGGTAAACTCCCAAAGAGAGCGATCCAAATCTATCCATAACATTATTCATCTTGACCCAAGCATGCAAAAGAAAAGTAAACAGATCGATGGAGAAAATTTATTGTTGATCAAAATTGAAAGATCAAATTGAATCATTATAACAATTTCAAATGATATATTACAAAATTAAAACGAAGAAAAAAAGATACAGCAGTTTCGACTATGTCGTAACACAAGACGTAGAATTATATAATACTTAAATTAGAAACAATCGAGTTATACACTTCTTTTTGATACTAAAACATAGAAAAAGTTGGTACAATTTGTTCAACTTGTTTTATTGGGTGGTTTTATGTGGTAGATTTCGCATTCAATGGCTTACAACTATTAGCTTTCATTTAAAATAACAATTATAAAACCATGCCGCAGACCCGCCCCTCACTCTCAAAATCAAACCCTCCCCTCTCACAATTAAATAACATTTATAATTCCATGCCGCAGCCGCGCCTCCGCTGACGCTTTTTCTAAACGGAAATTGGTAGTGCTCGATTCTGTTAAAAAAGCATGCCCCTCAAAATTAATTTTGATTCTGTTAAAAACAACATTCTGTTAAATACAAAATACCCCCAAAGTATGCTTTTTTTTAATTATAAGATTTATGTCTTCGCTAGATGGCGCTGTCTTCATAGTTGAAAAAACCGGAAACCTTCGATAAACAGGTAGCAACCTTAAACAAGAACCATGCGCACAGCTAACAAAAACATCAAATTTTGGCTTTATATTTCATGTAATTGTGTCAAATTTATATAAGTTAGATAGTTCAAACATATATTTTTCTCCCAGTGAGGATCAAGCAGGCCAACAAGTGCTAACATCAACATTGTACGATCAGTACTTTAGGCACACCAAAGGCTCAAAGTGTGACCTAAAAACGCTATCAACCGCCGCTTGATCACTATCAACCGCGCTACTAACCTCCGAGAATGACGTATTCTACGTCAAAAAACAAATTTACGATTGCACTCTTTGCGAGAACTTTGACCGAGCTTATTATGATCACATTGTGTTTTACCTGTTCACGGAGAGAAAAAATTAAGCATTCTATGATTGAATCACTTCAAGCATTATTTTGCTAGAATTGATCAAATTTAAAACACACGATATAAAGAAAAAATTCTTAATTCAAGAAACATTTGCTTAACCCTCTACTGCCCCAATTTTTTTCAGCTTGAAAAATTATTTATTAGGTCATGAACCAAGAAATCATTGGTTAAATAAATAAAATATCACACGTTTCGGCGGGAGGAGGAGGAGGACCGCCTAAAGGTGGTGTTGGGTATCTAAGCTAAAACAAGACAACTTATATTTGCACATTCATTTTATTTTATTTTACTTCATGAATACATTTTTGGCTTAAATTGTGCATATTATTGGGATTTTATATTTTTGAAATTAGTTTTTTATATGAAAAGCATAAAAGCAGTCTCTGTCGGGTGTTGAACACAGGTTAATATTGTATTTTCTGCATTTGTTTTGAGTCTCAGCAGTACATCCTTGAAGTTTGCAGGTTCGTTTTCCTGTATTCCATTTTGGGAAATGCTCCATTCCATCGTAATGCAAATCATCTGGAGGTATATAAGTAACTTTCTTTGCTGTTTTTTTCTGGACGACCTCAAGTGGACGCCCTCCTAGATTCTTTCCTCTTTGGTAGGAACACAATACTTGTGCGATTTGAGATCGGAAAGAAGGGAGTTCGTTTTTTTGATCCTTAGGATCTGGCTTATCAATGCGGTTTGAATAATATATATGCGTTAACAATGAACACATCAATTTGGTGCTAAAACAATCTGTTGGTATATTTTTATGATTTCATACGGATGTGATTACGTCCGATGAGTCCATCCATCAAATCAACACTTGAAGTTTGGACAAGGAACTTCAGTGTACTTTTTTTCAGCGCGAAGATATCGAGTAACCGTTGCTTTAAAGTTAATTTCACCTTGAAACGGTTCAATCCCCACATAAGTAGACGCCATTCGAACTTGCTTGTTATCTTTCCAGACCACATTCGAAATGTCAACACCGTAAGCAGATCCAGTGTGCTCAACTGAGAATCCTCGATCTTCTTTTTTCAATTCAGAATCTGAAGGTAGATTTGCATTTGGTATACGGTTAGAGCGTATTGTTCCGCGAGTGAATGAATTCCCCTAGTCTTTAGATAAACGAGGAGCGGCAAATTGGAAGAAGCTCCTAAGTCTGGAGCATCTGGTGGCACAACGTTATCTCCACCACCGCAATACACTTCAAAACCATATGAAAATCCCTCTGAGTCACACAAAACAAAGAGCTTCATGCCCCATTTATGAGGCTTCTCAGGAATGTACTGTCGTAGGAATGTCGACATTTTCGTGAAAAACATTTGTCCATCTACGCAGATGCGCTGGTTCGTAGGAATACTTTGAAATTTATTATTGAAGTGATCGATCAGTCGTATGACTTTGTAGAGTTGATCATACTTTGGCGAATCTCTAGTAGGATTTTTCTGTTATCATTGAAGTGTAAGTTACTTCGAATTTGCTCAAACCGGTTTCTTGTCATTGTATCTTGAATTGCTTGAAAAAAGTATTCTGCGCAGTAAGATCGTATATTAGGATACCGAAAAACTGACATATAAATCAATATGCCAATGTATTTAAGAATCTCTGACGGAGTTATAAAAAATTTTGTGTTAATATTTTTTTGTGTGGCATAAAGATTTGTATGTTCCGCGATGAGATCTAAAACGGGGTCATCAAAAAAATACGAAAAGCATTTAAATGGTGTGTCAAGCAGTTTAAAACTAGCGCCCATTTTGATTCCAAGAAATGCTACTTCAGATTTATGGAGATTTTAATTGCTTTTCCGCCATAGCATCTTTTTGAATTCATTGGATTTCGGATTTATATCCATCGGGTTGACCTTTGTTTTATCAGAAGAATTATTTTTCGGCAACTGTTCCATCATTTTTTTAGTTTTAAATCCGATTATTTGCTCAAAGTTTTCATCACCAGAAGACATAGACAACTCACCTGTTTTAGATGTGGAGGAATCGGGGTTACTTTCAACATTCTCTAATATTTTATCAGAAATGAATATGTTACCACTGTTAAAGTTTTCAGGCAAATCAGATGTTAATGCATTTGCAAGAGCTGAGTCTGACATTGCTAGCACTTCGTTGATAGTATCTTCGTGAAGGATGAAGTCCAAATTGTTAAGTCATCATCGCTGTCAAAATCATCTTCACAATCCGTCCCGCCATCGGTTTCCTCAAAGTCGTCGGAATTCAAATCATCTATTATTTCTTTGATTTGTGTATCGTATAATGCCGAAAGGTTTTTCGAAAAATTACGATTCATAGCTATAAAAAAATCAAAGCACAAACACATGAAATGCAAAAATATTTTTCACTGCTTAGCCTGATACCGCCTACAGGCGGTCTGACAGCACAAGCAAATATAAGAACCTCAAATAAGTATTTTTCACTAAAAAATAACTGCACTACACAGAAAACACTGTTAGCTACTCACCAATATTTTTTTTCTCAATTCGTCCACGATGATAATTTTATCACTTTTCACAAAATAATTATTTGCTCTGTTTCACGTGGAATTCTAACATCAACTGACGATTGCGGCAAGAAGCCATTAATTCTGCGAATTATTTCAAATGCACTCAATTTTGTATATTTTCTTTTCTCAATTTCAAACTTGAATGCCAACGATTTTTGTAGTGACCGCCTTAAAGCGGTATTAGGCTGAAGAGGGTTAAGACTCAAGAATATTTTTTTCTATATTCAAGACTAATATTTGTTTGAAGTGAGAAAAGTTTGCTTGATTCAAGTAACAATTTGCTGAAAACTAAAATAATTTATTTGATTGAGAAATGATTTTCCTTGAACTGAGAACAATTTTCTTGTTTCAAGAAAAGAATATACTGAAAACTAAAATAATTTGCTTGATTCAAGTAAACAATTTTCTCAATACTGGAATGTTTTGCGTGATATTATAAACTTAATTTTATTATAATGAAAATTCTTCCGTAAAAATGTAGAATGTAGGATGACCGATCCTTAAAAATACTCGAATATACTAAATACAGCCAAAGCTCCCATAAGAGGATACCGACAGTCACCTACTTTTTGTCCGCATATGAGAGATGTCCGCTTAAGGGAATGTCGTAAAAATAATATTAAATTTCAAATCAAACAAAAATGGACATTGGGATATTCTAATTGAAAATAATTTTTATTCTTTAATAGACAAACAACGAAACGAGTACAAAATTAATTTATATTAAATATGTATATAATTTTTGTAATTGTGTAAGAGTCATCGTAAAACTGGATTGTTCTTGCAAAACATTTCATTGATTTAACCCATGATACAACTATACAAGGTAGGAGTGACAGTTCTTTCGTCTTGCACCAACTGTCAAAAATAGTATAAATTAGAGAACGAAAAAAGTAGAAAAGAAAATAGAAAAATATACAGACAAATGACAGTCGATGCAACACTCGTAAGAAAATAGCCAGTTGTCACTCCTACCTTGTATTTATAATTGTATCATGGATTAACTCATAAACTAGAGCAAACGCTGAAACTAATTGTTTTACTTTACCGTTGCAAGTGAGCAGCGCAAAAAAATTATGAGTAAATAAGAGTAAAAAAGAGAAGAAAAAAACCCCTTAACTGTCAAAAACACCAAAACAAAATAAAATATATAAAAGTAGTAATTTTTGTGATAAAAAAAAAGATAAAATTGTCCGCTTATTAGAGCTTCGCGTCCGCTTATGGGAGTTTCTTTTTTCATCTGCCTCTAGGAACTGGTTTTAATTTCCTTAGAACTCCCGTGTAGAGCTAAGCTTCTAAGAATTGCCAAAAAATTTACATTTCAATTTAATTAGCTATTCAATTTCTAGATTTATGATGAATACCTGATTCCATTTCACTTCGATTTCTATTTGATTTCAACTCCTCTGCAGTTCAGTTTTCAATTCAACTGCAATTCAATTTAAATTCAATTTCAATTCAATTTCACTTCAATTTCAATTCAATTTCAATTCAATTTCAATTCAATTTCAATTCAATTTCAATTCAATTTCAATTCAATTTCTAAAACTAAAAATTGTTCGTTCACAAGAATGTGTCCGCTTATAGGAGATATCCGCGTATTAGAGCGTCAGTTTATGGGAGCTTTCACTGTATATAAAAGCAGTATTGTTTGTGATAAAAAAATAGACAAAATTGTCCGCTTATTAGAGCTTCGCGTTCGCTGATGGGAGATTTTTTTTTCATAAATCATGTTTGAGTGTCCGCGTCCGTTTATCGGAAAGTCCGTGTATGGGAGAGCATTTTCTATGGAAAAAAACCAAAAATTGTTCGTTCCCAAGAATGTGTCCGATTATAGGAGATGTCCGCTTATTAGAGTGTCCGTTTATGGGAGCTTTCATTGTATATCTTGTAGACGCTAACATGATTCCAAGTAAAAGGGTAATACCTTTGAAATGTAGGCAATAAATACAGCAATTATGAATTAAATTGCGTGGTATATAGTGGTAGAAATAATGTATTTGAGGAAGTTAGAAGAGTTAAGAGAGTTACCAATTTGCTTTTATAGTAACAATTTGTTCAAAAAGTAACTCTGAACTATAAGCGTTGTGTTTAAACAACGACGTGGAAAACAAACGAAGTTTTCAGTTGGGAAAAACAAATTTTTCAATTGAAAATCACTCGCATTTATGACAAACGAAATTAATTTTCTGCAACTAAATGACGCGTTTCTCGCAACTGACTTTTATTATGACAACTGTTGAAACGTTTGCAATTAACGATTTCAAGCACGACAAACGAAGTTCGTTTGCGGTAAGCTCGCGATAAACGTTTATTTTCTTTGCATGTACCGTTGTGCATTTATTAACACGTTCGCCACACACCAATTTTTCACGCCTTCAATAAAAACTCACGAACAAAAAAAATGTGTCACAAAATTTGGGGAATACCCTTAAAAAAAACGAAATTTTAAAATAACTGCTTAGCGTATCCCCAAACCGCAGCTTTCATTTATATGTGGCACCTTGCCAGAGACTAAAACATACAAGAAAACTACTTCCTACAAACTATCGTGAAATAAAAGCCTAAAACATATTAATGATTATGCGACACATATATGTGACATGAGTTTTTATGAAAACTCCCACGTCACATATATGTGACGCTGAGTGGCGAACGTGTTAAACTAGTCATAATTCCATGCAGTGACGTAGTAAGATACTTGTATTTTCGGTCTAGGAACGACTCTCTTTTTTTTTACTTTGCATGTACAATTAATTAAGTATTAATAATTCCATGTATAAAATTTGTATGGCAAGCGATTAAAACAATATATTTTTAAGTCTTTGATATTTCAATGAAGTACTCCTTAAATAATAGCTTAACTTTTTTTTAATAAAGTAACTTTAATCATGTCTGTTAATTTGAAATATCCCCTAAAATTTTAAATATGCCTCTGCTGCAGGCTTATCTTGTCTGTGGCCATGTTCATGGTATATATTAACAGCTACAATAACCCTGTGGCTTGTTTATATGACACGATTAACCCTTATCAGCTCAAAATAACATTAATCGCACTCATTTCCCGACAAGATTATGCTGCACCCTAAATTTACAAAAAACATTATATTTGCTTTTGTTATTGTTGTTGTTGTTGTAGTCAGTCTCTTGTTGCTGCCAGTGCCGATGCAGATGATGTTGTCCTTGTGGCTGTGTAGCTGGCAGTGTTGACGTCTAGCAAAGCGCTCGTGCAATCCGAGTGCATGTTAACATCACTCGAGCAGACACTTCGAACAATCAGGATTAGCAAACAACACTTTCTCAGCTTTAGCAAAAGCTGAAAACTTTCGACGTCATGATTCGCCCATGAAGCATGATAAAGAGGGGCGATGACGGTAGGTAAAGCAGCTATTGTTTATAAAAGGAAATTTCGACTCATTTTGCAGTTAGTTTTCTTAATAACGCCGTAAGGATGGCAATCCTTAGAAGAACTTGCCGACAGAAAAAAGAAAGGGAACCAATGTCGAGTAAGAGCTGAATAATGTAAAGCGATATGTTGCGAAAAAAAATGTATTTTTAGGATGTCAGGTTCAAGAAGGGAATAAGTTCAAAAATCAAATGTTTTAGAAATCGAATAAAGAAATCAGGGTTCATACTAAAGGTCTGCAACGAACCATCCATTCTACTTGTACAAACAGATATAACAAGTAAGAACCTGATATTATTGGTACAAATACAACAATGAGTAGATCAAAACATATGCTTATATATTTTGGATTGAGCAAATAGCGTATCTGCTCTTTCTCTGGCTCTCATTGTAGTGTAAGCTTTTTGTCTCTTTATCTGTTTTACCAAGTAAGGTAACTGTTTTAACTCTTTTTTAAATGGATATATCCATTCAATATGGATATTCCAGATCGTTCTCTTTGTGTTAATGTTGTGTTTTTACTTTTTCTTTTTTACGTGATCACGTGAAAGTGATTAAAGTTTTTTGTTGTAATAATTTTTTTAAATATTTTTTTAATGTTATGTGTATTAATTTTTAATTTCATTATTTTTTTTGTAACAAATGGAAAATTTAAAGACATTGCACTTATATAAAGTGTTCCTTTTATTGTTGCTTATTTCTCTTTCTATCCTTTATGCTTGTGACGTCACAAACTCCAGATGTTCCAAGTAAAGATAGCAATAAAACAAATATATCTGTTTGTTGCGTATGTTCTCAAACTCGTATTTTTGATACTTAGTAATTTCACTCTCTCATACCTATTCCATCGGTATCTAAATAGAGAAATATTACATGCATACTTAATCCAGAGAGTGCGAAACAGAAACAAGCAGATATAATAAAAAATAACAACACACAACTAGTGTATTCGGATGGTTCTTTGCAGAGCTTTAGTTCATACCCTTCTTAAGCATTGCGCTAAATTCAAAGTGCTTATCTGCCTCTAGGAACTGGTTTTAATTTCCTTATTACAACTCCAGTGTAGAGCTTAGCTTCTAACGATTACCAAAAAATTTAATTTTTAATTTGAGTAGCTATTCAATTTCTAGATTTATCTTCAATACCTGATTCAATTTCTCTTCGATTTGTATTTGATTTCCATTCCACTGCAATTCTGTTTTCAATTCAATTTAAATTTCAATTTTAATTCAAGTTCAATTCAATTTCAATTCAATTTCAATTCAATTTCAATTCAATTTCAATTCAATTTCAATTCAATTTCAATTCAATTTCAATTCAATTTCATTTCAATTTCAATTCAATTTCAATTCAATTTCAATTTAATTTCTATTCAATTTCAATTCAATTTCAATTAAATTTCAATTAAATTTCAATTCAATTTCAATTCAATTTCAATTCAATTTCAATTCAATTTCAATTCAATTTCAATTCAATTTCAATTCAATTTCAATTCAATTTCAATTCAATTTCAATTCAATTTCAATTCAATTTCAATTCAATTTCAATTCAATTTCAATTCAATTTCAATTCAATTTCAATTCAATTTCAATTCAATTTCAATTCAATTTCAATTCAATTTCAATTCAATTTCAATTCAATTTCAATTCAATTTCAATTCAATTTCAATTCAATTTCAATTCAATTTCAATTCAATTTCAATTCAATTTCAATTCAATTTCAATTCAATTTCAATTCAATTTCAATTCAATTTCAATTTCAATTCAATTTCAATTCAATTTTAATTCAATTTCAATTCAATATCAATTCAATTTCAATTCAATTTCAATTCAATTTCAATTCAATTTTAATTCAATTTCAATTCAATTTCTTTTCGATTTGTATTTAATTTCAATTCCACCACAATTCAGTTTTCAATTCAATTTCAATTCAATTTCAATTCAATTTCAACTCAATTTCAATTCAATTTCAATTCAATTTCAACTCAATTTCAATTCAATTTCAATTCAATTTCAATTCAATTTCAATTCAATTTCAATTCAATTTCAATTCAATTTCAATTCAATTTCAATTTAATTTCAATTCAATTTCAATTTAATTTCTATTCAATTTCAATTCAATTTCAATTCAATTTCAATTCAATTTCAATTCAATTTCAATTCAATTGCAATTCAATTTCAATTCAATTTCAATTCAATTTCAATTCAATTTTAATTCAATTTCAATTCAATTTCAATTCAATTTCAATTTCAGTAATACAAATTCAATTCAATTTCAATTCAACTTCAATTCAAATTCAATTTCAGTAATTCAATTTCAATTCAATTTCAATTGAATTTCAATTCAATTTCAATTAAATTTCCATTAAATTTCAATTCCATTTCAATTAAATTTCCATTAAATTTCAATTCCATTTCAATTCAATTTCCATTCAATTTCATTTCAATTCAATTTCAATTCAATTTCAATTCAATTTCAATTCAATTTCAATTCAATTTCAATTCAATTTCAATTCAATTTCAATTCAATTTCAATTCAATTTTAATTCAATTTCAATTCAATTTCAATTCAATTTCAATTCAATTTCAATTCAATTTCAATTTCAGTAATACAAATTCAATTCAATTTCAATTCAATTTCAATTCAATTTCAATTCAATTTCAATTCAATTTCAATTCAATTTCAATTTCAATTTAATTTCAATTCAATTTCAATTCAATTTTAATTCAATTTCAATTCAATATCAATTCAATTTCAATTCAATTTCAATTCAATTTCAATTCAATTTCAATTCAATTTCAATTCAATTTCAATTCAATTTCAATTTCAGTAATACAAATTCAATTCAATTTCAATTCAACTTCAATTCAAATTCAATTTCAGTAATTCAATTTCAATTCAATTTCAATTCAATTTCAATTCAATTTCAATTAAATTTCCATTAAATTTCAATTCCATTTCAATTAAATTTCCATTAAATTTCAATTCCATTTCAATTCAATTTCCATTCAATTTCATTTCAATTCAATTTCAATTCAATTTCAATTCAATTTCAATTCAATTTCAATTCAATTTCAATTCAATTTCAATTCAATTTCAATTCAATTTCAATTCAATTTCAATTCAATTTCAATTCAATTTCAATTCAATTTCAATTCAATTTCAATTCAATTTCAATTCAATTTCAATTCAATTTCAATTCATCATATAAATATTTTGTTAATAAATTTGTTTAAATTTTAGTTAAAATTTCATTACATTAACTCGAATTGAATTTTATTTCAATATAAGTTTGATAATTGAAAACAAGATTTTATTCAACATCTTCTAAATTTATGCCAAACTTCTTTAAAAAGGAATTTACTTTAGATTAAACAGTTTTAGTCACATAATTTTATGATCTCATCCTGTCTTTATGTTAAAGCGTGCGTATTCTAGGGAACCTTTATCCATCGCCATCATAATCCAGTGATGTGAACACTTTGATTATCCACTCCAGCGTTGCTAGCTGCCTCGAAATTACTTTCAACTCGGATGTTCAAATGAAAAGTTATGGCTGTGGCTGTGGCGGCTGCCACAAGATGCTGCTGTTGCTGCTCCTGCTGCTGGTGCGCTCGAACCATTCAGCAAATTTCAATCTTGAGAGCCCACAAATTTTGATTGCTTTTATAACCGCCAAAAACTGCGTTACTTTGGGTTGGTGATGCGTTCAAATGCGTTGCGTTGAGAGTTGCTTGTCAACAACATGGAGCGATAGCATCAGCAGCAACAACAACCTTATAACGCATCCTCGTTACGTCGTCATTATTACGAAAAATTATTATCACACTTGCATATAAAATCCTTGAAGCTTAAAGCGTGGATGAGGCGATGATTTGCTGAAGTTGCAGGAAGTGGATTTTGTGTGGCACGATAAGAAAATCTCATCAAGTGGATTTATGACACGCATAATTTTTATTTTGTTTGCATTGCGGCGCATGCATGGTTGAGAATTTTACAAGACTTAACCTAAATTTTATTTCATTTTAAATGAACCGTAAAGTTGAACTTCCAAAGTACATAAAAGGCCAATACTCAAAAGGACATCAAATCTTAAATCGAAAGCAAATCAAACTTGGTTAAAAGAACATAAAAAAGAAAAATGCATTTCTTTAAGAATTTTTTTTATGCTTTAAGATAATCTTTCTTCTTGTCTCACTCAACTAAAATCTACATCACTTAATCCGCTGGTTAAAATATTGCATCCTTTGCCTGTTTCACCTTGCGTTCCACCTTTCAATTAAGTTAATTACTTGCATTGCTGCTTTTTATATGATTAACTTGCAACGCTACCACATTATCCTGCAGCATCTTATCTTGCACAGTATCAATAAATTAATCACTTTCAATTTTAGTCTGCGCGTTCATCGTTGTTCTGCCTTTCTTTAGTGCTGGCGTGTTATAAGGATAAACTTCCTTACGTCAATGAATAAGTATTTCAATTAGTTAGCAATTAATTTTAACTTCTTTTGCAATTGTTTTAATCTGCTCATTCCACTTAGTCTATCTTTGCAGGTTTTAAGACTATTCAGCTGATATAAGCAGATATATTATTAAGTTCTGGCAAAAGAAAAAAAACCTGTCTGCCAAAAGGCTGTCGCGTGAAGTTTATAGGATAAGAGATGCTTTTTTTTCTTGTTTTTTTAAATGACATCGCTGCAAGAATTTGTAACTCTTGAGAATATTTGCAAATTCTGTGGCTTGCATTAATTGACTAAAATATTCTAAATAGTATTTAAGCACGTTATGTGAGTGAAAATAAATCATGTTATCATCATGCAAAATCATATTAAAATATAAGTCTTGTCTAAAAAATTAAGTTATTTCACTATCCTGATTGTGCATTAATTTCAATTCTGTACTCGGTTGATCTAAATGGGAAGAAATAAATATATAATTCTTCAAACACGTATTTTTTCGAAAATCTATTAAGTACAACTTCTGCAAAATACAAGCGGAATTATATGTGCTTTTAACTTCTATGCAGTATGTTTCTACTTTTTTTCAAGAAGCAAAAGTTCTAAAACGAAACTACATTTATTCTGTAAAAATTTGTTGTTGGGCTCATTGTTTACTTCTTTGTTACTTCTTTTTCAAAACTTCTATCTAGGCCTCAACATATGTGGTATTAAATCATTAAAGAACAGAAAATTTATTGAAAGCAGATGTTTGTTATAAAGGGCTTACCAACAAGATGGTTGCTTAGGAGTTGTTAAATTTTGACAATTGTCATTTATAAACGCGGAAAATTAACCACAGAACTCTACACAATGAAAGAAAGAACCTACCTGCGAGCACGTTCAATCCCTGTTACGATGGGTAAAATTCGATCAAATTTTAAGCAACATAATCGAAAAATTCAACTGACTGAATTCAGGATGTAAAGACACCGAACCAGTGAGCGAAAGTATTGAAAACAACCCAAACACCTCAATTTTAAAGGACATTAAATTTGTAAGAACTTTTTTGCAGGTATTAAATTAAAATTTTACTTAGTTTAGGAGTTAAAGGAAATTAACTACGACCCATAGTATAAAATGTGATTTTGAAAATCGATTATTTGAGCTAACCCAGAAAAATCCCATGGAAGATATGTTCTATGGACCAATCACTACCCAGCAACCACAAGTCAAAGGTTTGAGAAGTTTTTTTTTCTCAAATTTGATTTCAAATGTGATTCTCAAATCATATTGAAATCGAGAATTAATGTTTGATATTAACATTTGAGTTGATTTAAGAATAAATATTTTTCTCAAATGTAAAGTATGTTTGAAATATTGTACATCACTAACAAATCCATAATATATATCAATAACGCATTTATAAACTACTAGCCTACCCGTTCCCAGCGTTGCTTGGGAGTATAAATATGATATGAAAACATATTTTCATATCTCTACGATATATTGGTCTAATGCAGAGAAGGGCACGAACCTCAAATTTGAGGAATGACGTCACATTTCTTTATACGCATATAGCAGTCAGCGTAGATCAGCAGAGCTCAGTATGCTACAAAACTTCAAGCAGGCAAGTTCGCGTTCGTCTGTTTCGTTTTTTTATATGATTTTTTATGCTCTTCTCTGCTTTAGGTACACTGTAAAACAATCGACATGGAATTTGAAATGGAATGCTTTTTTTCGTTAAATGCTAAAAATGAGTTGGAATGCTTGCTGTGTGACAAAATAACTGCTGGTAATCGAATAGACAATGCAAGAAGGCATTATAAAACATTTCATTCAAAATTTGGAAAAATTAGCAATGATGATCGCAGGCAGTTATTTATCATATTGAAGCAAAGTTTCGCTGATTCTGTGGTCGATAATAATGTACAACCTGACCTTAATTTGATAAATTTTGAAACTTATAAACTTAAAGCGTCATATGTTGTGGCTTCAGCTTTAGCAACACAATGCAAACCCCTTGATGATGGGCTATATATAAAAAAAGTTATGAAGTCTGTACTTCATTAAATTATATTATTTGAAAGTCCCTTAACTTGCACTATTGAACACTTTTCAAAGGATATACAAGCGGAGTTAATGGGTTTGCGAAATAATGCCATTGACTTTTGGAGACATATTGATGAGTCGATTTATCCGAATGTTATGGAAAGTATATACAAGCTTTGCTCAATGTTTGGAAGTACGTACATTTGTGACAGTTCGTTTTCTTATTTAAAAATTATCAAGAGCAAGATTCGTAACAAATTATCAGACGAACATCTCTCAAACTTGATGTTATCAAATGCTGCAAAGAAGAATTAAATTTAGACGAGCTGATCGAATGGGATCATAAACACAACAATGTGTAAAGTTTGCATGACTAATGTAAATTTTAGTTTTATTTATCTTTTGCCTTTTCTGCACAACCGCAGCTTTCAGTGTAGCAAGCTGAGTGCGACACATATACATTGCCATAATGTCGGTGTGTGGTGTGCCCATCTCTGGTCTAATGGCAACACTGCAGCAGAAATTAACTGCAACTATCCACTCCAGAGACCAGCGCGCTGAGTTGTAGAATCTCACCTCTCTCTCTCAACAAAGAGCTTAAGCTATTGTTTGCTGTTATTTCGTGGTGCTTTTACAATGGCAGCATGGATTAAAATGCATGAATTCTTAAATAATAAAATAAAAAGATTTACCAAAAACGTAGTACCCAGCAGCAGGGTGGCTTATTATAGCAATTGAATAGTGAAAGAATTATTAAATTCGGTTCAACATTTACCCCCTTGATTGAACGATGAAAATTCGAGAGACCCTTTTTATATTATAGTATAGATATAGATATAGATCAGTGGTGCACAGCGCTGGCAGACCTTTCAATACAAGCGCGACATTTTTGTTTTAGTATGTGTGTGCGAGCAGAATACTGAAAAAAAATACTTTTACACTCATTGAGTAAAATGATAGCATAAAGTGTTTTTTTATAGATAGATTGAGGCTCGTAATAAAGGTTTAAATAAAAAAAATAAATAAATTCCCAAAAAGGCCGAAACATGTTAAGTTCATTCATTTATTGTGTCTGTACAGCATTTAACAAAATAATTTGCACATAAGACGCTCACCCCATGAAGTGCAAACGCAAACTGATTCTCTGCCATGGTATAATAATACAAGGTAGCATTGACAGTTGCTTGGGAAATCATATACTGTCAAAAAATATACTCAAAAAGAGAGCGCTCACAATCCGCCATTGAAAACACAAGCAATGTTGAAAACGTTGAAGTGAAAAAAAACAACAACCACAGCAGCTGCTGATGTATTTCCACAAAAAGCTGTTTTTGACAGTTTATGTTTTCCTGTTGAAGAGAAAATAAGCAGTTGTCAATGCTACCATGTATTATTATACCATGATTCTCTGCTAGCGTCGTATAAGTTCGGTACCTTCGCACACACGACTTATATGTGAAAGCCGAGCGGCTCTGAAAGCATCTCGTGTGCATCACTGATATAGATATAGATTAACTTTCTGTTGAGCGAAAGCAAGCTACTCTTGGCAAAAATATATAAAATTGTAACAAATTCAGTGAAAATTGTGAGTAAAATTTGTAAAAAGATTATGATTAAAAAAAAAAAAATAAGAGTAAGTGAGCAAAGAGCAAAATTGGTATTTGAAAATACGGCAATTGAGAGATCAGACGATATAGCAGAAGCGTCATCAGCAGTGTTGCCATATTTTTTTTTAAAAAAACTTTAATTTCCAGATAAAAAAACTTGCTTTTTGGTGAAAAAACTTGACATTAAAAATTAACTAAAACACGTATTTTTAAAATGTGTGCTTTAAAATGTTTGACAATTAGCTTTGTTCTCTGGTTGTCCCGCTATTTTGGCCACTTCATTTCTCAAGAAAATACGGAAGACTTGATCGTCAACTTTGAATGTATGTAAACTGAAGTTTAAAAAGGAATGCCAAAAATTGAAAGCCAAGACTCGACGAAGGGAAACTGAGACAAAATAACAGAAACAATAGGGCTATTCCCGATTATGGGCAAATAGCGTGGCATCACACAGTGCATTGAATCCATACAAAATTGGAACATAAATAGAAGGAGTGCTATGATAATGAAATTTTGTGTGCAGGATTAATTTAAGCTAATTAAGAAAAACTGCAGAAATGGTTGAAATTGGTCAGTTCCTAGGGGTACCTCCCTTTGACCTATATTAATTTTTTACATTATTTTGTATGGTAGGTACATACAAAAATTGAGCCATCTTAACAAAATTTGGTCAAAAGGCTAGGTAATTAAAGAAATATAACTGTAATGAAATGATATGAAATGATTAAAAATGATTGAAATCGGTGGGTTCCTAGGGATACCTATATTGATTTTTTACATTATTTTGCATGGGAGGTACATACAAAAAATGGCTGATCCTTACAAAACTCGGTGAAAAGGTTAGTAAAATAAAGCAATACATGTGTTCTAAAAATGGTTGAAATCGGTCGGTTCCTAGGGATACCTCCCTTGGACCTACATATATTAATTTTTTACATGATTTTGTATGTGAGGTACATCTGGTACTCATAAATATTCCCATTTGTATTAATTAAAAAAAACAGTTTTTAGGCAAATTTCATTTTATTTACAATAGAAAAATAAAATTGGTGACTTATTTTTATTAACAAAATGTGAAATAAAAAAGTAAAAAAATTATAATGTGCATATGTACAAATAACCAAGAACTCATCTCGCTATTGACTTTCATCTCTATTGACTTCTTTGTTAGAATCTCTACAAACAATATAACGGTCATCAACTAATTGAATAAACTTCTCAACTTCTTCATCAATAATTACATTTGATTTTGATTTAAAAGTTCTTTTGGATGGTAAGAGAGGCTCAGATGCCAGCAACAATATTTTCATTAAATCTGTATTAGACTTAATCCTCGAGCATTTACGGGTATGGTTAGGTCGGCTTTTTCTAAATTCTTTGTGCCTTGCTTCCAATGCCTCTTCAGACAATGTTCCGATTGGTAAGGAAAATGCTGAAATGACTTCACATCCATGTATGAGAACTTTATGAACACTGCTCGGCATATAATACCAGCCATATAAATTTATATACAACTGCCTAGTTTCTTCTAATAACAATTTGAAGTTATTCAGATGTATGGGGTAGCCACTTGTCAGAACTCTCAATATATAAAAAAAAATTGTTCTATCAAACTTTCAGCGTTATAGAAAAAGCGCTTAGCTGTGTTTCCATCGTTAGTAGACCCATATCCTGACTTTGGTTTGTCGACCAAGAGACCCATTTTGCTCTTAAACTCAGCTTGAATTCTTTTTTTGTTTTACTCTACCACTTCTTCATTTTCATTTAATTGCACTTTTATATATGAACAAGCTGAAATACCCTGTGTTACTAAAATTATTTTGTTATCTACTATAACTTTCTTTTTATAAGGTGTAGATAATATTTTGGAAATCAAAAGTTAATACTTCAAATAAAATTACAAAAAAGTTTCGTCATAACCAAAAAACCCTTTCTGGTAATTCCCTTTTGAATTTTTCTAAATTTTGAATATTTTTCCATATAAAATTGAGCATTTTTCGCAAAAGTCACTTTTTTAAATCTGTATAACTTTCTTGTTTATGAAAAAGGGCAGATAATATTTTGGAAATAGGAAGCCAATACTTCAAATAGAATTACAGAAAAGTTGCGCTGAAATCAAAGAAACGTTTTTTTTGGCAATTCCCTTTTGAATTTTGATAAATTTTGAATAATTTTCCATACAAAATTGAGCATTTTCGCAAAAACTCACTTTTTGAAATCTGCATAACTTTCTTGTTTATAAAAAGGGGCAGATAATATTTTAGAAATCAAAAGTTAATACTCAAAATAAAATTACAAAAAAGTTTCGCTAAAATCAAACAATCCTTTTTTTTTTGTTATAGCTCATCAAAACTCGCAAATTTATTTGAAACAGATTTGACAACAACATTTGATATCAAATTGAGAATAAACATATTTCTTAATTTGAGAGTAAAGTCCCCTTTTTGTTGAGTATGCTATCATTTTCAAATCAATCTCAAATCGATATCAAACGTTTGACGTTTGAGAAATACATTCGATAGGAAATCATTTTCAAACCTCAATATTTGCTGGGTATCAGAAACCATTGGAGTGTTTTCAGTTATTTCAAATGACCCTTAAATTGTCGCACAGTGCAATTAAAAGAACCTAAATTTTCATATTTTGATGAGGTTATCTCTTTGAAATTTTTCGTGCGAAACAGTACTTTTGGTCAATGGGATAATCGGGAAATACATAAATTAACATAATTGTCTTAGGGAAAATCGAAGCAAGAAATTGAAAAGGCTTATTTATATGCTTATATACCTAATGTGGAAGACGTATGCAAAGTTTGGACCCCATAGAAGTTTTTGCACATTAAAGTTGCTCCTACAACGTTGTCGATATTGCAACATAAAGCTTATAATTTAAACCATCTGAAGACCTAAGTGTTTGGTTCTTTTCACATGATGCGATATTTCTTACTTAATGGCGCGGAGCTGTAAACATAAATGTAAGCAATTAAGTTAATGCACCATGTGCTAAGATATTTAATTTTTCACCAACACAAGTAACCACCGACAACATCATTGTGAACATTTACAACATTTTCGTTATAATGCAATACAACAAAACTCTTGCCTTGATCCTTTATAATCCTTTTAATTAATAAATGAAAATAGCACCGAGCACAAGAGCCAGCATCAACAACAACATAACCGCCAATAACAACAACAACGATCTGAGCACCAACAGCAATTTTTAAGAGAAATACATTCAACAGATATCGGCACAACAAATAAGCATTAGTTTTGCACAAAATATTTAAGGCTTATTTATCTCTACATTTTCCAGTCTGCAATTTGTGTGGGGCATAGCCTTAAAATTGAAACCCAGTTAAAGTTTTCATTAAAATTATAATTGATTTTAAGTAATTTATAAAGAAGCTTAAGCATTAGTAATGATTAAATATTTGAAATTAATTCGACTTTTGGTTGATTCCATTAAGGGTTAATGAGCACACCAGCTGAATCAATTTCAAATCTCATTACATGTTATAATTAATCAGTGACTAGATGCTCATCAACCATTAACCTCTACAAAATGTCAGAGAACTGGAATAGCTGACAAGAATGTTAATAAAAAAATTAAAAGGAAACTCGTTAATCTCTACTATTTGTCTGAATTTAACTTTAACAACAGCTTAAAGAATCCATACAAAGTTAATTTGAAGTTAAACGCTCCTTTCTTTAAGTACCGTTACATTCTGGCATATTTGACGTAAATTGATATATCATCAATCATGTTGCTTTGGCGTGCCAGGTCATGTTTACAAAAAAAAAACACACATTGCAACATCTTATTAACAACACTTACAGCAACAACAACAGCAGCAGCAGGATGTTTATCCTTCTCTGCCGGAAGCTCGAATGTTAGCTTAGAGTGCGCTGTTGGCTGGCTGCTTTTCATTTAATTTTATTGTAATCGACAACTCATGCAGGAAACAAGCTATTATGTTAAAATTAACTTAATGTGAGGCACTTTATTTATTTTTTAGATATCGTCATACTTGGTTAGGGTAGCCATGTGGCTGAGTTCGTGGGCGCTGCTGCGTCATTCCAAGACGGCATGAATTGACATTAATTCTGAACAGTTATAGGAAAATTTAAATAGCAATCATTAAGAAATGTTTTGTTTAATACTGACTATATTTTAGTCAGAATATGCTTCATAAATAGACTTTTATATGTTTTAAGGTCAAATTGGATTATTTATGTATATGAAGTGTGAAGAAATTTTTTCCACGATTTAATGTTTTTACGCTTTCAAAAGAATTGTTTACTTTTGTTATGTCGAGGAAATATATATGGGTCAATTGCATACAAAATGCTTTTTTTTTGTCCCCGATCTTTTAACTCTGTTTTTAGGTAAAACCGAAAAGAAAAAACAAATAAGACATGAGAAAGTGTTCACTAAAGAATATTTATTGACACAATATATTTTTCAGAATCCTAAAATTGTTTGCATATTTGTTTTGAAGAATGTTATATTGCTCTCTCGTAATCGCTTAATACAAAAACATGTGTCCCCAGTTACACTTTTTGATGAAAAACGTGAAAAAAAGTTGAAAACAATGCATAAATTTAACAAATAATAACTATTTTTTAATGATAGCATTTATTTCTTATGTTTTATTTTGTTGTCCGGCTTTCGATTTACATTTAGTCCCCGCGCATTGTATTGAACGTAACTTTTTTTTTACGCTTCGTTAGTTTTGATTTAGGTGTGGTACATGATTCAATTATAATAAGGTTGTCCAAATATTTGACGTTTACTCACAAGAATAAGAATGTAGACCCTTATTTGAAGAGAGGAGCAAAAGAGCCATTTTTTAATGGCATAAAAATCACTCAGTTGTCTGAATATCGTACTTTTTCATAGTACAAAATACTGAAGATACATTTCACTACTACTTTTTCTACTACTTGTTTGCTTTGAACCAAAATTTTATTATGAGCTTTTAAAAATGTAATGGTATTATTTTTGACATAAAATAATACTGAAAATATAAAATTTGTGTATGCATTAAACATTTCACAAAGAATTAATATGAACATATTTATTATGTTTTTGAGCTTTGTGTTATACTCAGCTTAGAGGTAAAATTTATCGAAGATATGTTGTTGAATCTGTGGTACAGAGTTATGAAATATTTTTAACCGAAAGTATGAATACAGTGATATTTGGGAAAATGAGAGTATTTTTAAAAATGGTTGAAACCTTCAATAAACCATTAATAAAGCATTTTTAAAATTATTTGCTCTCATTTAGGAACAAATATTGTCAACAATAATTTAAATTATTCAAAATATCTCAAAACAAAAAAGTTCCAAACAAAGAAAATAACAAGAACATTTGTCAAAACATTTAAAATTATTTAAGAAACTTAAAAAAACTTACAATTTCTTCACTGCAGAGGGAAAATTAAAAAACTGTTCATACTTGAATATAAAAATGTTGAAATTGTGACAAATAAGTCATTGCATTTATCTAATACACAAACCATTAATTTCACTCTTCCCACTTCAAATCGTAAGTGTTCCTATTTTAACCGCAAACCAGCTGCAACATGTTTATAAATAACAAACTTTGAAAAGACTTCCAGCCATATTCATAAAAATATCTTAAAATAGTTTTCAAACGTTCAATAGTTAAAAAGCTTTTTAATATTAAAAAGCCTTGAAATTTTTTTATTCATAAAACTGTTGTAGCTGCTTTGTAGTTAAAATAGGAACACTTTCGATTTAAAGTGGGAAGAGTGTCAATAATGGTTTGTGAATAGATAAATTCAATGACTTTTTATTTATTTGCCACAAGCTCAAAAAGCTACCTTCTGCATTGACATAATTGCCATTTCATTATATTTTTTTTTAGGTATTTTGAAATGTTTTGACAAATATTCTTATTTTTTTTTTTTTTTTATGGAATTTTTTTTATAAGTTTTGAGTTTTTTTGACATATTCTCCAAATGTTTGAAATACTTTTCATTATTTTTGACAATATTTGTACTCAAATGACAGCAAATAATTTTCAAAATGCTTTATGCGGGGTTAAAAGCATGTTTCATCCATTTTTAAAAACCCTCTCTTTTAGAAACAAACATTTAAAAGCATTTTTTGACATTTTCTTTGTTTTTGAAATATTTAGAAATAATTTGATATTTTTGACAAAATTTGTGCTCAGATGAGAACAAAAAAAAATTATAAAATGCTTTATCGAGGGTTTATTGAAGGCTTCAACAATTTTTAAAATTCTCTTGCTGCAAGTACATATTATATATAAATGACACTACAAATATTGAAACAAATTACCACGAATTATCTTTACGTGAATATATTTTATTAAAGTTGCACACTTGATTTTTTTTCCTTTTTAACAGAAGCTCAAACAGATAAAAAAGGTACTTAAAAAAATCACAGCAAAATTTCAAAAAACACTGAAACATAACTTTTTTCGGAAAGACCACACAACCCTGGCTGCCATTTTTTCAAGAGCGTAAAAATATTTTTGTTTACATAAATTAAGGGTACGTCAAATATCTGGATAACTTTATTATAATTGAATCATGACCGATCGTAAATGCTTTTGTTCGTCGCATAACTTTCTCACTCTTGAGAAATTGAAAGCATGAAATTATTAGCAGTGATTAATTGTGAGAACAATCGTATTTTGATCGTTCTCCGCACCCTGCTTCTCAAAATTATGACACAGTAGAAAATCTTACCTAAGTATCCGAAATCCCACACGTTCTCAAATTGGCCAAATATCCCAAAATGAGCCCGAAATCCCACAAAATCACATCATTGTTTTAAACGAATGAAGACGACGCTTGAAATTTCCAACCATCGCCACCTAACACACAACAAAAGAAGCTGTCACAAACAGCGTTGCCATTGTGGCGTTAAAAACGTCATTTTGATGTATTTTAAGCTTAAATGTCGATTGACGTATTTTGAGGCATATTTGACGTATTTAATAGACACAATAGTTTTCAGTATATCAAAAAGTTTTAAAGGTAGAATATGAACATGTGAACATTGATATATGATAAGGAACACTCCTTGGATTGTATACATGCAACACTGCCTATATAAGTGATAATGTTATTGACTTTATTGTCATCGCAGGTGTCTGTTAGCGGCGTGATATCTTTTAATGTATTCAATGAGCATGCAGCTTGCAGCCAAATAAAACAAATGGAGCCCTATTTTCAGCATCAATTTTAACTGACGTTTTTTTATTGAAATGACGCATTTTAAATCTGAAAATGACGATTTTGAATCACAGTTTTCTGGCAACACTGGTCACAAATTTTAAGCTAAAACCAAAACCGACTTAAGGTTGGTAACGCCAACTGCTCACGTAAAAGTAAGTTTTTCTAGATTGTTTTCTAGCGTACATTCCATATCTAGCATATGTACAGACCAATGTATTAGAAATATGTTTTAGCGTTTCTTTTCATTAGGTTGGTCGCAACTACACATAAAAATGTATTCCACTCTTTTCAGAGTGAACTTCAAGTTCTTTCGAGTTCGGCCTATTTTAGACACTTTCTCCCTGCATTGGTAGCTCTTTGGTACTGCTTTGGTAACTAGGGTAGGGATGGAACTGAGACTGGTTCCACTTTTAAGACGCTATGGGATTAGCCTAGTCTGCCCAATGCATTAGCGATTTCAATACCATAAATCTTCTTAGGGCTAAGTACACATTAATATTCGATCCATATTATGTACAGTCTTATGCAATGATGTACGTTTATAATTTTAAACGTAGTTGAGGTTTTGACGGTGGTTTGACTGCATTGTACAAAACGTTATGTCTAAAAGACACTATCTGCATCCGGTAGGCTACGATAGATTTATCGTGAACTCTTTAGCACCGTCACTCATTGGATCTATTGTGCGTAAAGAATCAAATTTCACGCAAAACTTTGAAAAAAATGCATCAGAAACACTTCGATTGATTCACCAAGTGTAAGGTGATGATTTTTTGAAGTAGAAAAGTTATTTTTACGTGACGAAGTTACGTTGTACTGCTCTAGTTTCCAAAAAAGTTAAAAAATGAATTTTTTAAAAATTCATCTGCGTTGCATTGAATTATTTCTCGCTGAGTATAAAAGCTATGATTAAAAAAATGGTATGACCGTAAAGGCTAATTCCTTGACTTCATTATAAAAACAAAACAAAAATTCAAAACATCATCGGGTCGCAGGGGGAACTGTTTAACCAACACAACTGAAAATTTGTTACATGGAATTATTACTCGCTGAGTATTAGCGCTAGGATTAAAAATACGATACGCCAATAAAGGCCTACTGTAAATCCTCACAACAAAATTAGACAAAAAATTTCCGTCGCCATGGGGACGCTGAGACAGCCGCTCAAAGATCGATAACGCAACATTCATGCAGCGGCGTTGCATTGAATTTTTACTCAATGAGTATATAACATACGATAAAAGTTTAAAAAGGAAAATGAAGGTTTTACAAATGGCTTTAAGACAAAAATAAAAAAAAAAATTCCAGCGTCATCAGGTCGTGAATATAGCAGCTTATGTAACAGAAATGTAATATCGTTGCATGGAATTATTACTCACTCAGGAGGAGTGTTACGGTAAATTTTGTTTTACGACAGCATGGATGTGTTATTGAGCTTCACAACTAAATTACAAAAAAAATTCTTGTTGTCATGCTTTCAGGGATGCAATCACATAATGCACTAAAAATGCTACAGCCATGAAAAACGTTGCATGGATTTTTATCTCTGTGACTACTGGTGCAACGGTAAATTTTAAGGAACGAAAACAAAGGTGAGGTGTTCGGGCATATGACAAAAATAAAAAAAACAATTGACGGCGTGTCGAAGACCCTAAGGGAACCGCCTAATAAGACGCATATGCATCACTTTTGCTGGATTAATTGAAATTAGAGCACAACCAATGGGGAAGCAAAAACAAAAACCTAAACGAAAAGCACCAACTCCAAATCCAACAACAACTCCAACACCAACACCAACACCAACACCAACACCAACACCAACACCAACACCAACACCAACACCAACACCAACACCAACACCAACACCAACACCAACATCAACACCAACACCAACACCAACACCAACACCAACACCAACACCAACACCAACACCAACACCAACACCAACACCAACACCATTACCAACACCAGCACCAACACCAACACCATTACCAACACCAGCACCAACACCAACACCAACACCAACACCAACACCAACACCAACACCAACACCAACACCAACACCAACACCAACACCAACACCAACACCAACACCAACACCAACACCAACACCAACACCAACACCAACACCAACACCAACACCAACACCAACACCAACACCAACACCATCACCAACACCAACACCAACACCAACACCAACACCAACACCAACACCAAACACCAACACCAACACCAACACCAACACCAACACCAATACCAACACCAATACCAACACCAACATCAACATCAACATCAACATCAACATTAACATCAACATCAACATCAACAACATCAACATCAATATTAACATCAACATCAACATCAACATCAACATCAACATCAACACCAACACCAACACCAACACCAACACCAATACCAACACCAACAACATCAACATCAATATTAACATCAACATCAACATCAACATCAACATCAACATCAACACCAACACCAACACCAACACCAACACCAACACCAACACCAACACCAACACCAACACCAACACCAACACCAACACCAACACCAACACCAATACCAACACCAACATCAACATCAACATCAACATCAACATCAACATCAACACCAACACCAACACCAACACCAACACCAACATCAACACCAACACCAACACCAACACCAACACCAACACCAACACCAACACCAACACCAACACCAATACCAACACCAACATCAACATCAACATCAACATCAACATCAACATTAACATCAACATCAACATCAACAACATCAACATCAACAACATCAACATCAATATTAACATCAACACCAACACCAACACCAACACCAACACCAACACCAACACCAACACCAACACCAACACCATTACCAACACCAGCACCAACACCAACACCAACACCAACACCAACACCAACACCAACACCAACACCAACACCATTACCAACACCAGCACCAACACCAACACCATTACCAACACCAGCACCAACACCAACACCAACACCAACACCAACACCAACACCAACACCAACACCAACACCAACACCAACACCAACACCAACACCAACACCAACACCAACATCAACACCAACACCAACACCAACACCAAAACCAACACCAACACCAACACCAACACCAACACCAACACCAACACCAACACCAACACCAACACCAACACCAACACCAACACCAACACCAACACCAACACCAACACCAACACCAACACCAACACCAACACCAACACCAACACCAACACCAATACCAACACCAACATCAACATCAACATCAACATCAACATTAACATCAACATCAACATCTACAACATCAACATCAATATTAACATCAACATCAACATCAACATCAACATCAACATCAACATCAACATCAACATCAACATCAACATCATCAACATCAACATCAACATCAACATCAACATCAACATCAACATCAACATCAACATCAACATCAACATCAACATCATCAACATCAACATCAACATCAACATCAACATCAACATCAACATCAACATCAACATCAACATCAACATCAACATCAACATCAACATCAACATCAACATCAACATCAACATCAACATCAACATCAACATCAACATCAACATCAACATCAACATCAACATCAACATCAACATCAACATCAACATCAACATCAACATCAACATCAACATCATCATCAACATCAACATCAACATCAACATCAACATCAACATTAACAACAAGAAACTTCGTCACGTCAAAACCTACGGGTGTGTCCACGGCACAGCCAACTCTTTTTTGAGTTTTATTAAGTTTTTTAAAAAAAAAAATCAAACATTAAAGTTTTTTGGCAGCAGAGAGACGCTGGAGGATGACAAACGCACAGAAAGGCCAATTTAAATTCGGACGTCTGAAATTATCCAAAAAATGCTTAATTTTGCTGCAGAAGACCGCAATGCTTTAGTGAGAATGATGGAAGAGGCCTTAGTTATCGGAAAAGAGACTATTCGAATAATTTTTCACGAGAATTTGGTCAGAACAAAGATCTGTAAAAAATTTATGAGAGTTCGGCATTATTTATCCTCAAGAAATAATCCAAATTTCATTGAAGCAATTGCTAGGGGCGACGAAACGTTGTGTATTCAAAACGATCCAAAAACTAAGGGTCAAAGTGAGTAATGGAAGTAAAAAAATTCACCATAAGAAAAAAAAAAACACGAAAAGTGCCTTAAAAAATCAAAACAATACTTATCACATTCTTCGATAACAAAGGAATTATCCACGAACAATTCATTCTATCAAGGTCAAACCTAACTCCAGCATATTATCTTGGAGTTTTGAATCGTTTTATGTCCAGAATCCATCGTATTTGAGCCGAGTATAGCGATCCAGAAAGTTGACTGCTGTTGGACGATAATGCAAGTAGTCACACAACACTCATTAATCGTCTATTTTTGGCTCGAAATCAAGTATGTGTGTGTTAAATCATCCGCTGTATTCTCCTTATTTGGCACCTTCTCTTTCTTCCCGATTTTTAAAATAAAGTTAAAAGGATTTTTTAACGACATTCCGACCATCCAAGCAGCTACGACACGGGCACTCTAGGCAATCCAAAAAAATGAGCTTGAGCAGGCATTTGAATCACTATTGAATCGCTGTATCAAGTGTATTGATTTGATCTATAATTTTAATAAAAACGCAAAAAAAAAAAAATACAAAAATTGTATTTCAATTATGTTTTCTATATGGCTTTGCTAGCCACCAATTCCTATGGTAACGAACTTAGAATGTTGCTGTGTCCATAAGGTTTGATTCTCCAGTTAAACAACTATTAAAACTGTTTATTATACCCTAGACAGACATGTAGTACCAATTGTAGTATGATATGGAAACTATATCGTCATATGAAATAAAAAAAGCCGTAAGTTACATTTGAAAAATTTTGCAGGAGAAGCAAAATATGCTTGGGCTTTGCTTTGCGCTTGCACTGAAAAGCTTATTGAATTTTGTATATAAAAACGTCGTTTTTAGTAGTAGGAGTGTAAAAGTTTGCATCAACATATATTTTGATACGGTGCTTCATAATCAATCAAAAAGTCAATTTTGAATTTTTGGTAACTTACGCCTTTTTTTGATTTCATATGACGATATGTGTGTCTTCAGTATTCCTTGTTTTTGTTCTGTGATAGAAATTTAAACCATATCGTACTTGAAAAAAATGTACTGCCAAAATTTCAGCTCTATCGGCTCAGTAATTTTGAAGTTTTCAGCCATCACACAGACAGCGTTTTGCTTTTTGTGTATATAGATTATTGGCTATAACTTTTGATTGGTAAGAGCTACTAAGATAATTTTTTCTAATAAATTAATTTTTTAGCTTGTATATTGTATATTTTAGCTTGTATTTTCAAAAATATAAAAACACAATATTGAAAAAAAAAATTTTGTTCGGAAAAATCAAGCTTGAATCCTTGATTTTTGAATCACAAAAATGGTTTTTAATTTTTGCTTAAAATTGAAACAATTTGTGCCTATAAATGTTATAATTTTTAAATGGAGTTGAAAATTTGCGAATTTGAATTTAAATTATTTTTACAACAAAAACAAATTTTGAGCCTTTTTTTGAGGAAAACTACAAAATTTCAGACCTTTTTTGAAAAAAATATTTAAAATATATAGGTATTTTTGCAAAAAGGTTTTTATAGTACTTTGATGAAGCTTTAAGACAAAAAAAATTTAACAAAGTGTATAAAAAAGCAGCGGAGATATTTGAATCGAAAGTCACAAAATTAACTTTCTGATTGTTTTTTTCTCATTTTTGAGCAACGATGTTGCATTAAATATGTATATTGTTGTAGTAAATTTTTTCATAGTTTTCAAGATATGTTCATGTTTTTGATGTCAAAATAACGGAAATTTTTTTAATTTTACTAAATTTAAGAAATATTTTATACTTTGTAAATATTTGCATATGTAACAACTAAAAATATGCGATTTTGTAAAATATTTGTACTACAGCACCATCTGGTGTCCAAGGTGGTTCAATGAAGATACTGTCAAAAAACTCATCGTATCTGAGAACTACTATATACCAATTTTTATTCTAATCGCATGAGCGGTTTGGGAGTTTTAGGTGGTTTTGAAAAAAATGTGTACTACAGCGCCCTCTGGTGTTCAATATAGGCCAAAAAAGATAGCAACAAAATACTCAACGTACATGAAAACCACTGTGTACCACTTTTTATTCTAATCGTATAAGCGGTTTGTGAGTTTTAGGCAGTATTGTAAAAAATTTGTACTACAGCGCCCTCTGGTGTTTAAGATGTATCCAAATTGATGGCCCACAAACATGCACCGTACCAAAAAACTTCTATACACAAATTTTCATGCTTATCCGATAAGTAGTTTAGGAGTCTATTGCATAGTTACAAAAATAAGCTCCTTTTTTATATATATAGATGTGATGAAATCTTACATTCAAAGCTTTAATCTGAAGTTTTTTGTTAGATACTTTTTATAATAATTTTATCCAATTTTTAAAAAATCGAAGTTATCAACTTTTGTTTTGAATAGGCTTGTTGACATTTATTTCTTTTTATAGTTTTTGGAACCTACGAGGATGATTCCATCTCGACTTATCTTTCGGGTCTTAAGCAAACCCACCTTCCTATAGAAAAATTATAAAACTTTGATTTTTTCCTTCATTTTTAAAAGCAAATGTCCCCTAAATATTTCCGAAAATCGATTTATTGCCTTAAACTAAGTAAATATTTTATGTGGTCGTTAGCATAATAAACCATGTCGTTAGTAAACAAACTTCAAACGAAAATGAACTAATTTAATAAACTTTTAAGCCCAAACAGAAACAACAAGAATCAAAAGTTAAAATCAACAAATTGACCAGTTATTTGCTTAGAGCTCTACCTTTATTGTCGTGTGTACAAAAGACCTCAGGTAAACAGGTTAGCATGGCAGAGAATGTGTTTTTTTGTCAACTGCTGGTTGACGTTAATCAACAACGACAACTACATTGAATGCGAACCGGAAGGAACAAAAACAAAAATTGTCAATATTGATGGCAATCAGTCATCAAGGCCAACAGTAGAAGCAATGGGCGTCAAGGTGGTGACTTAACGGCCAAAAAGACAGTTTTTTTTTTTTTAGATCTCTTATGCTACACTCGGCAGGTGGAGCATGTTAACTAATGCATAATAAGTAATAATGATGGGATGAAATTGAAAACAACATTTTACACAAGATACGATCTTGATTGATTTATGGAAATATGAACATTTTTTTGTAAATTTCAAAACAACTTGAATCTATCATAAATGTACGCAGTCGACTGTGACCGACTTTAATCTTCTTATCTCTCATAATGTACGTATTCCCCTTTTTGGTGTTGTAAAATAGTTGTTGTTGCTATTAGTACTCATTTGTTGTTATTTTAACTAATAGATAAACCACCATTACCAACAGCAATAACAACAACAACAACAAAAACAAAGCATTGACCAAATTAAATAAACAGAACTGTTTAATCAACAAAATAACAACAAAACTGACAAAATGCTAACGAACTCAAAGCAAACAAGCAAGCAAACAAACAAATACTCACACAAACACACACACACACACATACACTTCCATGGAGTTCACTACAAACATGCAATGATTACACACACCAATTGAAAAAAAGGTAGGAAACCCCTTTCAAAAAATGTACTAAAAGGTAAAAAAAAAATAAAAATAAAGGAAGCAACGAAATCAAACAGCATTGGAAATCACAAAAAAAAAAAAAAAAACAAACAAAAACAACAAACAGTGATGAGAAGTGTGGTTCCTGGCTTTACCTTTACCCATGATGCGGGCTCATCAAATACACCGAACTTCGACTCGGTGCCCCAAAAAAGTAGCTAAAAATCCCACAAAATCAGTGATCAAAAATTCGAATCCTTAATGAAACAAACAACAAAGGCAAAAATAATATAAATAAAAAAGAAAACCCAAACAAAAATCTGGCAACGCCAACAAAAAACAAAAAACAAAGGGTTACCTTCAACAAACAGCAGAGCTGTTGGAAAAAATTAACTGGTTGCATTTTGTGTTTTTCCAAATCAGGTGAAAAATTTGATTCGACGGAAATATTTAACCTTGATTGTAAACGCCCGTCTGTGTACCGCTCCATTCTGTGTATCGCTGTGTACTGCTCTCAATAACAAACAGCTCATCATTCATTCGTGTTGCAGCAAGTGAAGCAAGTAATTTTGATGTTTGGTTGTATGAATTGCAGCTAAAGCGTAAAATCCGAAATTTAAACAAATCAGCAGCAGCTCCTGCAGCACCAACAACATAGTAAAGTACATACCCTCCTTTAAGTCCTTGATTTAGAAAAGCCATGGATAGCGCAATTTTTGTTGTTTTCCTTGTTGACATGCCGGAAGTGCAGTAAAGCTTTACTATGTCGAACAGTTTTAAAGGGTTGCCTTGAGGTGGGTGGATTGTTGAAGGGCTATTTTGTTGTTAGTATTTCTAGGTTATAGTTTATTCCTCAAGTTGCCGCTTTGCTGCAAGGACAAAGGATTAAAGTTGTCATTGCTCTTGGCCTACAATAATGTTTATGTTTTGCAAATATTTGCCATTTTAGAACAAATTTTTTTAGCCGAAAGCATATTCTAAATATCATCCTTGTAATTTTTTAGTATCTGTAGGTGAGTTAAGCAAATTTATATAGTTTCAATAGCAGTACAATTACGTATGCCTATTATTCTAAATTTCAATAATAAATAAATGGAATTAGTAATAATGTATTAACTACGGCGGGGTTATGAAAGTTTAGGGCAGTCATGAGCAGGAAAATAAATTGGTGGGCCAATGTTTTTTTTTTTAAACAAACACAAAATTGTCATAATTATTGGTTTCGCTTTTCGTTCCAAAAAAAAAAAAACTATCAAAGCACTTCGACAAGACTGAATTTCTAATTCTATATGTAACAAAATTGGTGTGCAAAACAAAAACAAATAATGTGTGTTTTTGTGTTACACAAGTAACGGGACAATCATCTCAAGCTCAGACTCGTCGAGTGAGGCTTTATTTTTGTTGCCTTTGCATGCAATTGTTGTTGTTATTTAAGCTAGTTAAAAATTTGGTAAACGTCGGTTTTGTTGTTGTTTTGACGTAGAATACCTCATTCTCGGAGGTAAGTAGGGCGGTTGATAGTTATCAAGCGGCGGTTGATAGCGTTTTTATGTCACACTTTGAGCCTTTGGTGTGCCTTAAGTACTGATCGTACAATGTTGATGTTAGCACTTGTTGGTCTGCTTGATCCTCACTGGGAGAAAAATGCATGTTTGAACTCTCTAACTTATATAAATTTAACACAATTACATGAAATATAAAGCCAACATTTGATGTTTCCGTTTGCTTTGCGCATGAATTTGCATGAAGTTGCATGAATTTCATTCAATCAAATGGAACTGCAGAACTATATAGATCCGGGACATGTTTTGCAACTCGAGCGTACTCAGTTTGTTCTTTTTAAGCAATTATAAGCTACATACGAACGTACGGACAGACAGACGGACATGGCTAAATTCACTTGGATGGTGATGCTGATCAAGAATATATATACTTTGCTATACCTACGCCTCTTCATGGGCCTTACAAACAGAGTGACAAAATTAATATGCCGCTATTGCGTTTTTGTATTGGAGCCCATGTAAGGAGTGGTCAGAGGATATAGGTCCTCAAGGAAAAAATTTTCCTTTTACAAAAGTAAAGGGGGTCAGTCATACATATGAACCCTCTCCGGCACTCTCTTAAAGGTCATATGCTCAGGTTTATGGAATAAATATACAAAACCCATAAAATTTGTATGGGAGCCCCCCTAAGGAGTGAGCGGAGAGAATAGGTGTCAAAGGCAAAAATGTTCCTTTTGCAAAAGTAAGGGGGGTCGGTCATACATATTAACCCTCTCCGGCACTCTTTTAAAGGTCATATGCTCAGGTGTATGGAATAAATATACAAAAACCATAAAATTTGTATGGGAGCCCCCCTAAGGAGTGATCGGAGGGAATAGGTGCCTAATAAAAAAATATTCCTTTTTCAAAAGTAATGGAGGTCGTTCATACATATTAATCCTCTCCGGCCTTCTCTTAAAGCCCTTCTGTTCAGGTATAGAGAATACATATACAAAAACCATAACATTTGGTTACAACCATTACGTAGCTGCTCTGAAGTTGTAGGCAAACCATTCAACGAATTCGAGGCAACATTGTTGCTTACTTGAGTGTGAACCATGGTATAATAATACAAGGTAGCATTGACAGTTGCTTGGGAAAACATCTCCTGTCAAAAAATATACTCAAAAAAAGAGCGCTCACAATCCGCCATTGAAAACACAAACAATGTTGAAAACCATGGTATAATAATACAAGGTAGCATTGACAGTTGCTTGGGAAAACATCTCCTGTCAAAAAATATACTCAAAAAAAGAGCGCTCACAATCTGCCATTGAAAACACAAGCAATGTTGAAAACGTTGAAGTGAAAAAAAACAAGAACCACAGCAGCTGCAGATGCATTTACACAAATGCTGTTTTAGACAGGAGATGTTTTCTTGTGGAAGAGAAAATAAGCAGTTGTCAATGCTACCTTGTATTATTATACCATGATCAAAGCCTATGCCCGCGGGCATTTGAGCTTTTGTGCTTAAAAGCTTTCTGTATACATATTAACTCACGGACGAGCACTGAACTGCGTCAATATCTATTGGAATTTTATGCAGAACATACCTGCGGCACATGCATGCTTGTTAGATTGTTTTTTTTTTGCTGCGCATACGCAACTTATGCTACACTCATAAAAATATCAATTTTTGCTATTTCTATGCAAAATGTCTCTACTTAAATGGGAGTTGCAATTATTTTTTGCAGAAAATATTTTTTCTGAACCTTAATGTATGGCGTGCTACCGGACTGTTTCTGCTCGTAAAAAAATATAACATAGAACGGCATAGTATTGCTTGTCAGAGTGTAACATACAAAAGTATGTTAAAAAAATTCTTATAAAATTATAAAGAATAAAAAAACTATCACAAATAGCTAAGACCAAGTATTTCAAATAATTAATAATGTTATTAAATTGAAAAACAATAGAAGTAAACAAATATTTTTTTCAAACAATGAATTCAAATGAAATCAAAAAACGAAAAAAAACCTAAAGAATTTAAAAAAAACACAGTTTCGTATAGAAAGTACTAGCTGATACCCGACGCGTTGCTGTCGTAGCGGAAATGATTTCTATCTCTATCTCTATCTCTATCTCTATCTCTATCTCTATCTCTATCTCTATCTCTATCTCTATCTCTATCTCTATCTCTATCTCTATCTCTCTCTCTATCTCTATCTCTATCTCTATCTCTATCTCTATCTCTATCTCTATCTATATCTATATCTCTATCTCTATCTCTATCTCTATCTCTATCTCTATCTCTATTTCTATCTCTATCTCTATCTCTATCTCTATCTCTATCTCTATCTCTATCTCTATCTCTATCTCTATCTCTATCTCTATCTCTATCTCTATCTCTATCTCTATCTCTATCTCTATCTCTATCTCTATCTCTATCTCTATCTCTATCTCTATCTCTATCTCTATCTCTATCTCTATCTCTATCTCTATCTCTATCTCTATCTCTATCTCTATCTCTATCTCTATCTCTATCTCTATCTCTATCTCTATCTCTATCTCTATCTCTATCTCTATCTCTATCTCTATCTCTATCTCTATCTCTATCTCTATCTCTATCTCTATCTCTATCTCTATCTCTATCTCTATCTCTATCTCTATCTCTATCTCTATCTCTATCTCTATCTCTATCTCTATCTCTATCTCTATCTCTATCTCTATCTCTATCTCTATCTCTATCTCTATCTCTATCTCTATCTCTATCTCTATCTCTATCTCTATCTCTATCTCTATCTCTATCTCTATCTCTATCTCTATCTCTATCTCTATCTCTATCTCTATCTCTATCTCTATCTCTATCTCTATCTCTATCTCTATCTCTATCTCTATCTCTATCTCTATCTCTATCTCTATCTCTATCTCTATCTCTATCTCTATCTCTATCTCTATCTCTATCTCTATCTCTATCTCTATCTCTATCTCTATCTCTATCTCTATCTCTATCTCTATCTCTATCTCTATCTCTATCTCTATCTCTATCTCTATCTCTATCTCTATCTCTATCTCTATCTCTATCTCTATCTCTATCTCTATCTCTATCTCTATCTCTATCTCTATCTCTATCTCTATCTCTATCTCTATCTCTATCTCTTTCTCTATCTCTATCTCTATCTCTATCTCTATCTCTATCTCTATCTCTATCTCTATCTCTATCTCTATCTCTATCTCTATCTCTATCTCTATCTCGATCTCTATCTCTATCTCTATCTCTATCTCTATCTCTATCTCTATCTCTATCTCTATCTCTATCTCTATCTCTATTTCTATCTCTATCTTAGTCGAAAGACTCGTGTAAATTGATAACCAAATTTCGAGGCTATGCTACTTATAATTCCAAAGTTATTCGATATCGCAAATTTAGCTTGTATGGGCGGAGCCACACCCCCTTGTTCAATGACGTCTCAGTTTTCTAGTAGAAGAATATCACCCAATAGTAATTCCATACTGAATTTCGTTGTTAAACGACGTTTAGTTCCAAAGCTCTCTGATATCAAAAATTTTAAGTGTATGGGCGTAGCCACACCCCCTTTTCCAAAGCCCATCCCAGTTTTATAGTATAAATATATCACCAAGTGGAAACTCCATACTGAATTTCATTATTATACGGCATTTAGTTCCAAAGCTATTCGATATCATAAATTTGAATTGTATGGGCGGTGCCACACCCCTTTGGCCTATACTTGATAAATTTTGCTAGTCGAAGGACGCGACTAAATAGTATGCTCCTACCAAGTTTCATTGATGTGTGACTTATAGCTTGAAAGTTATACCGAAAATTTGGTCTGCTGAAAAAGTGCCACGCCCCACATTCAACGCCCATAAAATTTTACCTGTGGAACGGCTCTTGTAAATTAAGGTAGAACACCGAATTCCGATGCTATGCGAACTATAACTTCAGAGCTATTCGCTACCGTAGATTTGGGTTGTATGGGAGGTGCCACGCCCCCTTGTCATTTTCAAACAATTTTTTTTTTAAAACCATCTAGAGAACGTACCTTACAAAATGGTATCGGCAGATTTTTTTTTTACCCAGCCGAACTCTCAAACACTCGTCACAAACAGATTTGACAACATTTTTTTATATATATAGATTGACACTTTAATTAAAAATTTAATTTTAAAAATTTAAATTAAATTTTGAAATTAACCTTTACTATTTTAAAGTTTTCTCCTTTTTTGTAACAGTGCATAAAATAGTGAATGTTAATATGTTTTTTCGATATGAATTATGTTATTATGAACAATAGTAAGCATACGTAATTCGCAAAATTTTTTCAAAACATTTCCCCCTCACGCCTCTCCCATAGATTTGTAATACACCAGATGAAAATTTTTTCCGGCGCCACTGAATAATCAAACAAGCGAACCATCGTCTTGCATGAAAGCTGGACTGAGACTCAAGTAGTATTGTTTTTTTTCAGTGCAAAGCTTTCAATGAGCTTTTATACATAAACAAAGTATGCTTGTATAGAGTTTGATGACCACTGGTGTATTTGCTTGATTTAAGCATGAAATGGTTAATTTTTCTCTCCGTGTTAATAGAATTTGAAAAGGGCTAATAAAAGGCTTAATACAATGGAAAAGGGCTTAATCTAGCCGCAAAAAGGCTTAAATAGCAACGCTGGCTATGACAATGAATAAAATAAGCTTTGGAGTGGATTCAAACCTCAATGGCAAGACAAGGACACAGACAATGATTTAGAAAGAACTTTAAAACATTATATAAGAACAGAGATAAGAATAAGGATATAGACAAGTATTCGGGGTAGGTGTTGGAAAAGAATTGGAACATGTACTACAACAAGTATTTGGACACACTTAGGAAAAGACATTGGGCAAAGATTTGCACAAAGATTGGGTTAAGAAAAAGGACAAGCATAAGGAAATGGATTCGGAGAAGGACTTGGTCAATAATTTTAACAAGCAATATAACATGAAAATGAACAAGAAGTAAGAAAATATAAGGATGAAGAAGAGGACAAGCTATGGAACAAGGAAAATGATAGGGATAAGAATAAGAATAAGGATAAGGATAAAAATACGTTGTTACGTTAATAGCTATGGATTTTTCCATGACACAGGCAACAGTACCCTTTTTTGTATGGCCAGTGCTAATGTTTTAATACCCTTCCTTTACTTAATAAAATTTTTTTTGAATATCTTTGATAAAATAGACAGAGTTGGAAATCTCATTTCTTTATTAACAGAGATACAATTTTAAATCATTATGTTTTATTTGCAACGCTAAAATCGTTTATTTAAATCTTGACTCCTTTTTGAAACTAATGAGGCGTTCATGCTGGAGCAAAAAGCAGCTTTATGTAAAAAGCAACTAAACGCAACATAAAAATCAGCGTTTCCTCATACAAATGCCAATAAAAAAAGCAGAAAAAAAACAACTTTTACTCTGCTTTTTTGTATGTGTCCCCCTGTGTTTAATCTATACTTGCCAAATTCGAAGATAGTTTTTTAACATTTTGCAATGGCTGCGTTCAGCTGGTACAACTGTTGTGCAATTTTTGAGTGTGTGACTGCTAAACTCATAAGTATCAGTTTTTGATCAGCTCAACATGCTCAACATGTGTTGTAAAAATTGTCTGTCTTTGGAATCTTTTTATTTTTCTGATAAATTTATTCAACGTGTTGAGCTCAACAGTTGCACAACAGTTGTACCTGCTGAACGCAGCCAATCTTATGCGAAATAAAAATGCCAAATTAAAGCTAATGCTGAATTGAAGCTATCATGAACACAGTTCGAAAAAGCAAAAAGCAACTTTTTGATATGAAATTGAACGCTTTATAAAGTTATTTTTATATTCTTCTCGGTTTTATGCACAGTGCGTCGATTTTGTGCCGTAAAAAAATTAATTCTTATGACACATGATAATTATTTAACTTAAAAACTAAACTCCTAATTTTTCTTTTTCCATTTCAGCTAAAAAGTTCAAAAAGCTGCTTCAGAATGCTTCTTAAATCTGTTAAGTAAGGACATGATATGACAAAAACCCTCACAAAATTTAAAGAAACAGAAAAATATTTGGCATTTTTTCAAAATTGTTCGCATATTTGTCTTGTGACTCAAAATCGTTTTTAAAATAGGGAAACATGGTGTGAGCTATAATGGAGATAAATATAAAAGATCACTAAGGTGACTATTAGCAGTTGAAAGTTTAACAAAACATTATAGTCGCCTAGACATTTTGAAACCCCACAGCAAACCCACATTCCAAGAATTCTAGCTGTATGGTAAGAATGTACGTACTTGTAATTAACCAGAAATCATCCAGCTACTAAATGAATGCTGCATGCACCAAAAGGCGTAAAAGAGCCTCCCTTGAGCTATTTTGCATATTTGAACAACGCATAACTAACACTTTCACATGTTAATCTACATACAAACATAAGCACACACACACACGCATGTTCACACACATTTACTAAAGATCGCCAGAGGGACCTTTACACATATGCCAACATATAAATAAGCTTATAAACGCTAATCCAGGCTGTGAGTACATCAACAGCATTATCACCATCATCATGATCATTGTTAGTATCATCATCATTGGTATCACGACCAGCAGCAATAACAACGTCTTAAGCTCTGCCCAACTCGTGCTAACATCATTTGACTGACATCACGACATGTCATGTGGGAGCTTAAAATGCCAAAATGACACATAAACAACAACAACACCAACAACAACAGTAATAACAACAGCAACAACAACATTATGCATGTTGATTACAATAAATCATCAACAATGGCGACTACAAGATGGCGACGACATTAGTTGCCCAATTATACACGACACGGTGAAGTCATCTTCGCGTCTCTGTTGAAGTGTTGTTGTTGTTGCTGTTGTTGTTTCTATTGTCAATCCGCCATGTTGATGATAATTTTGGTTCTGGTCACTACGGTTTGATAGAGACATGCCATTGATTTGATGGCAATGCTTTTGGGCCACTTTCGTTGAATGGCATTCGGTTGGAGCGTGGTGATTGGCAAGATGCTACCTTGCGGGTGACAGGTAATTAATTTGCAAATGTCAAAATTATGGCAGCCATGCCATTGGAACGTAAACTATAATTATTACATAGTAATGAGCAAGAATGTTCATAGAAAAATTTGAAGTGAAAGTGGATTAATATGGAATTAAGAAGTCAGTTGAACTTTTTTGGAATTTTAAATCAAGCCCACTTTGGGTATTGAACTTTTTTCAAAATGTAGAAATTAAACATCAGTTTTTGAATTGTCTAAACAAAGATTATTGTAGGATTAAATAGTATTAAAGAAAATATAGAATGTGAACTCAAGCAAAAAAATTATGAAACATATAACATGTGTATCAACAAGAAGTTTAAGACTTGTTTTATGAATAAAATGGACAATTGCTTTATGGCTGGTAAATTTTTCATCGAAATTACTCAAGCAGGGAACTTCGTGCGCAATAACTCCTACTCGGTTGTTACTTGTATGGTACGTAGCATCATCCTGTCGAAAGTAGAAGTCGTTTGTGTCACCATCTCCGACCACAAAAAAAAAAATTATTTATCATGTTTCTGTAGTGCACTGTATCGAAATATCTAGTACGGTCCTATTACGGCTCCGGCTCACGATCTTCACTAATCAGACTGTTAAATCCATATAGTTTTACCGAATCACCTACCGTGTAGGCTAAATACTACGTGCGACTTGGCTAGGAGTCTAAGACTCAAGGAATTGATGCCCAATAAATAGATCTGCCGGACGTTATTGCCATGGCAATGTCATATACTAATCTCCATCTGACCATATTCTGGGTGTTATTTCATTGACTGCAGACGTGACCAGTGCCCTATTATATAGGATGCGTCATCTTAAATGTCGGTATATGATTAAATGAAAAAAAAAAACAACCTATTTCCATATATGAGGTACTTTAATTTAATTTGGTTCTTTACAATTTATTTGGACTAGCTTTTTAATACAATATCTATCAAGTGAACGCCCCCACTGGCCAAAGCAAAATATGCCTATTTTGCTGAGTTTTCTATTTGTTTTTCGAGCATCTCGAACGATGATTTCAGCACTAATGTTTGCTGTGAGGTCGTCAATAGTCTAAGGCTAACTGGCCTGCACTTTGCTTTTCAAATAACCCCACAAAAGAAGTCTGGAGTGGTCAAGTCTGGAGATATGGGGTCAATGTCGGTGGGATGACATAACGTCCATGGACATAAGGTCCATGGAACGGACATAAGGTCCATTCTAAACGGTCATATTGTCCGTGGACTTTATGTCTCTTTTGAAATGGACCTTATGTCTTTTTCGGGATGGACATTATGACCGTTCTGTTCGGTCATCAATGAGCAATCGCCCAACGTTAATTTTTGGGCGATTGCTCATTTCGACTAAATTGCGATCATTCACAATTTAGAACAGAATTAACAGGTTTCTATGAAGTTGTTTTTAGTATTTATGTTGTTTAGTTAATGTAGTATTTTTTTACTCCCGGAATTTAAGCCCGATGAACTTAAAATGACAAAATGATTCGCCCTTATATGGAGTGTTGTTTTTTTACCTTCCGTACAAGGGCACATCATTTTATCATAGAGCAATTCCATATGAAAGCGATCACCTTTTGGACGACCCCTCTCCGATTTTAAAATAATAGTTTTAAATTTTAAAAAAATAATAAAACAATAGTCTCAATCGATTGCCCAGCAAAAAATAATGTACCTACATATTTTTTTTTTTTTTTAATAGTGACTGGTTTAGTGGTGGTGTACACCACTGTCATGTGACAAAATTGAAGAATTCTTCATAAGGGACCTCATTGAAAGTTGTTTTTAAAAAAAACTACTAAAGCGATCGCAACGAGTGATAGCTCGTTTGAAAGGTATTGAATCAGGCTTTAATTGAAAAATAAAATTTTCCTAATTTTTTTTAGAAATTTACCTTTTTTTCCATGAAAATTAAATTTTCCCATGAAAATTAAATTTTCCGATTTTCCACAGAAGCTCCTAAATTTTCCGGCTAATTTTATTTATTTGAATTCCTCATAATTTTTGCTTTAAGAATCAGCAATGAAAAAATGGGCCCCGACTCCTTGTTTGGACAGGAGAAGAGCATTTAAGAGACCACCTTGTTCTCAGTGTTTTTATATTTTTTATAATTAAATTATTTTTAATTATTTAACATTATTTTATTTTATTATTAAAAATACATTTTAAAAATTATTTTACAGTTAAAAATACATTTATGAAGAAAAAATCTTTCTTATTTTGCTGCTTATACTTAATTACAATATTTATTAAAAATTTCAATTGTCTTGGCATCATTATAAAATTAAAGTAACTTTAAATTTAGCACGTCGGCAGACGAAGAGTACCGCTTTACATTAATTGACATATCAGAAATATTTGGTATAAAGCAATGAAACTTTTGCGTTCCAGTTATAGTTTTGACATTATTATATCTGTTTTGAATTCGTCGCTCCATGGCATCGTGTTCTTTTGAGTGCATAAAACTGTGTTAATGGCAATTTCCTTGCTTTGAATCCACGAAAACAAATGTTGTACATTTAAGATCTGGTCAGTATATGGCCTTTGCAAACTTGCCTTAGTCGCCATGCGTTTTAGGGTTCCCCCTAACGCATCGCATGGGCCCTTACCGTGAGACGTCGCAAAAAAGTGCCACTCGACCTTGCAGTTTTGTTCTTCTTCAATTATGCAAAGATTGTAAAAATTTTTTTTATTCTTGTACTGAGAAGCCGCGCCGTCTGAGAAAAACGTTACTTTGTCGATTGCATCGAATTTTGATCTTAAGAATTCAAACAGTTTCATTTGAAATAAATAAACGGACACATAATTATGAGCTAAACTTTCAGCGACAACAACAAGGCTTAGGGTCTGTAGTTCGTTATCTTCGTTTTTGAAATAAATGCAAAAAGGATGCACCGTGCACTGGTCGTTTGCCCAGTGATAAGCCTGAATTTCATCCTGAATGAGAAAAGTGTAATTCTCGGCAAAGTCGCTTATCACAATGAATTCATTTTGGGCTAATTTCTCCTTACTTTCCTTTAGAAATTTCGATTGCATCTCGGATATGAAATGGTGCGCCTTCAGTTCATTCAACTTGAATCCGCATTCCTCGATGAATTCCGGAATCTGCTTTACCACGGTCTCAAGGGAACATCTGCCGCTGCTAATTATCCACTCTTTGAAATGCACCTCCTGAATTAACAGCTGTTCAAACTTTTCCGCCAAATATTGCTCTAGCTCGTCAATCTTCGGACAATTGTCGCATTTGGACAGATGACAATTTTCCGTGGGGTATGCGCACAACGACTTCGACAGGAGGTCCCTATATGCTTCAATTTCACCGTGAAATACTTTCAATTTCTTGCATGGAAAGAACATTAGTTTGATGTTTTGATGAAACATACAAACGCAGACTGAATGCGTTCCGTGCCTGTCTAATGCCAGCACGCATTCTTTTGGTCGTAGGATGGCAAACTTAGAAAATCCCACTTTTTCTGCTGGGTATTTCTCTTTGAACTGATGGTATGCTTCGGATAGATTACATAATAATAATCTGCGCTGCTTGTGTACTTTTTCTCCATCTTCACGTGTGATAACATATTGACGTGTACCTGGGCAGGCGCGGCTGTTGTCATCATTGCAGTAAAAATCTTGAATCAATTTCACCGTTGCTTCGCTGAGGGTCCTTGAGCCAAATTTCTTGGTGGGAGTCAATATGCCCTTCTGTCGAACTAATTCTTTGCTTCTTCTCGCGATGTAAAAAGATGTTTGAAACTGTTCAGAAATCTTGCGTATAGACCATGATTGACGCAGCACAGATAAAATGAGATATTTCTCCGGAAAAGTGGTCGCTAAATTGAATTTTCTTTTCAACTGCTCAATCATTTGTTTGCCGTCATCAACGTCATCTGCTTGACTGCATTCGTTATCAGAGCCTTCATCAAATATTGTCGCGATTGCACTCATAACCTTGCCTTTTTTCTCTTTCCTGTATTTTTCACTTCTCAACTCTTTTTCTAATAGGCGTTTCACCGAAAGTGGTAATAGCCTCATTCAAAGGACTCAAAGACATATTGACCATCGGAATGTCTGCCTCACTATCAGATGAAACATTTTATTCAATTGTCATTTCACTCTCGGATTGTGGTTGCATTTGTTTCAATGCATTTGCTTGTTGAGACAAATCGATTTTACACTTGGGGCAAATGAATTCTGCTTCTTCACCATATTGTATATTTAATTCATTCATGTATCGCTTCGAAACACCAGTTAATTTTAATACTTTTATCTTTTTCGAACGATGTCCACTCTTGGTAAACGGATTGCAGCAAAATTTATTCATTTTACTTTAAATTGTCTTTACAGCTTCACTCTTTACTTTACAAAAAAAAAACACTTTAGCACTTTCACGTTTAGTATTCAACTGAAATTTGACTCAGAGTGTGTGAAGTATTTATATTTATTTTTTGGTACTCTTTACTTTACTCTCTTACTTTGGTCTCTTAAATGCTCTTCTCCTGTCCAAACAAGCAGTCGGGGCGCATTTTGTTATTGCTGATTCTTAAAGCAAAAATTATGAGGAATCCAAAAAAAATAAAATTAGCCGGAAAATTTAGGAGCTTCTGTGGAAAATCGGAAAATTTAATTTTCATGGGAAAATTTAATTTTCATGGGAAAAAAGGTAAATTTCTGAGAAAAATTAGGAAAATTTTATTTTTCAATTAAAGCCTGATTCAATACCTTTCAAACGACCTATCACTCGTTGCGATCGCTTTAGTGGTTTTTTTTAAAAACAACTTTCAATGAGGTCCCTTATGAAGAATTCTTCAATTTTGTCACATGACAGTGGTGTACACCACCACTAAACCAGTCACTATTAAAAAAAAAAAAGAAAAATATGTAGGTACATTATTTTTTGCTGGGCAATCGATTGAGACTATTTATTTTAAAATCGGAGAGGGGTCGTCCAAAAATTTGCCAATTTTGATCGTTTTCATATGGAATTGCTCCATAACGAGTTTGAAATTTGTTTCTGATGTTATTCTATGAACAAAGGGTATATAGACATTACCATATCTCCGGATAAGGTAAAATGGCGAATTTCCGTTGCAGAAACAGTATTGTTCGATTTGCAATGTGACATGGCGCACAGTCTTATTGAAACCACTAACTGACCAGTTCTTTTGCACACATTTGTGGGCAGTCATAATGAGCCAACATGGCCCAATGATGGTTTTGGCGTAAATGTCGGCACAAACAGCCACTTTTTGGTCATGCAATGATGTTTCATGGTTCTCGTTTGGATTCTGCATTCACCAAAAGCGGCAATTTTACTTGTTAATTTAAAGCCAGAGTGTATAAAATAGGTCACGTCGGTCTTCAAAATTTGCTTCCAAAAATCAGGTTGAGTGTCAGCCATTCGAGCGACTGTGTCGCTGTATTCCAAGCGAAATGGGCGATCTGTCGGCGATATTAATTTAGTCAATTGCTTTTTATATGGAAACAAATGCAAATCATCCTTCAGAATGTACCCCAAAGTGGTTCCACTAATGCTAAAATGCTAAGTGCTGTGACGATACTACACGTGTGGGTTTTCAGTAAAGCTCTCTTTTACCACTTCAATCAGTTAATTGGAACGCCTTGGGCGTTGATCAACGGTATGCGAACGATCTTCCAATGTCCCGTGCACAGAAAAATTCGACACCATATTACGAGTAGTGTTGTCAGACGGTGCTTATTGGCTACGATATTTTCAGCGATATGCACGTTGAGTTAACACAATTGAGCGACTATTTTCAATATACAGCGCAACTTGTTTCGGTGTGAAATGATTCATGGTTAAAATTGCATTGACATTTCGAAAGTCTTACGGGAAAAAGGGCTTTACTATGACACAGCACTTCAACACCACTGACACTGAATATTATCATACTGAACACATTGAGCTGTAACAACTTTTTTAATTTAATTCGCCACTTGTTCGTCCATATTCATCCTGAGCTTCTAAGGGGTCGATCATAAATTACGTTACTGATTTTCAATTTTTTTTCTATCTACCTTTTATACCAATTTATTTTTAATTAAATAAAACTCACTTATGAAAATTCATTGACGCTTTTTAATCGAAATACAATCCACAGTACAAATATAGGACACAATCTTGAACTGATTTAAATTTTTTCAAGTTTTTTTTTTTTGTCACGTTAATATATCTGAGAACCCCTCCTCCCCTATGGTTACTTATCGTAGTACATTTTAAAACCCCTCCACCCCCCCAAATTGGTAACGTAATTTTTTAACGACCCCAAAACAACATCCAACAGTCCCATCATTATTACACTCTAGAAACCACCATATTGCTAAATAAACCGTACCTTATCGTCGAGTAAACTGCATTGAACGCATCATTCGTCATGACTGCCGTTACGACGAGGCAATGGTCGCTATAACACTCATATATTTACAAAACTGGGCCATCAGACATCATCCGGTAGCTCACCATGAACTGCTCTCAAGCAATCCCACGGTTTTTGCAATAAAACTGTCAATTGTCACATTGATTTGCCTTTGGTATTAAGGTCACGCTAACAGAGGTAAAGATTATCTCCGTGATAATTAATCGCATAATTATTACTGCTTTGTGGGCATAATGTTTCCGTTGTATGTCAACGGTCCAATCTGCACAATCTTGTATGTCAACGGTCTTCTCAGATTGGGCGACCAACTCCAGGATCCGCGTTTTATTTATAGGGATATAGGGCAAACTCGTTACCTGTGACCATCCTCCTTTTTCCTGGTTTTGGAATCGCTAGCAAAAAATTTTATGGGTGTTGGACGTGGGGCGTGGCACTTTTTCAGCAGACCAAATTTTCGGTATAACTTTCGAGCTATAAGTCACACATTAATGCAAATCGGTTAGAACGTTCCATTTAGTCGTCTCTTTCGACTGGCAAAATTGAGCAGGTATACGCCAAAGGGGTGTGGCACCGCCCATATAATTGAAATTTATGATATCGAACAGCTTTGGAACTAAATGCCGTATAATAATGAAATACAGTATGGAGTTGTCTCTTGGTGATATATTTCTACTATAAAACTAGGATGGGCTTTGGAAAAGGGGGTGTGGCTCCGCCCATACACTTTAAATTTTTAATATCAGATAGCTTTGGAACTAAATATCGTTTAACAAAGAAATTCAGTATGGGATTACTATTGGGTGATATTCTTCTACTATTCAAGACGTCATTGAACAAGGGGGTGTGGCTCCGCCCATATAAGCCAAATTTGCGATATCGAATAACTTTGAAATTATAAGTAGCATAGCCTCGAAATTTGGTTATCAATTTACACGAGTCTTTCGACTAAGAGATAGAGATAGAGATAGAGATAGAGATAGAGATAGAGATAGAGATAGAGATAGAGATGGAGATAGAGATAGAGATAGAGATAGAGATAGAGATAGAGATAGAGATAGAGATAGAGATAGAGATAGAGATAGAGATAGAGATAGAGATAGAGATAGAGATAGAGATAGAGAAAGAGATAGAGATATAGATAGAGATAGAGATAGAGATAGAGATAGAGATAGAGATAGAGATAGAGATAGAGATAGAGATAGAGATAGAGATAGAGATAGAGATAGAGATAGAGATAGAGATAGAGATAGAGATAGAGATAGAGATAGAGATAGAGATAGAGATAGAGATAGAGATAGAGATAGAGATAGAGATAGAGATAGAGATAGAGATAGAGATAGAGATAGAGATATAGATAGAGATAGAGAAAGAGATAGAGATAGAGATAGAGATAGAGATAGAGATAGAGATAGAGATAGATATAGATATAGAGATAGAGATAGAGATAGAGATAGAGATAGAGATAGAGATAGAGATAGAGATAGAGATAGAGATAGAGATAGAGATAGAGATAGAGATAGAGATAGAGATAGAGATAGAGATAGAGATAGAGATAGAGATAGAGATAGAGATAGAGATAGAGATAGAGATAGAGATAGAGATAGAGATAGAGATAGAGATAGAGATAGAAATAGAGATAGAAATAGAAAGAGAAATAGAAATAGAAATAGAAATAGAAATAGAGGTTGAGATTGAGACTCAGTTTGCGATTCAGATAGAGATAGATTCCGCTACGACAGCAACGCATCGGGTACCAGCTAGTTTCTTAATAAAATTCAAAAAAGTTCTGTTCCTTTTTTCACTGTGTAGCGTTCCATGTTGATGTCCATGTTCCATTTTTCACATTTATAAATGACAAAATTCAACATTTGACAACTGCAGAGCGACCAAATTTAAAAAAGAATGCCTCTGCAACTCTACACCTCTTGCTTATAAGCACTTTATGTTGGATATGGGCTGCCAAGTAATTTTTCTGTACGAGTATCAATGCAGGTATTTTTTTCGAAGTAAAAGTAAAGTTAATATAACTTAGGCATCTTAATATCTTTAAGACAAAACTTCTTTCTAGAATATAATATATAGTCTTAATATATATATTTTAATAGAGTCCTTTGTTACATGACTAGCAACAGAACATCTGGCATTGATGACTGGCATTACGGCTCTTTCTTATTTGCAAAATTCCTTCCCTTCTATTGTTTATTACACAACGTTTAATGATATTTCCAACAATATCTTATGCTTAGCGTTAAAATAAAATTAAATAAGCAATTAAAATTTTATGATGCTTTTGCTTACATGTGCTAACCCTGCACTTTTTCTAGTTATAGTTTCCCCAAACAAGTTGCTTTCTCATTTTCCTTTTATTTTAAACAGCATTTCCAATTATATTGCAATATTTACGTTCCTTTTTTACCATTATGGTTGAATTTTATTTTGTTTTTTCTTTTACTTGCAATTACATTACTTTATTTGTGGCGTCATCGTTAAATTTTTATGCATCCCTCATTTTTTGGTTTTGTGCATGTCTTGCCAGCCCTGTGAATTTGAGGCGCTCATAAACACAGTATCGTCTCTATATACATACATATATATGTACATGTATATCGTATATAAAATTTATATTTTTCAATTAACGAGTAAAAATTTTCCGCTCTGTTTGGCGGTCATCATAAATTTTTGGCTGAGGCAGTGTATATTGTATGGCTTATTTTCATCCTTGTTGCAGGAAATTCTGCTGCAAAAAATATTCGTTAAATTTAATTGGAGAAAAAAGAAAACAATACAATTTATTAAGTATAACAGTTCAATGTTTCCATAAAGAGGGTAGGTATATGAAAAAATGATCGAGCGCGTAAAAGAGAGATTTATTCAAAGAATCTACAGATAGATGACGTGTCACTTAGTTTCCCCGAACAAGTTGCTTTCTCATTTTCCTTTTATTTCTATTTCAGGAAAAATTCGGATTGCAGTCCACACGCAAAGAATAAAAAAAAGTTTATTGCCCGTTTGCCGCAAACGAACTTCGTTTGTCTTGCTTGGGATCGTTATTTGCAAACGTTTCAACAGTTGTCATAATAATAGTTCAGTTGCGAGAAACGTGTCATTTAGTTGCAGTTAATTAAATTCGTTTGTCATATACGCGAATGATTTTTAAATTGAAGCAATTGAAAAATTGTTTTTCCCAACTGAAAACTTCCTTTTGTTTTTCCCTTCGTTGTATACACACAACGCTTATAATTCAGAGTTACTTTATGGTCAAACTGTTCTATATAAGCAAATTGGTAATTTTCTTAATACGCGGACGGATATAGCATGTTGCAACAGAGGTGCGATGAGTACAATCAATAAGAAGACGGACGGACATAGGGGGAAAGGCAATTAATATAATAAATAATAATGATCGAAGTAGCTTGCGGTATACATATATAGAAGATATATTTTTAAGTTGACAACTGAATATTCGCTTGTGGCAAATACAACTCGCAAACGAAGTGTAGTTGACTAGTTTTTCAGTTGCGGTGAACGAAAAATTTCTATGAGTGCACTATTGCTTAGTTAGTTAAAAAAAATATTCTCAATTGCAAATACCTTTTGAATATACTATACATCATTTTAAATACTTTATGAATTTAGTGACTTGTAAAGTATCTTTATAGAAAACCCTACGAACTTGCTTACTTCACTGGTGCTTACAACCGTTGATCTGTTTTGGCCTCGTCTAAGAATTTGCGTCAGCCATTTCTGTTTTGCGCTTGCTGGTGCCAGTTGAAAACATCAAGCGTGGTCAGGTTATCCAACACCTGATCCTTCCAACAAAGATGTGGGCGTCCTCTTCTGCGTTGACCACCACCGGGCACCGAGTGGCTCGATTTTAATGCGCTTAACTATGTCGATGTCAGCGTACAGCTCATACAGCTCGTGGTTCCATCAAATTCAGTACTCTCCATTGACTCAGATTGCACCGAAGATCTTACGAAGGTTATTTCTCTCGAAGGCTCCCAAAGTCTTTTCATCAGAACTGCTACGTCCAGGTTTGTGCTGCATATAATAGGACAGGCATTATAATTGACTTAAAGATGGTGAGTTTTGTTCGTCGGGAGAGGGCTCTGTTTCTCAATTGCCTACTCAGCCTAAAGTGACACCTGTTGGCAAGAGTTATCCCTCATTTTATCTCAATTCTGGCAACGTTGAAGGAAATTACGCTGGATCCCAGGTAGACGAAGTCCTTAACAACCTCGAAGGAGATGTTGTCAACAGTGACGTGGTTTCCAAGAAGCTGGTAATGTTTATTTCTTGTAAGTAGGTTTTTCGTCTCACTGCGTTTACTGCAAGACCCATTCGACTCGACTCTTTCGCTAATATGGAGAATGCTGCACTGACTTCGCGCGTGTTATGGCCAATGATATCGATATCATTAGCATACGCCAGCAGTAAAATATTACTGTAGAATATCGTGCCACTTCGACTTAGATCAGCAGCTCGGGTGATATTTTCAATCATTAGGTTGAAAAAGTCGCACGATAAGGAATCGTCTGAAACCTCGTTTGGTATCGAATGGAGGAGTGCGATCCTTCCCGATTTTAACTGTGCTGATGGTGTTGCTGAGTGTAATTTTGCAAAAGCGGATAATCTTTGCAGGAATACTAAATTCAGACATAGTGGAGTACAGGTGAATCCTTATTGGACTGCTAAAGGCGGCTTTGTAATCGTCAAAAGATGGTGTATGTCGATTTGTTTCTCTAAGGTCTTCTCCAAGATTAGTCGTAGCTTAAATATCTGGTAGTAGATTTGCCAGGTTTGAAGCCTCACTGATTAGGTTAAATCAGCTGGTCTACGATGGGCTGTAGTCTTTAACATAATACGTTCAACAGGACCTTATATACGATTTATTCTCCAAGTTATACGTTATTCTCCAAGATTTGTCGTAGCTTAAATATCTGGTCGATAGTGGATTTGCCAGGTTTGAAGGCTCACTGATAAGTTCCAATCAGCTGGTTTACGATGGGCTTCAGTTTTCACATAATACGTTCAACTGGACCTTATATACGATTTTAAGAAGGCTTATCCCAAGGTGGTTGGTGCCTTTCGCATCCTTTGGTGGATCACCTTTCTTGTAGATTGGGCAGAGCACACAGAGGTTCCAATCTTTTGGAATGCATTCTTCCGACCATATTCTGTATAGAAGCTCATCAATGTATTTAAATAGAGCTTTGCCACCATCCTTGAAAGGATCAGCAGGTACGCTGTCTGCGTTTTTATTGTTTTTAAGCCGAGCTATAGCTTTTAAGACTTCATTATAATCGGGCAGTGGAACTTTATACCTGTCGTTCCCAATTGGGGCTTCCGGGATATCTTCTCTACTGGCTGAATTGTTGTCATCGTCGCCATTCAGAAGCATAGAGAAGTGTTCCTTCCATATCATCAGTGTACTCTGGATAGCTGTCACTAGATTTTCGTTTTTATCCGAGCATAACAGGTCCCGGCCTTAAAAACAAACGGCCCTAATTTCTGTTAACATGCATCTCAATTTTCTCGCGTTGCTGTGACGTCTCGACACTCCTGGTCGTGCCACTGGTTTCGACGAGGGAGGTGGTAGCCAATCACCTCTTTATCATCCATACGCATCGAAATTGAAAACGTGCATCCATTGCGCGCATATATCGTCGATCGGAAGAGTGCTGTCTTGAAGCAGGAGTGAGTGTAGCGCAGTCTTTGGCTGTCATTTTTATTGCATCATTTCGACGTTGAATTTTTGTTTTTCTATGTCAAATTCTTCGTATTCTTGGTTGCGCAAAGATGTCTATGGACCTTGGCTTCGACAAAATAAATATATAAAAAACCGTAATAAAAATAATATTCGATTATATTCGAAAGTTTTTTAACAAAATGTTACTTGAATAGTCCACAAAATAATCTAGTTTATATAAAACCCACAGAACTATTTAGAGGACCCGTTTCTTTTTAGGTATCTATCAAACTTCTATAAACTTCCTGGGAATTATTCTTAACACCGTTTTTTAATTTCATTTGTTTTTTATTTACTTCAACATTGAGATACTATGCTACCTAAACAGTGTTAAGAATCATCTCTAGGAAGTTTATATGTTCTAAAAATTTGTTTATTGAGATCTTAGGTAAATTTTAGTTGATTGTTTCCTTGAATTTTGAACGGTTTGCTACCTATGGACCTGAACACGGGAAAAAAGGTAAGAAAAATCGTATTTTTTTAAGTTTTTTGCGATTTTGATCTAGAAGGTGAAGTTTTTTTGATTTTATATGTTAGCAATTTTTGTTCTTTATGACAAGAGCTACAACTTTGCCTCAGAGAGTAAATTGAAATTCTGAACGGTTTGCAAGATATGAGCCCGAGAAAATGATCACTTTTTTGCGAAAATGATACCGAGGCCCCAAATCTTTGGCGGCCCATAAACAAAAAAGTACATGACTTTGGGAAAAATTGGGAGACACGGGTCTTTTTTTTTAGTCTTTTATTTTGCCATGACTTAAAAAATTACACACAGTGTTATTCAACCATGACTTCAAATAACTTGAAGTGCGTACGGAAACAGACCTAATGAGGTGATGAAACGCATCGATAGTAAAAGCTTAATTAAAACTTGGGAGCTTGAACTTTATAGTGCAGTAGTTCAATATGTTCCATTTCAGTGTGGTTCTACTTTGGTTTTGGTCGACCTATAGTTCGAGTGCTTGAATATTATATTCCTTATTCGAGTAGTATTTGTATGCAAATTAAAAGAGCTCCTCGCGACAGTGATCAGTAGTTTAAAAAGTGAGTCTAGAAGAGAGGAAGTAGTAGTTGATAGATGACTTTGAAATTCAGTCTTGTTATGCTTACGCATCTTTTCAAACCACTGTCCAATATTGCGAGAGGGTCTTTTAAGATGATTTTGGAACAAATTGTTTATACCACCACGTTTAAAAAACGTAAATGGGGGTATATTAATTTTGTAACTCCGTTTGTAACGCCCATAAGAAGGCGTGGCAGGTATAGAAAAGTATATATATTATTGATCAGCATCACCACCCGAGTCGATTTAGCCATGTCCGTCTGTCTGTCCGTCTGCCCGTCTGTGATCACGATTACAGCCGTAATTTTAAAGCTATCATCACGAAATTCAATATTTAAGCTTTTATCTAAAAAATAAAGGTCAAGTTCGAAAATGAGCCAAATCGGATGAAAAGCACGCCTACCTCCCATACAAAGTGCCTTTATCAAAATGGTAAAATATCTTAGAATTCCACAAAAATTAATATATGGTCTTGAAATTTTGCATATCAAGTTTTGATATTTAAAATACACTCTGAGTATAAAATTCAACCAAATCGGATGAAAACCACGCCTACCTCCTATACAAAGTGACTTTACCAAAAAGGTAAAATCTCTTTAAATCCCACAAAAAATAATATATGGACTTGAAATTTTGCACATCAACTTTCATATATATAACATGTTCTCTGTGTATGAAATTCAACCAAATTGAGTGAAAACCACACCCACCTCCCATACAAAGTGATATGTCAAAAAACAAAAGCGAATATTTTCTGTTAAAAATATGAGGAAAATGTTTTTACAAATAAACATTTTATTGACTGCTTAAGACTTTGAATATACTTCGGTTCGGACGTGGGGGTATTTTAACTTCGGCCCAGTCGAAGATCATTTCTTACTGGTTAATGATATTTTTAATTTAAGATCTCAAATGTTTTTCTATAAATGTCTAAAAGTAAGCTTTAACACGATCTTTCCTAAAACCCAAAGTGTAGTATTAAATTTGGCGAAACTTAATTTCAATTTGAAGTAAGTTGCAGTAACATTTTTTAAAAATCGTTGATGTAAAATTTTGTAAAAAAAGAGAACGATCCTCACACGTTAAGAGCAGGTGGCGATCCACATGATATCGTTTCTGACTGCCTCAAACTGGTGAAGTCAGCATTAGTCATGTCGAAATCGTGTCAAGTAGACTTAGACTTCTAAAGTGTGTCCGAAGAAACGGTAAACTAGCAACAATTAGTTTTTTGATGAATATGACCGCAAGGTTCCCTACCCATGTTCTTTAAGTAGATAGATACCTGGAAGATTCAATAACAAGGAAGGAAAATCAATATGCCCAAAAAGAACTAATCAACCGAGAGATGAATCAATCATAGTTTAAAATGTTTGATATACATACTTACACAATTTTTTTTTTTTCAATTTTTCTCTAAGGTCCTCTGCGACAGTTTTCAATTAACCAATTCAATTAACTTTGAAAGTCAATCAATCGCCAAGAGTTACCAATAAATGTTGATGCAATTGCATGAACACGTTATAGTTCAAGAAAAACAACAACACCAAAAACAAATACAACATGCTGCACAACAACAAAACGATAGACAGCGTGTCAACATAACAAGGGTTAATGGACATCGAAAAGGACTCGCAGCTCAACAATAGCCAGCCATGTTGGTCACAACAGGCCAGACCAGGCCAGGCCAATGTCTATAAATGTTTAACGGATATTCATTCATTTTTAACGCAAAATTGATGTAATGCAATTAGTTTTAGTATTACTTTCATGACATGCAGACGTTTTCATGGGGGAGGGAACAAATAAAAACACTTTAGATTATGGTGTCGGGCGACAAAGGTTATTGCGATAGTGAACACAGAAAAAAAAACTTAATTTGACTTTTTGTCAGATTTTCACTTTATTTTGCTGTCAAGCACGTTGAGAACAATTTTTGCTAATATATTCAAGAGATTTAGTTGAATTGGGTTCATTATAAAGTAAACATACACTTCTTTTAAAAATGAAAAAAAAAGATACAGCAGTTTGTACTAGCCATAACACAAGACGTAGAATTAATTAAAATTATTACATAAGTTAATAACACTAAAGCTACATACTTCTTATTAAGACTGAGGCTGTGTGCGAAATGATCTAAGTTGAGTTAATAAACAAAATTATTTGAAGTTTTTGTGTAATTCGTGACTACATTATCAGTTACCATATTTTCATGTCTAGTCTCTCAGGGAAATTTTTAAACAATCTTTTGTTGACGAATTGCATAAAAGAACATTACATTTTTCACAATAAGATTGCGTCTACGAAGAACAAAGATTACTTTTACAATGCAATTTCGAAGATCGATCTCGAAATTGATACCTATGTCCAACATTGTCGAATCGTTCATCTGACAAAGGAAGATAACACTTCTTTTTATGGGAAACAGCTTTTTCAGCAGATATGCTTGAATTACCTGGTCTGCTTCTTCCTTTTAATGAACCTTTAAATGAACCTTTGTTTTTTTTATAAGGGTTTCGGCAATTTTACATTTAAATATAGCTAATATTAAACGCTCATGGTTTAATTTATTAATACGATGATATAGGATATACGCATTAATTAAAAACATGTCCAAAAAATGATGAAAAAGTTAGGTTGAGTATCCATATGGGTATCTATTAGGTCGACACCTCCCATATGCTTATTGTACTCTTGAGCAGCTTTTAGACAATCAATATAGTCATAAGATTTTTTTTCGCTCCGTTCCATCGGCGAGATTTTTGTTAGAACTATTCCGCACTTGAAGCAAACGACTTTACACCTACATAAGTCGATGCGAGACGAACGCCTCTATTACCACAATACTGTTGATATATCGGCACCATACTATCTTATAACACGTAGCGTCCGTGGCGTAGTTGGTTAAAGTGCGTGGCCGCTATGTCAACGAACCTGGAGACCCAGGTTCGAACCCCAGCAGCGACAGAAAATTATTTGAATTAAAATAATTTTTCTGTACGGCCGCCACCTCTCTGCGAACAATGGCAAACCTTAGAGCGTAATCAAAATGCCATGTAAAGCTTCTTGAGAACAAGAACATTCTGTTCATCGCCGTTCGGAGTCGGCGTTAAACCTGTAGGTCCGGTTCTCGGTCAATTGTGTACAAACTTAATAACACGCCCAACACAATTGATCATAAGAAGCTAGGTCAAAGTCCTTTCAAGGGCTGAAATGGCCAGTTATTTATTTTTTTTTTAAATCCACGTGTGTCGCATAATAAAAATAGTTTAAAGCCCCATTCTTAAGGTTTATTTGGCATATATTGACGAAACGTCGTTTTTGTCATTTTTGTCGCGCACATTTTTTCATCTACACATAGCCGTTGAGGATATGGATCTTTTTTTAAAAATGTTTAATCAGCTCTCTCATTTTATAAAGTAAATTATCAGCGAAATGAAGATATCTTCCAATTTCCTTAAAGCGATTAACATTCATTGCTGTACGTATAGCCTCAAAGCTATAGAGAACCCAATATGAACGAATATTCAGATATTTGTGTACTGACACAAAAACAAGTATTCCCACGTATCTGCGAATATCATCAATTGTACAAAGGATGAGTTAATTTCTTTTTGCCGCGTGTACCTCATACAAATAATTATATGTGCACCATTGATCAAATTGTTTTTGCGCTAAAATAAAAATGTTTCAAAATTCTGCTTTTGCAGTTATATTATTTATGACAACAGTAACATAACATAACAACGACTTTATTCAATTGTCCTTTAAATTAAATAAAAAATTAACATAAACATTTCTTCATAGTAAGTAATTATATGTGCACAACTCAAGTTTATGTGCTGTTTGTTTTATTTTCAAGTTTAATAATAAAAAAAATTAAATAAAATTTCATGTTAGCAATTTGTATGGTTTCCTTTTTTTAAAATAACTTGGCTCGGTCGGAATGGCATAGAGTTAATCAAGGATTTTTGGGGGGATGGACTAAAATTCTGCCATTCTTGCTCTATTGCTATTTTTAACTCTCTATCTGTCTCAAATTGCCTTCCATTCTTATATACTTATCCAGAGAGGATTCCCCAGAGATCTTCGATGGGGTTTAAGTCAAGACTTATTGCTGGCCATCGCAGAAATGGTATATTTCTGGCTGTAAAAAACTCTTTTGTATGCTTTGCACAGTGTATTGGCGCATTATCCTGCTAATTAGTCCAATTATCGCCATAAAGTTGGCCGGCAAATTGTATTAGTTCATTGTCCAATTTAGTGTGATATCATTTATGTTGATATGAAACACACTGGAGTCGTTCCTTCATAACAAAATGCAGCCCAGATCATCACCGATCCTTCTCCATTGACACACAGGTGGCAGGTGCGCCGCAACTGATCGTTATGTTGCCAATACTTCTTTTAACAATCAGGCCCATCAAAATTGAATTTTTTTTCGTCACTGAAGATAACGTTACGCCATTCCTCATCCCGAAATTGGTGCTTGGTAGCGAAAGCAAACGTGCGTTAATATGTTGAGGCAAAAGGTTAGGTTGTCGCGTCATGGAAGTATGTGTTACTTTAGGATTTTCATATAATATTTGAACTATTCTACTTCTTGTTACGTTAAGCCCCATCTGACTTTTTATTTGTCCGCTACTCATTCGTTCCACTACTGCAAGATGTTGAATTATCCGTTTACACCGAGCGTCGATGTTGGTTTTCCTACCACTCCGTCTAGCTGTGCCATAACTACTAGGACATTTTCAAAAATTTGTTATTGTGTTCCTGTGGCGATTAAGCTTTTTGGCAATTTCTTTTATTTCTACTCCATTTTCGCTCATTCCCAGTATTATTCCCTGGTCATGTTTAGAAAGGCTCTTTCCGTGAGATATTTTCAATATCTTACACGTAATAGTTAAATTAACTTTATTGATTTTAAAAGGAAAAAACCTTACCTAGTATTTCGCAACAATTATTTCCAATGCGAGCACTTGAAGCTATCAATTAAGCAACCAAACACCAATTAAATGCGTTATGCACATATAATACTTTACTACTGCTCATTCAATGCACCGACACATTTTTCATGTAACGGTACATTAAATGGAAAACGAACTGCATGCTAAAATTTGGTAAACAATATCAACGAATTACAAAAACAAACTGCATACATAAAAATACTGTACTATTCCAGATGGAGGGAAAAACACAAAGAAATATTTATGCACATATAATTATTTGTATGAGGTATAAATTTGTTTCATTCACTATCGTTGAAAATATAATCTCACTAACGAAATAACTAAAACACGAATATGGTGCAGTGAGCGCAGCGAAACCGGACATTTTTGGACTCTGAAATTGGATTTCTTCCTAGTGAATCTGTATATTTTTCTTCTTCCAGGTTGCTTTACTTAATTAGGCATCATTGTTCCGTACCTGTTCTATATATCCATTGAATTTTCCAATTGAATGGTTATTGCCTAATTCATTCGAAGTCTTTTTGGGCTGCCAAGGCGCCGTACTGTCTATGTTCCCATTTTCAGAATCTTCTGCACTCTTAACATTATCCCAGTTCAGCTTGTCCTCAGCGTTCTCTTCTTCCGTTGATACTTCTCTTCGCTATTTTCGAATCTTTCAACATTTACCATATTGAAATACAGTGAGGCCTCGATTATCCGTAATGGTCGGGACCGGAAGCATTCTGGATAATCGATTTTCCCGGTTAATTGAGTAACAAATTTTAGTAGTTTTTTTTATAAATTTTTTTTTAATTAATAAAGGAATATTGTTCTACATAGTTTTACAGTAACAAATTCAAGCATTTAATGTACATTTTTAAATAATATAAGAAAAAAAAAGTATTTTGCCAGAAAAAAGCAAGCATAAGAATTTATTGTTAAGTAATTTTTTAAAAAAAATCATGCAATGAAAGAAATCGAAAAAACAATTGTTCTTATAATCCCGGATACTAGAGGTAATCACGGTTAAACGATGCAAAAAAAAAATTTAAATCGAAGCAAAAAAAAAAAAATTGTCTTTTTCTTTCACGGATGATTGATGTTGCCGGTTAATTGAATCACGGAAAATCGAGGCCTCACTGTATTCTTATATTTCTCTATCTGTAATAATTGATAAATTATTTGAGTGTTTTCCTCTCCAACCCTCCATTTTTCCTAGATAAAGTTTCAAACAAAATAATAATTTACAAAACAGTTTTTAAATGCTTAATGAAAGGCTGTTAATTTCAGAATTGACAAAATGAAATTTTACTAAGAAAGTGAACAAATGTCAAATCAAAGTTGACAGCTCATACAAAATCTCAAAGCTTTTTTTTTTGGAAAAAAGTGAGCGTGCTCGAAAAGTAAGCTTTGAGATTTTGTATGAGCTGTCAACTTCGATTTGACATCGCTCTTACCCTTACGACAACCGTATTAATTCAACCATGGCTTAATGCATACCGATGCCTTTACTTATTTAATAAAATAAAAATAGTTTATTTTCCGAAAGATTTTCGAAACCAGATTTTGTTTGTTACTTTTAATTCTCTTTTTTTAACCCGCATCTATCGGAAATTTGTAGAAACGAAAAGTACGTTGTGCATCAATTTGATGCAGATACAAAGAGACAATATGATTCATTGGAATATTTTCAATTTATTAACTATTCTAGCGCGATAAGTATAAGACTATCACTAACTGTAGAACTGCTCACTTGTTTATTTTGATATTTTAGGAAGGTAGCCAAAATTCTGAATTTAAATATGCATATTTGTTTTTAATATATGAATGTGTTTCAAGTATTTGCATCAATTTGATGCAAACGATGGATGCGGGTTAATGAAATAAATACTTCAAAATCAACACGCCTTACAAATGAAATTTTTCCGTGCGCACCGCTCACTTTTCCAAGAACAACTAACAATAATTACAAAATGAGCCAAATTAGAAAAAAATGGCCGTTACAAAGAATGTTACCCGATCGGGTTGACTTTAGAATTTGAAAAAATGGTTTTCAGTTGTAGATTTGAATACAAACGTAAGTATGCCTAAAGCCATTGCTATGCAGTAGAGGGTTGAATCAATGCTCTTCGGTCAGTAGTATAAGCACACCAAAGACTCAAAGTTTGACATAAACATCGTTTGCTGATCGCAATCAACCACCCTACTTACCTCCGAGAATGACGTAATTTTACGCCAAAAACAAAAGCTACTGATATAACAACAACAACACAAGCAGTTACCGAAAAATATTCGTAAAAAGATTCGCTTCGACAAACGACAAGATGTTGCGTTCGCGACTTTGACTCGAACCATGATACAATTATAAGGTAGGCCCAGCAAAAACACGCTCTCTATGACTGCAAATCAACAACAAAATAATAACAAAGGCGTAGGTATAATGTCAAAATACAATACACAGCGATACAAATAAATTGGTTATTGAACTATCGAACTAAGTAGTCGAATGAAAATTATATAAAATATTAACTTTTATTTGCTTCGTTGAAAGCCAACATAATATTTATTCTGTATTATGTCTTAAAACATGGCTCATATTGTTAAATTTTTAGAGTTCAATACCCAATACCCCGATTTATACTGTTTAAAGTAAATTATACTTCACTATGGCTGAACGAATAAACACTTATTGTCAAAAGTGACATTATACCTACGCCGATGTTTTGATTTGGTTTGCTTTGCTTTGCTTTTTCGTTTTTTTTTATCTCCGAATTGGGCCTACCTTATAATTGTATCATGGACCCGAACAAACGCAACAATTATAACAACAACATAAGTAGCTAATGAAGCATTTGATGCATTTATTTTTAAACAAAATGATAGTTTTTTTTCTTAGATTTTGTCATACTGTGATTTTATTAAAGAAGTGAAAAAAAATCAAAAGTTAGATATACGTTTCTTTCGCCATACAAGTGATATTTTGGCATATATATTATCTTTCTACGATGAATATTAAAGGCTGCAGTGTATGCTCCAAAGAGTTGACAAAAACTCTGCATGCAGTTGAAAAAATTTGTGAAAACCACCCCATACAAACCGCGCTGTAAAACACAATTCTACGTCAACATATATTTTCTCAGATATTCTCAAAGAATACTGTGAAAATAGTGATATTTTTCATAAGAATAATTTAATAAATTGTATAAAAATTACTCTTCGACAAACGCATTACATCAACGTCATTATATGACTTGCTTATGAGCACCACCATTACTTGATTTCACGGCAGTCTACAGTTTTTCCGTGTTAACAGTATGGAAATAATATTTATTCATTATAAACAACTCGGGTGTTCATAATTAGCTTTAATTATTTTTAGAAACATATTAATTCAGTACAGGCCCGTAGCCAGGATTTACCTAAGGGGGGGGGGGGGGGGGTTTGGATTAAAAAAAATATCGATAGTTTTTGATATCGATAAATGAAAAGGTATTTTTTATATAATTACCAGAAAGATGGGAAAAATCAGTGGCTAGAAATAGACATAACTTTGAGAAATGAATTTGACAAATTTTTTACAATAAAGCGACAAACTTGAAAAAAAACACTTTAAAACTTTTTTGTACACCAAATACATAAAACAAAAATTAATTTTTTATTTTTGTTTATTTTATACATATATTTATATTAACAGCCCGATTCTGCGTACTTGATAAATTCACCTTATTGAATATTTATCAAGTATTGACTATTTATCAAGAGTTGGTATTCTGTGATAGAAAAAAAGCTCTTTAATTGATAAATTTGTCAATATCTCATTTGCTATTGATAAATTTATCAAGAGAGTTGTGGTTGCTCGTAGCAGGCAATATCAAGGTTAATATTAACACAATAATGTTAACAATAATAATTATTTTCTACAAATTAATACACTTTTGTGGAACATAAGAAAAATGAAAGCAGAAATCTGTTCTCTGTGTTATGCTATTAATGAGAACAATTAGCTGTTAGCAGGAATTCACCTACTCTGGTGAATTACGAAAACTTTTTATTTATCAAGGTTGCTGTAGAATACTAAAAAAGCTTTCGCTTGATAAAATTCTTTACAAATTTTATTTATAAATTACTTATCAAGAAAACGCAGAATAGGGCGGTAAGTCTTCTTATTTTTTTTTTTTTTTTTTTTTTTGTTAATTCTAATAACACAGCGTCCGCTGTGACACTGCAATCCCTATGTATGCTTAAGGATGCACACCCATTTAACATAAAAAACGTGTGTTCTATAATTTCAAAACTGTCGTTTGTTGAGTTCAATGTGTTTCGGCTATATATCTTGCTTATCGTTGCACTGTCATTTTGGAATACAGAAAGACGCTAAAAAAATAAAATTTTCAAGACAAACTTCTAAAATGACGATAATTAAGCATCTTATATTATTATTTTAATAATTTACTTGCAAACTTATATCGGTTTATAATTCTATATAAAAATAACCACGATTAGAATAATGACATTTTCTTGTATTTCCTGACTTTTGTGAAGGCCACAATGAGAGATTAGAAAATTTTATTTAAAAATTTTTTATTAGCATTCGGTAAAATTAACAAGAGGTTGTGATCCTGCGCCTCCAAAACCAGTGTTAAAAAATACGCAAAACTTGCAATAAGCTGCATTTTCCAATTTGGAGTAAGCCAACCAATGCCAACGGTTCGACCAAGAATGCTTAACACTTTAACTGCCACCATACAAAAAAAAATATCGGGTCCTCCAGGCCATTTTTTCGAACAAATCAGAAAAAGTTTTTTTTATATTTCGGTGAAATTTTGAAATATAATATTGAGGCACAACATATGTACCTCACGGCCTGATGTATACGTTTACTGTATATTTAGTGTGGATGACGGACAGATGGACATGGCTAAATCGACTTGGGTGATGATGCTGATCAAGACTATATACACTTCTCTATACCTACCACGCTTCCTTGTGGGCGTTACAAACGGAATGACAAAATTAAAGTTTTTAAAATTAAAATCCCAGTAAAAGGGTTTTTTTTTAATCGTGGGGGTATAAAAATGATGCGCTAAAGATAGTTTTAGGTATGCCAGGCCATGCGGAATTGAACTACGTTTACAGATTTGCATTTCGAGGTACTAATTTTAAACCATGAACTATAATGTGTAATCAAATGCTGAGGCACATACGCTGTGCCTCACAGCCTACGTGGACATTTTACTGAGGCACACCGTATGTGCCTCATGGCAGTTAACGTGTTAAATCGGAGTTTGCGAGAACTGCTGGTAGGAAAATTAAAATTTGGTGGAGGCACATAAATGCTTTGAAAACTTTCAAGGCGGTTCGAATCGGAAATATTGCTCATCAACTTGAAAATATCGTTATTTGGACATTGATATACTCTCGAAGCCGAATGCAGTTCCGATGAATCAAATGATATTTCTGGAAAAATTTCTACAATCATACACACAAACTTAGAGTTATAAGCATTAAAAGTAAAATATTAATACCGCAACTTGTACTTGTACTTGTACTTGTACCGCTTTCCACATAGCTGTTAACATTAAAGCTTTCTACAACTGCAGGTTACAAAGGAAGTTCTGAAGACTTTTCAGATTCCAAAGTTTCTAGAACGTTTTCTATCGGGTTTTCCAATAAGAGTTGTTATTTTGGTATTCAAAGAAAAATGCCATTTTTTGAGATAAATGATCGGATGTTTATTTCATAATAAAGAGGAAGGTATGCCATTAATAATGAAAAGCAACATCAGCCAAATGGCCACTACGACCACGCTTACAGCACAATATCCTTTTCATGAAATTTTCCATAACCAAATCGCAAAGTGGCTGCCCTATGTCCTCATTTTCGAAAAAGTAAGGTCCAATGACGCCACCGGACCATAAACCGCACCAAACAGTCACACGTTGAGGATGAAGAGGCTTCTCAACAATAACTCTTGGATTTTCCGAGCCCCAGATGCGACAATTTTGCTTGTTGACGTAGCCACCGAGGTGGAAATGGGCCTCATCAGTCAAGATGATTTTTCGATGTAATTCCGGATCATTTTCATGCATTTCAAGGACCCAATCAGCAAAGACACGACGTTGTTGTATCGGTTCATTTTTAGTAATGGGATAGTTTCTACTTGTCAAATGTCAAAGAATAAAAGCTTTAAAAGTGAACGCTTCACAATAGCGGGCGATTCACAATAACACCTCTTATTGGAAAACCCTGTACAATACAGATGAAATATAATATTATTCGGATTTTGTCGGTTCCGCATCAAGCAAAAAGTTAATCCATTAATATTCAATCAATGCAAACACGCTACCAAAAAAAAAAAAAACACAGCTTTCAAACGTTCAGAAATATTCGGCAACTTTTTAACACATTTACGCATTGATAAAGGAAAAAAAAACCATTTGAATCAAGCACTTACTTTCACCGTTCTAGCCTTTTTTTACTTCTGGTTTCTGCAGCCAATTAAGTAGACTAATTTTTGAAGTTTTGGCACAGTAAAATTAGCAATAGAAACTGTTAAACTTATCTAACGAAACGCAATCAAAATTTCACCACTTTCACGTTACACCTGTTAACGCAATAAATTCTTAAATTGCTGGTCGTAGACAAAGTTCAATTGAATATATCGAACTTTTTTCGATACTTAAGCTTGTTGATGTTTTCGCTGTATTTCGCTATATTATTTTTTTATACTTTTTGGACCATAAGGGGGGGGGGGGGTTTTAACCCTAAAAACCCCCCCTTGTCTACGGGCCTGATTCAGTAGCTCAAGCAACGATACCAAAGTTCATTATTCATGCTCATTACAATAAATTTTGCTGACGTTATTAGTTATAAATATGTATCATTATTTATAACTATGACTTACATTCTTATTATTCCTCATGGGTATTTTGCATGTAGTTTATAAGTGAAAAATAGCAATATTAGCTTAATTTGTTAACTAAACAAAATTATGTGGCCAAAAAATATTTAATGCAAATTCGTTCATTGTTCGCTTAAATTAGCATTTAAATTAAGTTTGAGAGCAAACAAGTGAAAATACTCACTAGCGAAAAGGAAACAGGCAATTTGTGACTAGAAAGTTAAGACATTAAAAAACGCTGTTTTCGTATGGGCTTTCCCTCGGTGGATAATAAAACTAGTCAAAAAAATTTCGAATTTATTTACTTATATTCGATTTTCTTTCTTTATATGCTTGTAGTTTTTCTTGTAAAAATAACTAGTTGTTTTATTATTGATACAAATACTAAGCATTTATTTTACTAATCAATTGACAAGCTGTCAACTTGTTCCAAAAATAATAGTTGTTTAATTGGTAAAATAATTAAACCGCATTTTAAAATCATATCGATAAGATCTCATATCAATTTAAAAACGTTAAAAAGGAATTCAATGTTAAAGTTAATCTTAATGTTAATGTTAATGTTTATGTTAATGTTAATGTTAATGTTAATAATAATGTTAATGTTAATGTTCATGTTAATTTTAATGTTAATGTTAATGTTAATGTTAATGTTAATGTTAATGTTAATGTTAATGTTAATGTTAATGTTAATGTTAATGTTAATGTTAATGTTAATGTTAATGTTAATGTTAATTTTAATGTTAATGTTCATGTTAATGTTAATGTTAATGTTAATGCTAATGTTAATGTTAATGTTAAAGTTAATGTTTTTATTAATGTTAATGTTAATGTTAATGTTAATGTTAATGTTAATGTTAATGTTAATGTTAATGTTAATGTTAATGTTAATGTTAATGTTAATGTTAATGTTAATGTTAATGTTAATGTTAATGTTAATGTTAATGTTAATGTTAATGTTAATGTTAATGTTAATGTTAATGTTAATGTTAATGTTAATGTTAATGTTAATGTTAATGTTAATGTTAATGTTAATGTTAATGTTAATGTTAATGTTAATGTTAATGTTAATGTTAATGTTAATGTTAATGTTAATGTTAATGTTAATGTTAATGTTAATGTTAATGTTAATGTTAATGTTAATGTTAATGTTAATGTTAATGTTAATGTTAATGTTAATGTTAATGTTAATGTTAATGTTAATGTTAATGTTAATGTTAATGTTAATGTTAATGTTTATGTTTATGTTAATGTTTATGTTTATGTTTATGTTAATGTTAGTGTTAATGTTAATGTTAATGTTAATGTTAATGTTAATGTTAATGTTAATGTTAATGTTAATGTTAATGTTAATGTTAATGTTAATGTTAATGTTAATGTTAATGTTAATGTTAATGTTAATGTTAATTTTAATGTTAATGTTCATGTTAATGTTAATGTTAATGTTAATGCTAATGTTAATGTTAATGTTAAAGTTAATGTTTTTATTAATGTTAATGTTAATGTTAATGTTAATGTTAATGTTAATGTTAATGTTAATGTTAATGTTAATGTTAATGTTAATGTTAATGTTAATGTTAATGTTAATGTTAATGTTAATGTTAATGTTAATGTTAATGTTAATGTTAATGTTAATGTTCATGTTCATGTTAATGTTAATGTTAATGTTAATGCTAATGTTAATGTTAATGTTAAAGTTAATGTTTTTATTAATGTTTTTATTAATGTTAATGTTAATGTTAATGTTAATGTTAATGTTTATGTTAATGTTAATGTTAATGTTAATGTTAATGTTAATGTTAATGTTAATGTTAATGTTAATGTTAATGTTAATGTTAATGTTAATGTTAATGTTAATGTTAATGTTAATGTTAATGTTAATGTTAATGTTAATGTTAATGTTAATGTTAATGTTAATGTTAATGTTAATGTTAATGTTAATGTTAATGTTAATGTTAATGTTAATGTTAATGTTAATGTTAATGTTAATGTTAATGTTAATGTTAATGTTAATGTTAATGTTAATGTTTATGTTTATGTTTATGTTAATGTTAGTGTTAATGTTAATGTTAATGTTAATGTTAATGTTAATGTTAATGTTAATGTTAATGTTAATGTTAATGTTAATGTTAATGTTAATGTTAATGTTAATGTTAATGTTAATGTTAATGTTAATGTTAATGTTAATGTTAATGTTAATGTTAATGTTAATGTTAATGTTAATGTTAATGTTAATGTTAATGTTAATGTTAATGTTAATGTTAATGTTAATGTTAATGTTAATGTTAATGTTAATGTTAATGTTAATGTTAATGTTAATGTTAATGTTAATGTTAATGTTAATGTTAATGTTAATGTTAATGTTAATGTTTATGTTTATGTTTATGTTAATGTTAATGTTAATGTTAATGTTAATGTTAATGTTAATGTTAATATTAATGTTAATGTTAATGTTAATGTTAATGTTAATGTTTATGTTTATGTTTATGTTAATGTTAGTGTTAATGTTAATGTTAATGTTAATGTTAATGTTAATGTTAATGTTAATGTTAATGTTAATGTTAATGTTAATGTTAATGTTAATGTTAATGTTAATGTTAATGTTAATGTTAATGTTAATGTTAATGTTAATGTTAATGTTAATGTTAATGTTAATGTTAATGTTAATGTTAATGTTAATGTTAATGTTAATGTTAATGTTAATGTTAATGTTAATGTTAATGTTAATGTTAATGTTAATGTTTATGTTTATGTTTATGTTAATGTTAATGTTAATGTTAATGTTAATGTTAATGTTAATGTTAATGTTAATGTTAATGTTAATGTTAATGTTTATGTTTATGTTTATGTTTATGTTTATGTTTATGTTAATGTTAATGTTAATGTTAATGTTAATGTTAATGTTAATGTTAATGTTAATGTTAATGTTAATGTTAATGTTAATGTTTATGTTTATGTTTATGTTAATGTTAGTGTTAATGTTAATGTTAATGTTAATGTTAATGTTAATGTTAATGTTAATGTTAATGTTAATGTTAATGTTAATGTTAATGTTAATGTTAATGTTAATGTTAATGTTAATGTTAATGTTAATGTTAATGTTAATGTTAATGTTAATGTTAATGTTAATGTTAATGTTAATGTTAATGTTAATGTTAATGTTAATGTTAATGTTAATGTTAATGTTAATGTTAATGTTAATGTTAATGTTAATGTTAATGTTAATGTTAATGTTAATGTTAATGTTAATGTTAATGTTAATTTTAATGTTAATGTTTATGTTTATGTTTATGTTTATGTTTATGTTTATGTTTATGTTTATGTTAATGTTAATTTTAATGTTAATGTTAATGTTAATGTTAATGTGAATGTTAGTGTTAATGGTAATGTTAAAAAGATACCTTGGGCAAACATTTGTCTTTTCAGGAGAAAATAATTTCTTTTGTCACAGAATTTGTCGCGATCGAAGCTCTGGCGAACGGAATCACTAAGGCAGAATGTCTTAGCTCTGCTCCATGTATAATGTATATTTTTTTTATTAATCAAGTATGGATAATTTTAATGTGCTTTTCATAAATCGCCCGCGGCGGGTTATTTCTTTCTTCTATTGCATTTTAGCAAGTCATACGTTAAGATTTCAGAAGAACGGAAAAAAAGTTTCATTAAACAAATAAATATGCTTATAAGTATCAACCAGGTAAAAAAAAATTGGAATAATAACAAAAATATGCAAATTTTGATGTATAACAATTGTTTGCTTTATATTAGCACCTATGCAGACGGTAGACTTTTCTATTAACTAGAGCAAGCCAACAAATACACAACGAAAAAAAGCTTAATGAGTAAACGAAAAAAAAAACAATTTTATATTATCTTTAAGCTGGTTCCATTGCGACCAATTTAAAATCTAAATGAAGTTGGGAAGAATTAATTTTTATTTAATTCTTTTCTTTTCATACAAAAGACACCATGTTGAAATAACTACTCGCTTTATGGTAGTTAAATATATTTATAGACATCTTTCTTAACATAATAGTATTCGAAAGTTTACAAAGTTTTACAGTGTACACAACAGATTTCACTTTCACCGGTGTATTTCTTCAACAATCCAACTGAACACTCCAAAGTTTTGTTTTCTATAAATACTCCCACGATACTTTAATCAAAGTCAGTTGCTATCTATTAAAGTCGTCTTCACGCAGCTCAGGTTATTTCACAGAAAAAAAAAAAAAAAAGAAAAAAAAAATGGTTACCGCATTTGGAACACTTTCATTGACTGTTCTGAGTGCTGTCATCGTGATGTTAGTTTCAATCTCAAACGCTGCTGATCTCAAGTCGGATTTACGTGAATTCACCGCGTTGATACCACGACGCCGTGTTGGATACATAGCAGCGCGTCATTTTGTACTAGACAGTCACTTTCGTAGAGCACTCATCTTTATACGTAATCCGGCTTTTACGGAAACCTGGCAGCAAGTGCGCAACACATCTGAATTTGAAGACATTGTGACTTATGTGACGGCATCCGGTACACTTTATGATGTGACCAGTGTAATTGATAGTGTGCCAAATCGTTTACGTGCTTTCCAGATACCAGCTAAGGTGCCTGTGAAAATGGTGCTCTCTAGAACCTTCAGTTCGTTTTTGAGAGAGGTAGTCGATGTTCTGCCTCGGGCAAAAGTTGCCAATTTAATGGTACGTAAAGTGAAAGAGAACGGCGAGTTTGCGCACTTGTATAGGGTCCTAAAAAGCAACGAGTTTCGAGAGCTGGTGCACATAGCCAGGGTGAGTACAGAAGTTAATTTCAGTAGTTTGATGTTAAAATCTTAAAATCTTTCTGCAGAACTCTTCAAATTTGGCAGCTCCACTCAGGACATTGGAACAAAACTCAATCAATGTGGATGATATTATGGAGATGGGTTATTCAATGCTTAATTGGGGCCCATAAGTTAAGAGGGCCATTTTAGCTGTATTTTATATATAAACTAAAGTTAAAGCTGAAATGCTTAGTGTTACTCGGGGCTCCTTTTTATTAAAGTCGGCATTAAAGTTACGTTTTAATTTATTTAAAATTCAAGTCCTCTAAAAAATGTGAAGGCACAATAAAATAGCTTGTTAAGTTATTTTTAAGAATAACTTGTGCTTTGAAAATTTTAATATCTGTCATTTGGAGTTCAAATGTCTGTTTGAGCGCCATTTGTTGGCAGTTTGTGCGTGATAGCTTTGTAAGCAAATTAGTTTTGTTGCTGTTAGTTGAGCAAAGAGTTTGAAATTTTGTGTTTCCAACAAGTTAGAGGGAAAATGTTCGTCAAAAGAGGCCAGAATTTTGGAGAAACAACTCGTGGTTTATTCACCACGACAACGCACCCGTTTATACATCTCATCTTGTACGCTACTATATATTTGACCAAAAACAGCGTTCGTACCGTACCGCAAGCTCCGCATTCACCCAACATGGGTCCTTGCGACTTTTTCCTACTGCCACGACTCAAGATATCACTTCGCAAAAAACGTTTTGAGACGGTTGAAGCGACATAGGAGAAATCGCAACAGGAGCTAAAGACGATTCCAAAATCAGCCTATGGAGAGTGTTTTGGAGTAATTGAGCCGTTTTCATTTCATTGACATACCTCATTACAACCTCATTAAATATGTTAACAGCTGGATGTTGTTAGTAACTTGTACAACTGTTGAAACATAACAATTGAAAAAACTATCATTGCTATCTGGTCACCCTACATTTCAAATTAAGTTGAAACATGCAATGTCAATAGATAAATCAAGTATCAGGAAATCCTTTATTGATGAGAAAAGGTGAACATTTATATATAATTTTGTTTACGTCTCATTCAACGCTTTCATAAACGGAGTATAATGTTGTGGTTTTTTATTATAAGTACAGTCTAAATGGAATACAATTTAAGTCTTGGTTTGTAAATCACGTTTAGAGGTCGTAAGAGATAGCAGTTTAGTTCAACATGTTTTTCTAGATCTGATAGAAATTCTAAAGACAACTTCTACGAGCGCCTTGAAAAGGCCTATGAGCGCAGCCCCCGCCACGACATAAAATCGTGCTTAGTGACTTCAACGCCAAGGTGGGAAAAGAAAATATCTTTGGTTCAATAGTCTGAAAGTTCAATCTCCATTACAATACCTCCGATAATGGAATGAGTCTGATTGACTATGCGGCAGAGCGAAACATGGTCATTAGTAGCGCTAGATTCAAGCATCTTAATATTTATAAAGCCACTTGGCTGTCTCCTGATCAAAAGTCGCGCAACCAAATTGATCATGGTATGATTGACGAAAGGCACTCTTCCAGTGTTATAGATGTCCACACGATCCATGATGCCAATATAGACTCGAATCATTATCTTATCGCAGCCAAGATCCGTACACGTCTGTGCGCAATCAAGAATGCGCGCAATCAAGCACAGAGAAAGCTAGAAGTCAAAAATCTGCAATCAAAACGAACAACCGAAGACTTCGCTACTAGATTCTCACTCCAGCATCAAGAAAGCACTCCTCCGATCGACGATATATGCGCGCAGTGGAATCACATTTCCCACTCTATGCGTATGGCTGCAGTAGAGGTGATTGACTATCAGCGCCCACGCCGAAACCAGTGGCACGACCAAGAGTGTCACGATACTCTTCACTGCAGAAAAAGACACCGCATACAAAGCCACCCTGCAGTCGGTTGTAAAGCGTGCCACTAAGGAGTGATAAAAAGAGAAGTGGAGGAAAGAGAGACGCATTTTCAGGCGAAAAAAAGAGAAGCATAAAAGCGTGAGTGCGAGAAGATTGAGATGCATGATGATGGGAATGAGGTCCGAAAATTTTTCGAAAAAATAAGACGACTGGCTGATAGTATCAAGACCGGGGGCTCTTCCAGCAAGGATGAAAACGGGAATATAGTAAACGGGTAAACGGGAACACTTCTCTAGTCTTCTGAATGACGACGATGACAACAATCCCGTCAAAAGAGATGATATCCCGGAAACCCCAATTTCAGACGACTGCGTTGAAGTTCCGCTGCCCGACCATAGTGAAGTCTTGAAAGCTATAGCTCGGCTAAAAAACAACAAAGCCGCCTGTGCCAGTCCAATAAGGAATCATTTATATGCCACCATGTCTGAGTTTGGTATTCCTGCAAAGCTCATCCGTCTTTGCAGAATGACACTCAGCAACTCCAGCAGCACAGTTAAAATCTGGAAGGATCTCACTCCTCCATTTGATACCAAACGAGGTCTCAGACCAGGTGATTCCTTATCGTGCGATTTTTTCAACCTAATGATGGAGAAGATCATCGGAGCTGCTGATTTGAGACGCTGTGGCACGATATTCTACAAAAGTATTATGCTGCTGGCGTATGCTGATGATATCGATATCATTGGCCATAATACGCGCGAAGTCAGCGCAGCATTCTCCAGGTTAGCGAAAGAGTCGAGTCGAATGGGTCTTGTAGTGAACGCAGATAAGACGAAATACCTAGTGTCAACAAATAAACAGTCCCAGCGTCTTGGAAACCACGTCACTGGTGACAACATCTCCTTCGAGGTTGTTAAGGACTTTGTCTACCTGGGATCCAGCATAAACTCTTTCAACGATGTCAGTATGGAGATACAACGAAAGATAACTCTTGCCAACAGGTGTATCTTTTGGCTGAGTAGGCAATTGAGAAGCAGAGCCCTCTCTCGACGAACAAAACTCACCCTCTGTAAGCCACTAATCATGCCCGTCGTATTATATGCAGCACAAACCTAGACGTTGAGCAGTTCTGGTGAAAAGACTCTGGTAGCCTTCGAGAGAAATATCCTTAGTAAGATCTTCGGTGCAATCTGCGTCAATGGCGAGTACCGAAATCGATGGAACCACGAGCTGTATGAGTTGTACGCTGATATCGACATAGTGAAGCGCATTAAAATCGAGCGGCTCCGTTGGCTAGGTCATGTTGAGCGAATGGAAAACGACGATCCAGCGAAAAAAAATGTTCGATTCGGTGCCCGGTGGTGGTCAACGCAGAAGAGGAGACCCCCAACTTCGTTGGAAGCATCAGGTGTTGGATAACCTGACCACGCTTGGTGTTTCCAACTGGCGCCAACAAGCGCAAAACAGAAATGGCTGGCGCAATTTCTTATACAAGGCCAAAACCGACCAACGGTTGTAAGCGCCGGGTAAATAAGTAAGTAAGTAATAGAAATGATTAAGAATACTAACTCCGTACATAGTTCTCATGTGGTTCAATTGGTCAAAAATTAGTAAATTTTACATTTATTCGATTTGTGTTGAGTTAAAGTGGGCGGAATGAGAGTTATAAAAACTAAATACATTTATTTGTTCGCACATAAAACACATAAAGCACACATAAAATAAGCCTAGTAATAATAATTAAAGCCTAAATTTATGCCTTAATTTCATCACAACATATTCTATATAAATCAATTTCTCAGTGTATTTTGTGTTTACAAAACTTGATCACGTAGAATAAGCGTAAATCTCGACATCTTGAAGCATTTGGCACGTTTGTCAACACGTCTTTCATAACTTCTCAAAAATATAACAAGTGAGCGCGCCTAAAAGCATACTTTTTAACCTGTCACATTTTCCATTAGGCTCGTTCGTGAGTGGGCCATAAAAAAAAGCGGAAAAAAAATCCTGAAGGTATGAAAATTTTGCACTTGACTAATTTTGTCGCTCGACAATTGAATTATCCTTCGTTGACATGCTTCATCTCTCCCTCCTTGCTTCTTTGAAGTGTCGTTACGCTGCGTGTTTTAGCTGGTCCTTTATTGCGTATCTGATTTGCGTCATGCCAACACTTCACTCCATTAGAAATGAATGGTCATCGTGAAGGGTTATCTTAAGAATTACAGGTAAGCCAATACCTGCTGTTATTCCTGCAAATTGGCTGGATTCTTGATGTTTTGGCAAATGAAGTGGAGCCATTTTTACCAAAAGTATTAAATATTTTAATTTTTTATTTTTTTTTTTCTTATTTTTGTTTTTGTGCAAACAGAAACGTGGCAATTTTATTATGTTTTTTTGTATTTGGGTGTTTCACAGCTTTACGCTGATGATTTAACCTTTTTTTATCGCATTGTACTCACTGCCAACGCAAAAATCCTTGATACTTTTAGGCTAATTTTCGCATTGCTTTTAGTATCCTTCACTTTCATTGTTCGTAAACTCTGCGTGGGCGGGTATGAAGTGCAATGAATATTCCATAATAATATTTTATACTCTTCTTCTTGATATTTTTGCCAAGAAGCAGAAATAGAAGGGAAAAAAATAAGCGCAAAACAATTCGAGCGCACGTTTTAATGGCTTAAAAAGGATAATAATGAATATTTCATTTATCATTACTTGCCTACCTTTAGGATTTGTTACGTTTTTGCTTACTTACTTGATTTAATGGCGGTAAGTTTTTCACTCGAATCTTTGTCTTACGTTCCGCACAGATAGATAGCACAAGCTTGGGTTTTCGGTCAAAATCATGAAAAGGGTTGTACATAAATAAATTAGAGATTTAAGCCTATTAATAAATTCTAGGCAAGAGCAAACAAATCAGTTTGAAGGCATGTATTTCGCAGAAGGTCATGAAATATTTTTGCAAAATTTTAATATTATTATTTATAGGGTTGACACAAGTTCTTAAAAATTTCAAGATTAAAAAGGAAGACTGACGAGTTTCAGTTATTCTCTAGGTTGTATTTTGAAGTGATTGCTGTTTTTTATCATAAAGATATCTGAAGTCAGAGGTCACAGCAGGAGTTGAATGCTGACCTTTAAAGACTAAAGGGGGTTTTTTTTCTTGATTCTATCGATTTTTATTGTTGTTTGTGCATTATTAATCAGTTCAAATATTGTTTCAGAAAGTATAACTGGATATTTTCAAAAGATAAATAATAAATTCATCTTTGGAGTATTTTTCTTTTTAACGTGCCTTCCTATCGCTTGTTTTAATGATTTAATTTTTCTTTAAATATTAATTACCTTTTGTTTTTTGTCCGGTTTTTATCATTTTAGCCTCTGGTCTGGTTTGTTGTTTCCACGTTTTTATACTTTTAATCAAGTACGAAAGGGTTTTCTGTGACATACACTGAGCTGAGGTCAAAAAAAGCCACCTTAACAATTTTCTCTAATCGTATTTTTCAGCCCCGAAAGGATTAATTAAGAAGGCCTCAAGCAGAAAACCTTGGCTCTAGTGGAAAGAGATATGCTTGTTTCACCCCAAATAAACAATTTGATAAATCATAAACTGTCTAATTCTCAATAAATAAATCAGAAAATATCGACGGCTTAGCTATACGTTACGCTAATGCTTAACCCTTTGATGATCACTGGGCCACCAGTGATCCTTTCACCGTCAAATTTTTCCAAGAAAACTATCTAATCGATTTTTCTCTATAAGGTACCATTAAATAGGGAATGTATGTGGCTTTCAGAAAGTACTTAATATTCAAGGGTAGATTTGTCCATTATCAGACCACCCCATAGTCGAAAAATCTGTCTTTTTTTCTTCCCCTTCGATCATTGGTGAAGCCAAATGGTTTTTTTTGGAAAAAACACAAACAACACTAGTTCGATGGTCTTTGTGTTATTTTAACACAATGCGTGCCACGTCGCTCATATATGAGAGACATCCAAATTCGCACCTTTTTGCGCTCTTTTTTGAGAGACACACATCTCTTAACATCTCTCACTGTTTGGCCAATATATCAAGTAAAATACCCGCTACGTGTATTTCTTATATATTTTATTTTATTTTATTCTTATATTATTATTCTTATTTATTATCAGGACTATTTTTCCGATTACATCGTTGGCACGCAACGTGTTAAGCAGAAAATATATCTGTTTCGTCCCTTTTTACTTTTGCAAAGATAATGACCGAACAGAGTACCGACCTCCGCAAGTTTTAATCGCTTAGGTCCCTCTCATAGAGCTTTGTATGGTGGTTTCTTGCAGGTGGTGGACGAATCGACCATTTCAGTAACCAGTTACTAGCGGACTTCCAGTACAGATATAGAAAATGAATCCGTATTCGACTTAGAAATTTTGTTGTAAGCAATGTTTGCACTATGCATGCTGAAATCAGAGAGATCGTAGAAAAGACGCAAGTAGAATGTATTCTTTGATTTGCGATTGTGTTCGTAGTAAGACTGAAATAATATAACGAAATCAAAAATAGTTTTATTTTCTTTCCATTGGTAATCAGATATTTTGGAAAATTTAATCTATTTTTTTAATATCCTGAACCAATACTCGTAGAGAGGTCAAAGTATCAACACTGGAAAGGTTATTTTTTAACCTTCATTAGATGCCATACATTACTCCGTAGCAAATAAAGAGCGCCAGATATTAGATTTTTTTTTTTTTTTTTTTTTTGTAATTTTTAACGAAATTTTATTTTATTTTGGGAATATTTACTGAACCAATAGTTGTTGAGAGGATATTTTTAACCTTTCATTAGTTAACTTTTAGAATAGATTAGATAAAACAAGTTCTCATGATAAAAAAAAAAATAACTGGCCATTTCAGCCCTTTAAAAGACTTTGACCTAGCTTCATATGATCAGTTGTGTTGTGCGTGTTATTAAGATTGTACACAATTGACCGAGAACCGGACCTACAGGTTTAACGCCGACTCCGAACGTCGGTGAACGTAATGTTCTTGTTCTCAAGAAGCTTTACATGGCATTTTGATTACTCTCTGAGGTTTGCCATTGTCTGCAGAGCGGTGGTATTTTTATACAAATAATTTTCTATCGTTGCTGGGGTTCGAATCCGGGTCTCCAGGTTCGTTGACATAGAGGTCACGCACTTTAACCAATTACGCCACGGATGCCACCGAGTTCTCATGAAGTAAATCGAAATTCGACCTCAAACTTGGCAATCGCGTACTGTCAATGAGAGAAAATAGTAGCATACATTTTACCCGTTGACGGCTATATTGGGTCATATAGGTCCCGTGATTTCTCATACCTTTGCAGGTAAAACAATTGTGTTTTGCTACACTTTTGTTGAGTAATTTGGGGTCTTTTAAAAAACGAATCTGGTGTCGGATTCGTGAATTTTCCAATGGTTCAGGAGTGGTCATTGGGGGTTAAGTAAATTCGAATTCTTAAGCAGTCTGATGGGGGGAAACGCACCCAGACCTTTTTTTTAAAAAATTTTTTGTTGCATTTTCGTAAAGCCTTAAGTCTCAAAATGATGTGGTGAAAATTTCAAGTCGATATCTCAAAAAATAACAAAGTTATAGCCTAGTGAGTGAACCGCCTTCTAGAGCGCGCAGTGCTGGCGCTTATTTTCAAACGCGTTTTTCTCGAAACCATGTTTTAAAGTCGGTGACCAAGATTTCTCGAAGCTCAGTGAACCGATAGTTTTGATTTTTTTACAGGCTTATTTTATTCATAATGATGTCGTACTTGTCATTGGATTTTTTTTTTTTTTGAAGTTTCGTTCATTTTTTATAGGCATAATTATGACGAATTTTTGGTCGAAAATCGTTTTTTTACGTTCGAAAATCAATATTTTCAAAAACGGCTATGACAAGTACGAGTTTTAAGTATATAGTTCAATAATATATTTCATTTTTTTGTTTCTGATGAAATTAGGAGGAGCAATCTTGGTCACCGCATTTCACCTTTTTTTCACAGCGCTCTACAAAAAATGCTGTATCGACCTTAATATTAATTTTTTTTTTAATAAAAAAAAACTAAAAATACTCTTGAATGTGTATATTTTTAGGTATAAAAACCTTCATTTAAAAATATCCCATAGGTTTCCTTAAAAAAATTCACAAACATTACCTGTTTTTTCGGCTTCTGGCTATATTTCCCCCCTTAACGCAATCTTGTATTCATTTTTGTTTGTAATTTTAATTAAATTTTATCATATAAATATGAATAAAAACTTCAGTTAGTAGGTAACTATTGTTTTCTCAGTAGGGTGCGATGGGTTAAAGCGTTTCGGTGGGTGGACCGTTTCACCTGTGGAATTTCTACAGCGCGCTTACATATAATCAAGTGTCATATCGTCACGTGTGGCTGTCATTGCCACACAGTTTTTCATGATACAGCGCAGCGTTCAGATGTACATTGTGTTGCAAAAACAGTGTTAAACATTTCTTTCCAAAAGTTTTTTTGATCGGATAAATTTATCGTGTTTTATGTCAACTACTATACACAAATTCAAGGCAAAGAGTGTATTTATCGTGTTTCATGCCAACTACTCAACACAAATTCAAGGTAAATATATCAGTTGTGTTGTTTTAATGTTGTTCTTAAAAAATATGAAGATTTTGTGTGATATATTTTGAGTGGTTGTGTGATCCCAGCCGTGTTTTTAAAATGAAACGTTTCACCCCACAAACTCCGATTTAATGTGTATTTAGTGTTTTTGTGTGTCAAATCATTGCAACAAATACGACCGGCCATATCATTTGAAATGCGTCGACATGGGCAACCGTGGCTACTACACCTGTCGAAACTACAACTCTGAGCTCGATATTAGCGATGAATAATAAATTTGGATTCGATGACTTTTATCCAGTATTTTAGTTTCTTGCTGACTTAGGGCTCATTCATGAATTACGTTACCAATTTAGGGGAGGGGGAAGGAGGGGGGGATATTTTATGTAATCGATGTCTTTGAAAGTAATTTCTTTATGTAACCTTTTTAATATGTGGTTTTTCCTTTTTCTTTGAAACTAGATATGGTAAAAATATATGTTAAAAATATGAAAGATATGGTTAAAAAAAATTTAAAAGGTCTGGCACCCTAATTTTCATCATGCCTACGCCCTTGACTACGATAAGTAACGATGAGGCTTGAAATATATTAAGAAAAAGTAACGGGGGGGAGGCTGGTGGTAAAAAAACAAAATGATTGGTAACGTAGTTTATGTACGAGCCCATAAGCCTGTATGTATATACTTCATTTTTTTGTCCAATTTTAAAATTTGAAAACAAGTGGCGGGTGGGCAAGACAACAATATTGTTGTCTATTGTGCGAGAATAGGATAGAAACATATTCAGTGGCAAGAACCAATTTGACTGTTCAGAGACGTTGCTAGTTGTCGCTGATTTTTTTTTTCTTGCAAGGAGCTACACCAACAAAAAATATTCTTTTCAACTAAACAAGAATCTTGTTGATAAACAACCATAAAAAATCCTGTCAATACAAAGATTTGAGTATTTTCCAAACTATTATATGGTTGCTATAAAGAGAAGAATTTTTTATTTATAGCATTTTATGAAATAAATTTAACAACACTGGCATTGTTAATAATACCAACAAGTTTTTTTTCGGTGAAATTGCGTTGAAACAAGAAGTTGACAGCAAATATTTGATCGAAACTTAACGACGAGCAAATTGAGAGAAACGTCAAAAACAATGCATTGAAAATGCAGTCCGTCCCACATTTTTTTCTCCAATTCGTACTATATGCGTAATCACTCACACCAATTGAATCTATGCATTAGTACTATTTGAACTGCTCTATTTTCATTTTTAATGACAAAAAAATTACCAATTCAATGAAGTATCATACGGGCTTTAGGAGTCTGCCAGAGGCCATTAAACCGATTTATTTTGAATGATTATGCTGATGTTGAAAACGGAGAGATTCTTTTGGTGAAACGATTCAACCCACCATTCAAAAATCAATTTTCAAAAATTGAAAAATGAACATTTTCGACAGCCCCCTAGAAGAATCCCCCATAACTTTTTTCTCGAAATCAAAAATATTAAAATCTGAGCTCATAGAAATTAAGAAAAATATCCATTCTTGTGATTCAAACCAAAAAGCCATTCAAAAATTATAATTTTTTGGGGTGCTGTGAGCCTCCACAACAAAAAAGCAAAACGCTTCACCCCACCGCACCTACTAAAACCAAAAATTTTCAAAAGCTTTATTTTCTCTGGTCAATTCTAAGTTATATAAGTTCAATAATTCAACACTTAACAATATAAAACACCTTTTTAAGTTTCTATTACATGTGGTAGCCTTAGGACAAGGTTTTATATTTATTTGCTTTTGCCTTTGCTTTTGCTTTTGCTGTTGCTTTTGCTTTTCCTTTTACTTTTGCTTTTGCCTTTGCCTTTGCTTTTGCTTTAGCTATTGCTTTTGCTTTTGCTTTTGCTTTTGCTTTTGCTTTTGCTTTTGCTTTTGCTTTTGCTTTTGCTTTTGATTTTGCTTTTGCTTTTGCTTTTGTTTTTGCTTTTGCTGTTCCTTTTGCTTTTCCTTTTGCTTTTGCTTTTGCTTTTGCTTTTGCTTTTGATTTTGCTTTTGCTTTTGCTTTTGCTTTTGCTTTTGCTTTTTCTTTTGCTTTTGCTTTTTCTTTTGCTCTTGCTGTTGTTTTTGCTTTTGTTTTTGCTTTTTCTGTTGCTTTTTCTTTTGGTTTTGGTTTTGGTTTTGCTTTTGCTTTTGCTTTTGCTTTTGCTTTTGCTTTTGGTTTTGGTTTTGCTTTTGCATTTGCATTTGCTTTGCTTTTGCTTTTGCTTTTGCTTTTGCTTTTGCTTTTGCTTTTACTTTTGCTTTTGCTTTTGCTTTTGCTTTTGCTTTTGCTTTTGCTTTTGCTTTTGCTTTTGTCTTTGCTTTTGATTTTGCTTTTGCTTTTGCTTTTGCTTTTGCTTTTGCTTTTGCTTTTGCTTTTGCTTTTGCTTTTGCATTTGCTTTTACTTACGCTTTTACTTTTACTTTTTCTTTTGCTTTTTCTGTAGTGCATAAGCATTAGCCTTAGAGCCATGCAATAAATTCATGCAACGATGGTGTATTTTCATTTCATTACGCGTTTCCCTGAGGAACTTCGCGACAACATGAATTTTTTTCCTATTTTTATTATGTGACGCAAAACTTCACCTTCATGTGGTCACCTCACCTCACTTCATCTTTAGATCTAGAAGCTTTACCATAGCATCTATAGTCACCGAGTTATAATTTCATGCAACGTTTTTTCTTTGTTGTTTCATTTTCAGTGCATGAAGTTGTCAGGCTCTCATTTTTATTTTTTTAATATTTTTTTTTTTTTTTTTTGTATTATTTTCGTTATAAGGTCGAGTGACCAATATTTGTTGTCTTCAATTTGTAGTCATCTTAACTAAGTGAGTAATAATTCCATTCAACACTATTGCATTTTTGTTTCATAATCTGTTATTCCCGCTATTTGAAAACCATCAAAATTAATTTTTTCATTATTATTCTAAGGTCAAGTATTAATTCTTTATTTTTGTTTTATAACATTTACCGTGGCGGCACAGCTACTTACGGAGTAATATTCTTTTCAACGGTATCCTTTGACCAGACGGTGAAATAAATACTTATAATGTTTATTTGTATTTTGGTGATCAAAAACCTCTTTAATGTATGAAGAAGAATTATCTCAGATGAGTTATATTGCTCAAAAAAACTGTTTTCAAAATTTTTGTATAAATCCTTCAGCACAAACGTCCTAAGCAGCTCCTTGCATTGAAAATATTAAAAAGAGCTCAACAAGCGTCGCCAAAACGCATACTTTGCGCTGGCAAAAATTTTAAGATCAACTAACAAATAAACGCTCGACATATTTTAACATAATTAAAAGCGCCTAAATGCAGCCTAACAATGAATGCAACGAAAAATTCAAATAAAATTAAGGCTTGACTTGGCAACGCGAATGACGTTAAAACACAAAAAAGTGCGAAAAAGAGAAAAAATATAGAAAAACTGCTTAAATAAGCACAGTTCAAAATTTTATTTTTGCCTTTCCTACGCACATTTTTCACACATCGTACAAATACAAAAGTCGAGAATTTGCCAATGCGTGCGAGTTGGCGCCGCTTCAAAAACCTACAACAACAACAACTACAACAAAAGCACAGCACCCATAACCAGAACTGGCACTACGACGACATACAAAAGTCATCAAAGTCATTATTACGCTTTAATCTGCATGAATGTCCTGAATAAAATCCTTGCGCAATCCTTGAAGCCTCACGAGCAATGCAAAAGTCATTATGAGCTCATGCAGACTCGTATGTTTTGGCTCTTAATTTTGCTCGTATTTCGTATATGTATGAAAAAGATATCGTTAACAACAGCATGACGCCTAAAAGTCTGCAATGGAAAATAAGTTTAAATAAAACTATGAAGAGGCAAAAAAAGTGCAGCAGCAAAAAAAAAATATATATATCGTTGCATCATTTCACGCTTCGTAGGAACTGCAACTTAATTTTTAGTGGCAGCACCAGTGTTGCCAGCTCTTTTTTTGAGTGGCGCAACATTACAAGAGCATTAAGTTGGCAACACAATGACGCCATCTTTTTTTTTTTTTGTTTTCTTGTGCTTGCTACCCACGCAATTCTTTTTCGCACAACGTGCCGAGCTGTTTATTCATTTTGTTTAACATAAATTCTTGTCTTGCCGCGACAATCCGCCAAAAATTCACAGCCAAAAAATATGCCAAAGGAAACTGTTAAATAAGTTTGTAAATAGTAGCTGCAACAACTGTTGAAAGGATGTTGCCAACGGAACAAAAGTATGTTTAAATGTGTGTTTTCTTGGTTGTTTGTTTGTTTTTTATTTTCAATTGTTAAGAGGCTCGTGGTGAAAAATTGGTATAAAAAAAGGCTGCAGCAAGTTATCACTTCAATTTATAGCATACTTTTAGACTGTTTAAATAAGATTTAGCTAATGTGTTCGTTGAATTATGTACAAACAAACTTTTGATATGATACTCATTTAAGGAACAAACAACTTGCGGTTTGATAGTTTTGGAAAATTTTAATTTTCAAATACTTTCATGAGTTTTATCGATTTAAGCATCTTCAATAAGTTCGATCAAAGTCTTATTAGTTAATATAAAAACTGTTATTATTTTGAAGTGACAATGTTACGTTTCATCGCGTAAGTTTCGAAAAAAAGAAAGAAATTTTTTAAAATGTATCGGTGTTGCATGGAATTGTTACTCGTTGGGTAAACGTGCTATGATAAAAGTTATAGTACGACAGAAAAGTTTAATTATATGACTTCTTGACAAAAATAAAGATACAAAAATTAAAGACGTCGTAGGAACGTGGAGGGAGTTCCCTAAGCAACGAACCTTCAAATTTGTTACATGAAATTATAACGCGCTGTGTATTGGTGCTACGGTAAAAAATATTATGCGTCAAAAAAGACTGGTTCTTAGCCCTCATAACAAAAACAGACAAATAATGCATGGTGTTGGTGTTGGTGTTGGTGTTGGTGTTGGTGTTGGTGTTGGTGTTGCTGTTGATGTTGATGTTAACGGTTATGTTTATGTTGATGTTGATGTTGATGTTGATGTTGATGTTGATGTTGGTGTTGGTCTTGGTGTTGGTATTGGTGTTGGTGTTGGTGTTGGTGTTGGTGTTGATGTTGATGTTGATGTTGATGTTGATGTTGATGTTGATGTTGATGTTGATGTTGGTGTTGATGTTGATGTTGATGTTGATGTTGATGTTGATGTTGATGTTGATGTTGATGTTGATGTTGATGTTGATGTTGATGTTGATGTTGGTGTTGGTCTTGGTGTTGGTATTGGTGTTGGTGTTGGTGTTGGTGTTGATGTTGGTGTTGGTGTTGGTGTTGGTGTTGGTGTTGGTGTTGGTGTTGGTGTTGTTGTTGATGTTGATGTTGATGTTGATGTTGACGTTGATGTTGATGTTGATGTTGATGTCGGTGTTGGTGTTGGTGTTGGTGTTGGTGTTGGTGTTGGTGCTGGTGTTGGTGTCGGTGTTGGTGTTGGTGTTGGTGTTGGTGTTGGTGTTGGTGTTGGTGTTGGTGTTGGTGTTGGTGTTGGTGTTGGTGTTACTGTTGATGTTGATGTTAACGGTTATGTTTATGTTGATGTTGATGTTGATGTTGATGTTGGTGTTGGTCTTGGTGTTGGTATTGGTGTTGGTGTTGATGTTGATGTTGATGTTGATGTTGATGTTGATGTTGATGTTGATGTTGATGTTGATGTTGATGTTGATGTTGATGTTGATGTTGATGTTGATGTTGATGTTGATGTTGATGTTGATGTTGATGTTGATGTTGGTGTTGGTCTTGGTGTTGGTATTGGTGTTGGTGTTGGTGTTGGTGTTGATGTTGGTGTTGGTGTTGGTGTTGGTGTTGGTGTTGGTGTTGGTGTTGGTGTTGTTGTTGATGTTGATGTTGATGTTGATGTTGGTGTTGGTCTTGGTGTTGGTGTTGGTGTTGGTGTTGGTGTTGGTGTTGGTGTTGGTGTTGGTGTTGATGTTGATGTTGATGTTGATGTTGATGTTGATGTTGATGTTGATGTTGATGTTGATGTTGATGTTGATGTTGATGTTGATGTTGATGTTGATGTTGATGTTGATGTTGATGTTGATGTTGATGTTGGTGTTGGTCTTGGTGTTGGTATTGGTGTTGGTGTTGGTGTTGGTGTTGATGTTGGTGTTGGTGTTGGTGTTGGTGTTGGTGTTGGTGTTGGTGTTGGTGTTGTTGTTGATGTTGATGTTGATGTTGATGTTGACGTTGATGTTGATGTTGATGTTGATGTCGGTGTTGGTGTTGGTGTTGGTGTTGGTGTTGGTGTTGGTGCTGGTGTTGGTGTCGGTGTTGGTGTTGGTGTTGGTGTTGGTGTTGGTGTTGGTGTTGGTGTTGGTGTTGGTGTTGGTGTTACTGTTGATGTTGATGTTAACGGTTATGTTTATGTTGATGTTGATGTTGATGTTGATGTTGGTGTTGGTCTTGGTGTTGGTATTGGTGTTGGTGTTGGTGTTGGTGTTGGTGTTTGTGTTGGTGTTGGTGTTGGTGTTGGTGTTGGTGTTGGTGTTGGTGTTGGTGTTGGCGTTGGTGTTGATGTTGATGTTGATGTTGATGTTGATGTTGATGTTGATGTTGGTGTTGGTCTTGGTGTTGGTGTTGGTATTGGTGTTGGTGTTGGTGTTGGTGTTGGTGTTGGTGTTGGTGTTGGTGTTGGTGTTGGTGTTGGTGTTGGTGTTGGTGTTGGTGTTGGTGTTGGTGTTTGTGTTGGTGTTGGTGTTGGTGTTGGTGTTGGTGTTGGTGTTGGTGTTGGTGTTGGTGGTGGTGTTGGTGTTGGTGTTGGTGTTGGTGTTGGTGTTGGTGTTGGTGTTGGTGTTGGATTTGGTGCTGGTGTTGGTGTTGGTGTTGGTGTTGGTGTTGGTGTTGGTGTTGGTGTTGGTGTTGGTGTTGGTGTTGGTGTTGGTGTTGGTGTTGGTGTTGGTGTTGGTGTTGGTGTTGGTGTTGGAGTTGAAGTTGTTGTTGGATTTGGTGCTTTTCTTTTAGCTTTTTTTTTGCTTCCCCATTGGTTGTGCTATAATTTCAATTAATCCAGCAAAAGTGATGCATATACGTCACATTAGGCGGTTCCCTTAGGGTCTTTGACACGCCGTCAATTTTTTTTTTTATTTTTGTCATATGCCCGAAGAAATCACCTTTTTTTTTTGTTCCTTAAAATTTACCGTTGCACCAGTAGTCACAGAGTTAAAAATCCATGCAACGTTTTTTCATGGCTGTAGCATTTTTACTGCATTATGTGATTGCATCCCTAAAATCATGACAACAAGAATTTTTTTGTAATTAAGTTGTGAAGCGTAATAGCACATCCATGCTGTCGTAAAACAAAATTTACCGTATCACTCTTCCTGAGTGAGTAATAATTCCATGCAACGATATTTCATTTCTGTTACATAAGCTGCTATATTCACGACCTGACAACGCTGGAATTTTTTCTTTATTTTTGTCGTAAAGCCATTTGTAAAACCTTCATTTTCCTTTTTAAACTTTTATCGTAGCTTATATACTCATTGAGTAAAAATTCAATGCAACGCCGCTGCATGAATGTTGCGTTATCGATATTTGAGCGGCTGTCTCAGCGTCCCCATGGCGACAGAAATTTTTGTCTAATTTTGTTGTGAGGACTTATAGTAGGTCTTAATTGGCGTATCGTATTTTTAATCCTAGCACTAATACTCAGCGAGTAATAATTCCATGTAACAAATTTTCAGTTGTGTTGCTTAAACAGTTCCCCCTGCGACCCGATGATGTTTTGAATTTTTGTTTTGTTTTTATAATGAAGTAAAAGAATTAACCTTTACGGTCATACCATTTTTTTAATCATAGTTCTTATACTCAGCGAGTAACAATTCAATGCAACGCAGATTTTTAAAAAATTCTTTTTTCAACTTTTTTGGAAACTAAAGCAGTACAACGTAACTTCGTCACGTCAAAAATCCAATATTGTTGCATAAAATTATAACTCGCTGAATACAATGTTACAAAAAATTTTATTTTACGAAAGCAAAAACTGTTTTTATGACTTCATAACGAAAATGGTGGCGTCTGTGGCGTAGTTGGTTAAAGTGCGTGGCCTCTATGTCAACGAACCGGCAGACCCGGGTTCGAACCCCAGCAGCGACAGAAAATTATTTGAATTAAAATAATTTTTCTGTACGGCCGCCACCTCTCTGCAGACAATGGCTAACCTCAGAGAGTAATAAAAATGCCATGTAAAGTTGCTTGAGAACAAGAACATTCCGTTCATCGCTGTTCGGAGTCGGCGTTAAACCTGTAGGTCCATTTCTCGGTCAATTGTGTACAAACTTAATAACACGCACAACACAATTGATCATAAGAAGATAAGTCATTGTCCTTTCAAGGGCTGAAATGGCCAGTTATTTATTTTTTTTTTTAACGAAAATAAAAAAAAAAAAATTTTGAAGCCTTGACATAATGGAGGCTACCGCTTAATACAGTAAAAGTGTAATAACAACAACAGAAAACTTCTTTGAGTTGAAAAATAGTAAAATAAAGGGTGGTTAAATTTTAAGGGCCGATGTTGAATGTGAATCACACCTAAACGTCAAGTTTTTTCTGCATTTCATTTGACATTTCTCAATTTCAGACTTACTCAATTTGAACTATGGAAAAATACACAATCGAGCAACGCGTCAGAATGGTGGCAGAAAATGGCAACAGTGGATGATCAATTTTCGAAGAAAATCATATTCAGTGATGAGGCACATTTTCACCTCAGTGGATTCGTCAATGAGCAGAATTGCTGCATTTGGGCGAATGATAATCCAAGAGTGATTGTCGAAAAACCAATGCACCCACAAAGAGTGACTGTTTGGTGCGGTTTATGGGCTGGCGGCATTATCGGGCCATATTTTTTTCAAAATGAGGCCGGTTAGGCACGTACTGTGAAAGGTGTTCGCTATCGTCCCGATCTTCCCGGCCCGAATTGGAAGATATGGATGTGGACGATATGGTTTCAACAGGACGGTGCACTGCGGTGCACCACTTGCCACACAGCTAACGAAACAATGACTCTTTTGCGCGATTTGACACCGTTGGACTTCTTTCTTTGGGGTTATTTGAAAGAAAAGGTGTACATCGAGAAGCCAGCTATAATTGAAGAGCTAAAGGATGAGATAATTTGGCACATTAACGGCATAGAACCTCACTTATGCCTCAGCGCCATCGAAAATTTGGACCATCGGATGGAGGTGTGCTGCCTAGGTCGCGGCGTCCATTTGGCCGATATTTTGTTCTATACATAATTGAACTATACCATAATAAATTTATCATAATAATAAAAACTTTTTAACAAAAAAAAAAACCCGACTTCAAAATCACTACAAAGTAAAAAATAATTTTAAATAACTTTTCCCATTCATTTCTTGGTCATATTTTAAAAGCTATTTATACGTGTTATAATATTGGAAATCTTATCATTTTCATTTTTTCTATTTTGTTTTATCATCATCAATATACTAATAGCTTTATGTACATAAAAGCTTTGAAGTCGGCGCTTATCTTACTATGTCGAAATCTTTTTATTTTAATTTTTTCTAATTTGTTTTATCATAAAAATATTATTAACTTTATGAATATAAAGGCTTCTTAGCGATTTTTTTTCTTTCAATTGGCAATTTTTGAGTACGCTGAATGTAGCCAATGTGTTCCATGCATTATTTGTGCAGCTGTTACACACTATGTCATATTCAATATGAGCTTTACAAGCTCACCCAAACCATGGTATAATAATACATGGTAGCATTGACAACTGCTTATTTTCTCTTCAACAGGAAAACATAAACTGTCAAACACAGCTTGTTGTGCAAATACATCAGCAGCTGCTGTGGTTGTTGTTTTTTTTCACTTCAAGGTTTTCAACATTGCTTGTGTTTTCAATGGCGGATTGTGAGCGCTCTCTTTTTGAGTATATTTTTTGACAGTATATGTTTTCCCAAGCAACTGTCAATGCTACCTTGTATTATTATACCATGACCCAAACCAGTTTAGTGAGAATTTTAATGTGTACAAAGCTTTTAAAATTACTACAGTGTCCCCAAGTCACCAAATAGTGCACGGATGGTAAAAGGTCATGATTGTGTGTCAAAGATGAGCGCCGACTTCAAAGCTTTTATGTTCATAAAGCAATTAATATATTGATAATAAAACAAAATAAAAAAAATGAAAATGATAAGATTTCCAATATTATAACACGTATAAATAGCTTTTAAAATATGACCAAGAAATGAATGGGAAAAGTTATTTAAAATTATTTTTTACTTTGTAGTGATTTTGAAGTCGGGTTTTTTTTTTTGTTAAAAAGTTTTTATTTCTTCCTTTTTAGATAATATGAAATATTTTATGCAATAGTATTTATTCTTGAGGAAAATTTTAAACTTGAAACTTTGTTCTTAGCAAATTTGATTTATTAATTCCTGAAAGTTTGTTGGGTATTTTCCATTTCTGCTTCTTTACAATTTGTAGTGCCACGCCCTTTCTGTAATCCCGCCTAATTTATATACCATACCATATAATGATTTTACCTACCTCTGTGCCAAATTTCAGTTTCCAAGTATCAATATTAACCGTAATATGCTACTTTCCTTAAAGTGACACATCCTGTGTACAATCCCGCTCACTTTTTTAATGATTCTACCTACTTATCTACCTGCATACCAAATATTAATACGCTAGTGTCAATATGAACTAAGATATGATATTTTTATAATATTGACACGCCCCTTTGTTGAATAACGCCCACTTTTTTAGCTGTAATTTGCAGTAACTGTACCTACCCATGTACTACATTTCAACACCATAGTGTCAATATTATTTGATTTATAGTGTGTTTATAATATTGCCACACCCATTTGTTGAATAACGCCCACTTTATTTACAGTGATTTTTAAAAATTGTGTCTACTCCTGTACTAAATTTCAGTACCCTTGTGTCAATACTATTCGAGATACAGTGTTTTTCCAATATTGCCACACCCATTTGTCAAATAACGCCCACTTTATTAACTGTAATTTGTAATAACTATGCCTACCCATGTACTAAATTTCAGCACTCTAGTGTCAATATTATTCGATATATAGTGTGTTTCTAATATTGCCACACCCCTTTGTCGAATAACGCCCACTTTCTTTACAGTCATTTTCAAAAATTGTGTCTACCCCTGTACTAAATTTCAGTACCCTAGTGTCAATACTATTCGCGATACAGTGTTTTTCCAATATTGCCACACCCCTTTGTCAAACAACGCCCACTTTATTGACTGTAATTTGTAATAGCTATGCCTACCCACGCACTAAATTTCAGCACCCTAGTGTCAATATTATTCGATATATAGTGTGTTTCTAATATTGCCACACCCCTTTGTCGAATAACGCCCACTTTCTTTACAGTAGTTTTTTAAAATTGTGTCTACCCCTGTACTAAATTTCAGTACCCTAGTGTCAATACTATTTGAGATACAGTGTTTTTTTAATATGACCACACCCCTTTGTCAAATAACGCCCACTTTATTGATCGTAATTTGTAATAATTGTGTCTACCCCAGTGTTTTTACTGTAAATTACAGTACCCTAGTGTCAATATTAACTGAAATACAGTGTTTTTCTTATATTGACACGCCCGTTTGTCGAATATTGCCCACTTTTTTAAAAAAGGACCTCCGCGTTCATGGTATCTATCTGTTGACAAAAAATTACGGAAATCGGGCAAGTGCTTTAGGAGTTATCGATGTACATACATTTAAAAAAAAAAAAAAAAAAAAAAAAAAAAAAAAAAAGCGCGGACAAACCAACGAAATTGAGAACCTCCTCCTTTTTGAAGTCGGTTAAAAAGAAATGACAATAATTTCCTAAATAATTTGTGTTTTATTCAAAATCAACAGCGGCCCTTAAAATTGAACCACCCTTTATATATCCATTCTAAATAGTAGCTTTTTGATTCAAACAAAAGAAATAATTCGAAATTTTAATTTAATTTGAATGCTTTGAAAAGTTTTATTTAAATCAATAATTTTTCATTCCTTCAACACATTTGTTGCATAAATGCATCATACTGTGTGTTAATTAAAAACATTTCTCAAATAAAAAATTTTGCAAAACCATGAAGAAACGGGTTTTTTATTTTCGTAACAAAATTTCATCCTAATCGGAACAGGTGCGATACGAAGTGCTAAGACGAAATTGGGAAAAGGATAAGGAGAAAAATTGAGACAAGGAATAGAGCAATTATTTGGGCACACAAAGGTCAAAATTTGGGACAAAGATTGAAAAAAGAACTGGGACAAGGATTAGAAAAAGAGTTCGAACTTTAATGGATAATATCAGGAATTTGTGAATGGTTTAAATCAAGAGCGTGTACAAAATGTAGAACAATTATTTTGACAAATAAAGGAATAAGTACACGCAAAGAAAAGAAAAACGTTTATCGCCAGTCGTAGCCGCAAACGAACTTCATTTGTCGTACTTGAAATCATTATATGCAAACGTTTCAACATTTGCAAGAATAATAGTCAGTTGCAAAAAATGAAAAATGAAATGAAATGAAAAGCGTCATTTAGTTGCAAGAAATAAATTTTGTTTGTCAGAAACGCGAATGATTTTGAAATTGCAGCAACTGAAAAATATTTTTTTCCCAGCTTAAAACTTCGTTTGTTTTTCCCTTCGTTGTATAAATACAACGCTTAAAGTTCAGAGTTACTTTTTGGACAAATTCTTACTGATGCAATCCATAAGAAGACGGACGAACATAGGGAGGAAGATTATTAATATAATATATATATATATATATATATATATATATATATATACATATATATAGAATATATATATATAATATACATATATATAATAATATATGTATATATATATATATAGATATATTTTTAAGTTTATGACAACTGAATATTCGTTTGCAGCAAATACAACTCGCAAACGAAGTATAAATGGTGAAGTTTTCAGTTGATGTAGACGAGAAATTCCTTTGCGTGCATAGCAATATTATTTCTCTCCTTGTATCACTACTGTAAAAGTTAAAAACTTAAATATTCAATTGATAAGAACATTTTAAAAGGTTTAATATTTTAAAAGAATTTACTTAGAATAGATTAAAAAATTATTCTCAGGCGTTAATTAATGGCTTTAAATGCACCCAAACCACAGATTTTGTTAATAAATAATACAATTTACACCAACGTGATGATGATTCGAAAACATTTTGCCTAAGCTGATGCACTATAATTGCAAATTTGTGCACCTTTGCAATACATTTCAACAGTAAGAAAAACAATTAGGCAAAAGCATAGTTAAACAACTAGTTTAAACAATGTTATCGTGAAGAAAATGCCTAAGTGTGTGTTCGTACACACATGCCTTAATGTTAAGAAGAGTGTTTGTGTGTGTCTTTTTATGCATCGACATCTTTGGCAAAGATTTGATGCAACCTGCAGGTATAACAAACACTACCTTGCACTGAACTTGCCATGCCACCCATACTACTCAGCATCTATCCCACCATCACTTAGCTTTCGCTCACAATCAACCGTGAAGTTTCCGGTTTTGGGATTATTTTATGCCGGATCTTTGTGCGTTTCCTGCTGAGCACAATTGAAATTTCATTTTCATTTGTTGATGGAATTAAGTAAATAATTGCTACTTAAAATGCTCGTCAGGCTCATGGTGTTCCATTCTAACGGTTTCTATTCGTCTTTCGTTTGTGTTTTTGATACGAACATCGAAATCATTCTGCCATTCAAACATTTCGACATTCGACATTCTGCACGATTCACCAAAGAATGATTGTAAGCAACAGGAGGAGGAGAACCTCAAAAATGGCAGGTTTTTTTGTTTTTCTTGTCTTCTCATCTTTTTCTTTTTTGGGCCGCCAAGCTTAGTGGGTGGTATTTGGCAACCTGGCTGCTAGCAGCTTGTGCTTCTTTGACAATGTTGCTTCTACGTCTCATCGTGCTCACTTGTTGGCACACTCAAAGAATGATGCGCACACGACTCGTATCCTTGTGGAATATCATTTTCAAAACTCTGTCTATCTATTTGTGTGCCGTGCATCGCTGTTGATATCCTTTTTAGTTATCCATAGAGTTTGTCTGAAAATTATCCTTAGTTCTTTATTCTTCTTTAACTTTTTCTTCTGTTGCTGCTGCTCCTTCATCCATCAGCAGCATCTAGCCTTTGGGTTTTTAATTCGTCTTCATTTCAATTGCAAGTGTTTTACTCATCCTTTTTTTGTGTTTTGTTTTTTTTGTTTGTAGTTAAGTTTGTGTGTATGTGTGTGTGTGTGTGTGCATTTGATGCGTACGTGTTTTGGTTGCTATACGTGTGTGTGTCCTGGTTAACAATTACCAACAAGTAGTACCTAATCCGTTTCTGAATTTTTATTCTATGGACTTAGTTTGATGCTGCTTCTGCTGTTGTTCTTATTTTGAGCAACATGCTTGGATGGTTGGCTGACTGGCTGGCTGGTGGCTTGCTTGTTCCATCTAACAAGTTGTTGCTAATGATGATGAGTGCGCTTCGTATAAGTTTTAGAATACATTTATTCTTACTTTGTTTCACTCGTTCACATGTCCATTTGTTGTTTTTTGCCTGATGAACCTCGAGGGTTAGTTTAACTAGTTCTGGTTCTTGTTATTGTTCTTCTTGTTGTTCTATATAATTGATTGATATGCGGAGTTGGTGTATTTTTCAGCACATCTATGTTAGTTTATTTGCATTCCGGTGCGTCTGTCGAATGATGAATTTCTTGGTATTTGTTGAGTTGTAGTGAAAACCATTCGGCTTCTGGTTATTTATAAAACCACAATAAATTTAGTACAACAGCAGCGTAGTACAACGGTAAGTAAGTAAAATTTTGAGCAGGAAAATGTAATAATTTGCTGAGTCTGAATAAAATATTGCTGAAAAGTTGCTGAGTCTGAATAAAATATTTTAGTAGTTCTTTTTGCTGTTGTGTATTCATTTGAACTGTAAGTTTTGTTAGTTGAAAAAAATAATAAATAAAGTTTCAAAATTTTGACTCTGATGTGAAATTGTAAAAAAAAATAATAAAAAAATTACTGAACATGCTGAAATTTGGCAGTAAGTCCCCTTTTAACAAAACTGTGTTGGATAATTCACCACATCAAAACTAATTTCAACAAACTAGAATCTACCTCTATCCAATTGGGAATTGGTGTTGAAGTCATTTGTTCTCTTGTTTTAAGATCAGCAAGGTATGTATGTATATGCATTTGTTGCTTGCTGAAAACAAAGAAAGAATAGAGTAGAGAGCAACATGTCGTTTATTAAAGCTCTCGCAGCACAAACGCATGAAAAGCTAACGATCAAGCAAGCATGGCAATGCATGTAAATGATTCTTAAAAAACTTTGCACTTTAATTAAAGATATAAACAAACTGGCCATTTCAGCCCTTGAAAGGACTTTGACCGAACTTCTTATGATCAAATTGTGTTGTGCGTGTTATTAAATGTTTGGAAACAATAGATCGCGAACTAGACTTACTAGTTTTATGCCGACTCCGAACGGCTAATGTGCATGTCCTCAAGAAGCTTTACATGGCATTATTTACTCTCTGAGGTTTGCCATTGTCTTCAGAGAGGTGACGGCCGAACAGAAAAATTAAGTCAATTGAAAAAAATTTCTGCGTCAGATGGAATTGAACCAAGGCTCTCTGGCATATAGGTCTCACACTCTACCTACTGCTCTACGGCCGCCACCTTTATTTAAAAATACTTATCATAAAAATTTCGTTAAGAAAATACGCCTATATCCTTTTGCAGCACAAATGCAATATGTTAGAACTTATTTCATAAAAATAGGACCAGTACTTTTGAAGTTTAGTGGTAACAAAAAATGTTTTATATAATAGTATAGATATAGACTGAAAAAAATAAGTTTTTAAGTATAACATCATTCTTGTAGATAAGTAGGGTACTGAATGCGATGAGCAAACGATATTTATGTATATCACATTTTGAGTCTTTGGTGTGCTTAAAGTGCTGATCGTGAAATTTGATTTAAACAACAGTTAGTCTGTTGGTCTGTTCGGATTCTCTCTATGCGATCAACATTCACATTTTTACTTGGAGACAGTGTTGCCAGAATGGCAGTTTTGCCTGCAAATGGCAGTTTTTTTAACTCTGTGCAGTTTGGCAGTTAAAAAGACAAAAATGCAGTTTTTCCATTATTTATGCAGTTTTTTAAGGTAAAATGCAGTTTTTAAGAAAATATAAAACCTTATGTAGTTATTATAAATTCTCTTTACCAAAACATTCATTATGGTTCAATAACTTTTTTAAAGCAGCCTTGGTTTAAACTTCAGCAGCAGTTTTAAAAGCTTCCTGCTTTATACTTCAGCAGCAGCTTTAAAAGCAGCCCTGCTTTAAACCATAAAAGTTAACGAATTTTCGACGAGTTGTAGTTGTAAACGTAGTAACTTTTTCAGTCATATCCTATTTGCGAAAATCGGATTTAAATTGACTGAGCTATGTTGTTTCAAAGTAGACCCCATTTTGGCCGCGAAAAATTATTCTAAAAATTTATAACTTTGGATTTGGTTTTCCAATCAAAATAAACCAATCCAAGAAAAAGCCAAATCGGAGATGGTCAGTGCAACTGACATTACACTTCAATGTGAAGTAGGGGATATGTAAAAAAACATTAATTAAAATAACTGAATCACTTCTATTAAAAACGATCTCATATGTGAATAAAATACACGATTCTTTTTATATATTAAATACAACCATATATTTTTTATGTTTTTTTATAATTTTCTTTACAAATGACGTTTTTAGAATGGCAGTTTTTGTGTCCAAAATGCAGTTATTTTTTTTAGATTTGGCAGTTTTTTGAAAAAAAAATCTGGCAACACTGCTTGGAGACCAAACTTGACTTGCGTACTCCAATTGAGGACGCACTATTGCATAATACAACGTTGTAGTCGTAATCATGCTATTGAATTCTTTGCCCCAGCGTTTAATAAATCCAAGCATAGAAGATGCTTTTTTACAAATGTTATCAATATGAATGCTAAAGGACTGCTTAGAATCCATACATATTCCCAGATCTTTAACAATATCCATACGACATAAAGCAGTATGTTTTATCTTATAATCAGAAACTAAATTATTCCTTTTTCGCGAAAAGGTCATAGTTTGGCATTTATCTGGATTAAGAAAGATATTATTTTTAGAACACCAAACTTCAAAAGATTTCAGATCGGACTTGAGTAGGGCTGAATTGTCTTGAGAATTTATTTTTCTGTGTATTTTCATATCACCCGCATAAATAAGCAGATGAGAGTTTTTAATGATATGGGTCACATCATTAATTGCTAAAATAAACAGAAGTGGACCTAGGTGACTTCCTTGAGGAACACCTGATAACGCAACAAACTCAGCAGACAAAACCCCTCGGAATCGTATTTGATAAGATCGTTCTGTCAAATACGATTTAATCCAGCTTACAAAATGTTGTGGAAATCCAATGGACTTAAGTTTAAATAGAATTAAATTGTGTGGTAACTTATCAAATGCTTTGCTAAAGTCAGTGTAGATACAGTCGACCTGGCAACCAGCTTCAATGGTGTTTAAGCAAAAGGTTGTAAAATCAAGTAGATTAGATACCGTAGATCTGTCATTAACAAAACCATGCTGACGAGTTGTTATGACTTCACGGCAGTGAATTTTTACCCGATCATACATGATTCGCTCAAAAAGTTTTGGAATCGATGACAGTTTAGCAATGGGCCTGTAGTTAATAACATCATTCCTGCAACCTTTCTATAAATAGGACTAATAAATGATTTTTTCCAAAACAGTGGAAAATAACTTTCGTTTATAGATTTATTAAATAACAAAGAGAGAGGTTGATTGAGTTAACACTGCGGCAGGAATTCCATCAGGTCCAGCGCCAAAATTTTCATTGATCGAACTTACATATTTTAAAATATCCTCTGAGGTAAAGGATAAAGAGTCCAAAGAAACTCTGGATGTAGAATTTATATAATAAAAATACTCCATATCTGGATGAAAAGAATCTGAACAAAATTACTCTTAAAAAAGATTTACAAATAAACCACAAATAATGACGGGATCGTCAGTAATTTCATCAACAGTTTTGAATGATGAAGGGAATCCATCGGATTTCTTCTTTGTATTTATGAATCCCCAAAATTTCTTTGATCAGACAGTATTCTCAGCTTTATATTGTCTTAATATTCATTTTATAATGCAGCTGAGCTATTTTCAAATTCCAGAAACAAACGTTTGTATGATTCCAGGTAATTTGAGTCTAAACTACAGACATATTTCTTCCATGCCCTATTTCTGTTGTTGCGAAGAGTTTTTAAGATCCTTTGTGTACCAAGGGTACGCACAGTTTTTCAATGTCTTGCAAATTGGAGTGACAGAATGCGCTACTGCGAAGCCATCCAGGGCAGCCACTTGAACGACGTTGTGTTCCATTATTAATGGGAATGTTTGCTCTTACTAATAAAGCCATAATAAATGGAAAAATTTTTATTTTATTGCATTTAAAAAAAATAAACTTGTTTTTGGCTCACCCTGTTTTCTTTTTGTGAGTTTCCTGCAGAAAAAATTGTTTTGCAAAATTGGACCACATACTTCAATTTAACTTGTCCTCAGTCATTTTAAAAATGGCCATTCGCGCAGAAAAATTCGTTAGAGGGTTGAATTTTTAATAGTCTATGAGCATTAGGTACCGTCTTTTTTTGCGAAAATAGACTTAACATAATTCAAATGCTGTCCTTCACAAAACACTACGATTGGTGCCTAAGAATGCTATCAGTACCTATGTGTCACACCAATGATTTATTAAACATCCTAGTATCACTTTGTTTCACTCGTACACTGAAAAAAAAAGTTAGCTTAAAATTAAACACAATGTGTTCACAAAATGTGTTGTTAATTTGACTTTTTTTTCATATGTTTTTCAAAATTTTTAAATACATTTGCTCTTACTTTGACGAAATTTGTTGCAAGCTATTTTTTAAACACAAATATCGTCAAATTAATAACAATTGTCGTCAATTTTAAAACATTTTTTTTTCAGTGTAGTTCTTAACCCTATGTCAGATTTTTCGATAACAAAAAAAATGTTAACAAGCATTATTACAAGGATGTATACTTTTTACCACCTCGGACTGTCGAATGTAGTCTTGCCAGACCCGTATGTATTTTGTATGAAAAGGTAGGAAATGTGATTTGATTTGATCAATTTCCATCGTGACACCAATAACGCTTTTTTCCCATATAAATACACGTAAATGTATAGGGTTCTGGCCAGACCACATCCGACCGTCCAAAGTGGTAAAAAGTATACATCCTTGTAATAATGCTTGTTAACATTTTTTTTTGTCCTTATATTTTCATAGATCGATTAAATATAAAATTAAAGGAAAAGTCAAGAAATTTCAAGTCCATAGTTCAATTGGAAGTATATTTAAAATAAAATTAAAATCGGAAAAGGTCTGGCCAGAACCATCTGACCGACGCACAGTGGGAGGACTTCATACAAGTTTTGGGCATAAATAGTAAAAATAAACATAGAGCTTTCAAATTTGGTATGAATGCTTTGTACAGTTAAAAATGAAATATATATAAGTTTGGATCAAATCCGCCCACAGACACGCCCACCTTCCATACGAATTTTTTTGCAGAAAATAGTAAAAATAAACGTAGAGCTTTCAAAACAGGTATGAATGCTTTGCATACTTAAATATGAAATATATATAAGTTTGGATGAAATCTTTTTTAAAAAAGTTGTAATCTTGAAGTTAGTCTTTACAAAATATTCTCGTGTAATGTATTGGAAAAAAGTTTTATTTCCGAATTTGAGCAAAATTTGCCGTTAGACACCCTCACCTTTTATCCTAACCTTCTTTCTTTCCATATAACACTTATTAATCTCTTCGTATACAAGTTTAAATTCTATGGGTTTTAACATTTTTCTTAAGAACATAAGCATAAGCCGTACGTAGTCGGCATAAAATTGAAAAAGCTAGTTTACAATTTTACAAATATTTTTGATTGCTCATTAAGCTCATTTTGTATGTATAAGTTCTCGAGCTTCTTCTGACAGCTCTTTGTATTTTTTGTCTTTCTTCAGTCGCAAATGGTTGACAAGACGATCGGAAGATATTAAAAGATGGTGGAAAATGTCTTCATTATTGGCAGTCCTAAACCAGGTTCTGCTATTGTGTAGACGTGAGTTTTTATATATTTTGCTGGATGCCTCTTGTGCTTCTTCAGACAAGCGTCCAATTGAAACGCCCAACTCTTTTATTATTTCACTCCCATGAATTAGTACTCTGTGCACAGTTGGAGGCATATTGTACCATCTGTAACACTGCACATAGTTCAACAGTTTCTCGGGTGTAAATTTCAAATTTTTCCTGTTTTTGCAATTACCTGTAAAATCATTGGAAAACTTTTAATAAGTCTTTATTTATTGCCTGCAAAATATTTGGGAACCTCTTGGTTAAGTCCTCCTTTACTCCTAATATCCATGAAACTGTTTCAGGCTCCGAAAAAATTGTCGAGCTGTGTTTCCATCGTTGGTGGTTCCATATTCCGGCTTAACAAAGTCCACATTGATTGAAAAAGAATTTCTCTAGTAATTTTGGATTTCCTCTTTTTTGTTTTGTTTTATTATTTTATTTTCACGCAAAACCACTTTTAAATTCAATGTTGTACGCTACATTCCATAAAACGAATCTATAAGTTTATTGTTGTTTAATTGCTTTGACAAATTGGTGACGTTTTTTGCTATATCACTACAATTAAAAAATCCAAAAAAGAAGCATTTATCTATTATTCATCTCGTTACTTCTCCACAAAAAATGCACGCAAGACGTCTTTTATCACAATGAATTTAACAATCATCAGTAATCTTCTATGCCTCACTACGAATTTTCCACCTTTGCATTGTTCAAAATCTCAGATCATGCGATAAAATGCAAAATTTCGTCGAAAAAATGCACACTTTTTTGCGTTTTTCCGGAATTTTCCGAGTTTTCCACTAAGAATTTCCTATTTTTCCATTCGAAAAGCCATTCCGAAACAATTGCACATAAAATTCCATACAAATAAATCAATTTTCGACTCTTCCAATTTTCCGACTTCTCCGGAGGGTTTTCCAAAAATTTTTTTCGTAAAATCCTTTTCCTGGTAATTATGAACAACTGCAAAAAATTGAGCCAAATCGGCCTACTATTTGTTACTTTTAATGTAATTTTCATTTTGAAGATACGCTGAATAGAATAAAATAAAATATTTTTTAATTGACATTCAACGAGAAAAAATCACATTAAATTTGGGGCATAAATATATATATTTCTGGATACTATTTTGAAAAAAATGGAAATATGTTTTCATGTTTTTTTTTTACTGCTAAAGTTTTCAAAAAACATTATTGATTTTTATTATTTTTAAAAAATCACAAAAAATAAATTTACTAAATTTTAAATTTTAAATAATAACAACAAAAAAACCTACATTTGATGAAACAATAAATATCACATTTTTTATTTCTTCATTTCAATTCCATTCTTATAAAAACAAAAAAAGGGGAACACTTACAACTGCAGGTAGAAAAACAAGTGATATTCTCAAATTTTTGTCATTAAAAAAAGTTGAAATCTCGAGCCATTTTCTGACCAAACCTTAAAAGATTTCTGAGTGATTTTTTGGGTGTTTCTTATCTGAAGTATTAACTGTCGATTAGTGAAAAATTTTTTTACAATTTCAAAACTTATACTTTTTCTATTTATGGCCAAGAATCTCCCACTGTGCGACGGATGGTTAACTTGGGAAACTGTCAATGCTGTGATTTTTTTTTTTTTTAATATTTTTATTTCCACTCTTTAATAATATCATTTCTTTCTAGACTTAATTGATTCAAACAACCCCATATTAATAACATTATTTGAAATTTTGAGAATCTTAAATATTCCGGCTTTATTATATTTTATGGACTGTCATATTGCTGTATATGTAAATATGTCAAAGAAAAACTCAGACGGATTTCCTTACTTCATCGAAATAAGAACAAATTTTGCTGTTATTTCTTTTCATTGTCAACCCGACTTATTTATAGGATCTTGTTGTTATCTCACTTTCCTGAGAATGTAAACAAATTCATGTTGAAAGATTTATCAATCTGCTTAAATCAACAACAATAACAATAACAAATATATCGATAAAAATATCTCTTTTCATACGCATAATGCGCACAAAATACAAATCATGTATCTGCTCAATAAAAAGGGTTTTAATAAAATAACCAAATCAAGTAGCTGACAGGAAGGACATTGAAAATCTCTGCATGTTGACCTTAAACTTTGAGCAAGATGTTGAAATTCGTTTGCTTTGGTGATTTGTTACTTGGATTCAAGAGTATTACAAAATAAACAATATTAAATTTTGATCAATATTCACAATTCCATAAATACAATTCTATTGATGTTGATAAATTTTTGTGCTTCAAGTCCCCTCCTTTTTATTTTGATTGAAAGCTTTATTATTTTTATGTTTCTCCATTCATTTCGTTAATCTCGTTTTTCTGTTAACTTTTGCTATTTTCTTATTAAATCATTCTTGCATGCAATTTATTTGTTTTTGTTTTTTTTTTATTTTCTTGCTTTCGCTATGCGTACTTTTTTTACTGGCCATTTTTCTTTATTTGCTTTTAGTATCCATTTAAATGTTTGTCCATCATTTCTATTCACGTTACACGTAATTGTTGGTAATTTGTTAAGCATTTTAGCTCCAACGTCAATTAGTCTCTGTCTCTTGGTTCGCTTGCCAGTCTGTCTGTATGTTTTCCCTTTTTATTTATCCTTTTGCTTAAATCCACCCCTATTGCCTAAGGATCATCACTTTTGTGCAACGTGTATCTCGTTTTTGTTGTTGTGACTGAGGTGAAACTCATTTCAATTCTCGTCAATGACAATTTTAGGTGATTTTTATTTGTCGTTTAACATCGTTTGTCTGTCCAATGTTTTTTCTGTCCAAAATATTTAGTAAAACACTTTTGAACTCTTGTTGGAGCATTAATTTTTATTGATATTTCTCATTTTATTGATGTATTTTTTTTTTTAAAGTGTATAGGTATTATTAATACTGCAGAGGGACACTAATTGCCTCTTTGAACTTCACTCATTTTGTTTATGGAATAATTAATGTTGCCCGAAACCAGGTTACAAATGTAAAAAGACCCGGGAACTTAAGCTACGAACTAGAACCACGTTCTATTTAAAGTAATATTATCTTGTTAGAGAAGGGAAAGGCTTAAGTTATCCATTAGCTGTAATATTCAAATCATTAAAACAAGCTTAGATAGACACCGCTCTGTATAGAAATAAGTTTAAGATAAGGACTTCTACATATAAACGATTTGACTTTAATGTTCTTTTACCAAAATAACTTTAGTACTTTTAATTATTATCTCTCCGAAAATAACATTTTACCTATTAAAGGAACTTGTATAAATGATAGGAGGCTTGCCTTTTAAGTCTTGCGCCTTACAATGAAAAAACAGTGGGTAATCAGTGAAAAAGTTTTTAATGTTTTTCAAAGTGTTATCCAAGATGATCAATATACTTTTGGATTTGTTTGGACCAATTTTCGAAACCATTTTGCCACTCTGAAGTTGGTTCTTCAGAAAGCAGGTAGAAAAACGTATCCTTTCTTAATGTAAGGGAACAAGAAGAAGTCGTTGGGTGCTAAGCCGGGACTGAAAGGCGGATGACCCATCAATTTAACGTTTTGAGTGATTGAAATCTCTTTTGTTTGACCCAAACAAGCACGTTAACGTTCATTTTAACGATAACCAAATTTTTTATTTTGTTTCGTTGAAGCAAAATCAAAAACTTCAAAAAAAAAAAATAACGTTAACTCAAAAAATTAAAAATATTTATCTCGTTTCGGAGTTAACAAAATAACGTTTTTTTTATTTTTTTTTTTTTTTTTTTCAAAAATCGGAGTTGCATAGAATTGTTACTCGCTGAGTATAAAAGTTTTGACTAAAAAAATGGTACGACCATAAAAGTTAATTCTTTGACATCATTATAAACACAAAACAAAAATTCAAAACGTCATCGGGATGCGGTGGGAGCTGCTTAAGCAACGCAACTGAAAATTTGTTGCATGGAATTATACCTCGCTGAGTATTAGTGCTAGGATTCAAAATATGATACACAAATAAAGGCCTGTTCTAAGCCCTCGCAACAAAATTTCTCATGTCATGAGGTCACAGAGAGAGTCGCTCAAAGATCGACAATGCAACATTCATGTAGCGGCGTTGCATTGAAATTTTACACGGTAAGAATATAAATTACGATAAATGTTTAAATAGGAAAATGAACGATTTATTCTTGGCCTTATGATAAAAATAAAAATAAAATTTTTTGACGTCACCGGGTCGTGAATATAGCAGCATATGTAATAGAAATATAATATCGTTGCATGGAATTATTACTCACTCAGCAGACGAGCTGCGCTAAATTTTGTTTTACGACAGCATACATGTCTTATTATGCCTCGTAACTAAAATACAAAAAAAAATTCTTATCGTCATATGATTTCAGGGTGACAACCACATAATGCAGTAAAAATGCTACAACCATGAAAAAACGTTGCATGGAATTTTAAATCTGTGGCTACTGGCGTAACGGTAAATTTTAAGGATCGAAAATGAAGGTGAGGTCTTCGGGCAGATGATAAAAACACAAAATAAATTGATGGCTTCATGAGGCTTCTCATAGAACCGCCTAAATTGACGCATATACATCCATTTTGCTGAATTGATTGCATGAAGCTAAGGAAAAGTTAATGCACAAAGGAAAAGCACAACCAATGGAGAAGCAAATAAAAAAAGCAACAACACCAACACCAACGCTAACAACAAAAACAAAAATAACAACAATGTTAATGTATGGATTAACTTGCCAGTACTTGAACTGGAAGTTAAGGTCGAAAGGAATTTTTTATTTGAATTTCTAGTACTTGAACTAGAAATTCCCGATGAAATGAAAACCAAGTTGCCTCTTTTGCTTTCTGATTTCAATTCATTTATTAACATTTATTATTGACTATTTATAACAAAATTGCATATAAGTAATCTTAATACATAACTCGTCATAATAAATATCAATAGATATCAATAGTAAAAAACAAAACTTAAATTAATGTAAGAACGCTGGCATAGCATATTTTGTGAAGCTACATATGTATATTTCAATATTAAAGCCGCGGACGGAAATTCGCAACAACACAGGTGTCGAATTTCTGTTCGCTTAATATGAACAACAATTTAAACTTGTGTCGAACAAAGTGCAGTGAACCTTTGTTCTAATTACTGCCGAATAAATAAAATACAGAATAAAATAAAGACAAATGAATGAATAAAAATTGCTATGCTAGCGTTATTAATGAATGCGTTAAAAAACATTGCTGGTTACCAAAATAGATAAAAAAAATGACGTGCAGCAACATCCTCCCCCGCGTTGAATGAATGTTCAACAATCCACCTGTGGTTTTATATGTCCACACAGAAGCTGTAAGAATGCCGAGGAGCTACTAGTGGCTGGGCGTTAGGAACTACATCTGACGGTGGAAGTTCTTCCATTGGTGAGTTTGTAGGTGCTGTTTGGGTAGACGTTGATGGAGCTCGTCCGTGCTGCCTTTTGTGCCGCTTGTGCATGATAACGATGGTCAAGATAATAACAGCACTTAGGAACAAGGCCGAGTAACCTACTGCGAAGCTATGATAATGATGAGTTTGCAGTTTATTGGAGAAATCGTTGATTTCGTGTGCGTCCAAAATTTCTTGCAGCTTTGACAATTCTGTTAATGTGGGTTCATATTCAATCTCTGTGGTATCCAAGACTGGAAGTGATGCTGGTTTCGTTACATTTACGTTGGCAATGTGTCCAAATGCAGTGTAGGAAGTCCTTGTAGATGATAATAGCATCGGGTTGCTTTTTATGGTTAAGAGTTCATATTTTAACACACATCCTGCTGTTAACTCGATAAAACCTGACCCTTCCAATGAGATTCGTGAGACTTGGTTGTCACATACTGCTGTCATTTGAATTGGGGTTGATAAAGCAAACAACCATCGATTTCTGTCATTGATTTGTATCCACACATGATCTTCCCTATTCTCAAGATTACAATGAGATCGGGTTTCATTGTTGAACAAACTTACTTCGCAAGCACAAACTTCTGATCCCTTATTGTATGTGGGTTGGTTGTTGGCACATAGATACACTTCGTTTTCCATTCTAAAACAAGATTGTAACATTTCACCTGTGGTTGGAAAGTATTGATCTCTATGTACGTTGATTGCCAGAATTGTTGTACGCAATTTTATTGCCACCATAGTGTTGTTAATTTTTGTGGGAATTGGTATCAGCCGGTACAAATTAAATTGATTGAGGTTGGTTAAAGGAACAGTTATCTGGAAAATTGCATGGTTCTCTGTTATCGCCGCCTTAACTTTCATAAGCTTGTATATCGATAGGAGATCACCTTGATAGCCTGGAATCTGCATGGTTGGGGCTAAATGTGCTGTAATTTTTAAAATTTCATCGTTAAGTTGCTGTGGTGAGAGCAACTGAGGACTGATCTGTCCGTTATGAACATTTGTAAGGACATTTATGAGTGCTGCTTGCACACGTTGAACGTTTGATGTCATAATAGATAATTGAAAGGCTAATGATAAGAACATCTGAAATGTCTGCTCTCTCTGCTCCTCCTGTTCATTATGCCGTAATTGATTTTTGATGTCTATCAATCTTCCTTCAAGCCTTTTGAAGGCCATTTGAGTTGTGGTTTGATCATGTTTGATGATGTTAATGGTTGAATCAACTACCGAGATCTGTTTTTTCATCATGCTTGTCAAATGTTGTTCATTGTCATTGATGGCAGTTATCGTTTGTGACATCTGATGGGCATATTCTGAGTCTAAAACCCCAAACAACGAGTTGGCCATATTTCCTACAAAATTAAGTGCACCTCTTTTTTGACGATGGCTTCCTAACAAACCTTTATCAAGGTCTAGCTCTGTATTTGTGCGTTGAAACTGTGTGACTAGTTCATCGCATATTGTTGTTGGCTGTATTTGTTCGCACATGTGATTCATAGTTGTGGTGCCATTTTTTAGTAGTTGGATTTCAGTACGCAATGGTTTCAGATCATAGTACACAACCAGTTTCCATTCACTGTTAATGATTTTGCTTGATCCGATGTGTTCAAAGTGAATGCCTGCATTTGGATCAAACTTTGTTATCTTAACTGGATCGCACCATGCTATTGGCAACATTAACAGTATTGCCAATACTGTAATTAAATTGTAATTCCGTGCCGTTTTTGTTCTCCGTGGTGGTTCTTCATTTGTTTCGTCCTTTCGTTTTCTTGTGGTTATATCTTCCCTTGATTCTGTGCCAGTGTCTGTTTCTATGGGTAGTCGAGCGAGGCGGTGAATTGCAGGTTTATATGTTCCCGTTGCAGTCTTTACATCAGCAACACGTACTACTCCGTCAGGTCCATTATATACCTCTACAATTCGGCCAAGAGGCCAACGCATGACAGGAACATTGTCCTCCTTGATAATTACCAGTTCCCCGAGTTTAACATTATCTGTTTGCTTTGTCCATTTCTGGCGTTGTTGGAGTTCATTAAGATACTCATTGGACCATCTCTTCCAGAAATCGTGTTTTAATTGCGACACTAACTTCCATCGTGACAACAGGGATAGTTTTGTTGAGTTTGCCCTACTATCTACTTGGGCGGTGAGTGCTTCTCCTATGAGAAGATGCCCTGGCGTCAATGCAGTCAAATCAGAAGGATCCGATGAAAGTGGCGTTAGTGGCCGAGAATTCAATATAGCCTCGATTTCTACAATAACAGTTTCCAATTCTTCATAAGTCAATGAAGCTGACGCAACACTTCTTAGTAGAAGATGTTTTGCAGATTTAACTGCAGCTTCCCACAGTCCACCAAAATGGGGAGATCTGGGAGGAATAAAATGGAACTGTATTCCCTTCTCATTGCATGATTTCTTAATTTGGTCTTGAGCGTTTAATGAGTAAATTGCTGATGATAGTTCCGTTAATTGATTTCTTGCTCCGATAAAGTTTGTTGCGTTGTCACTATACATATAAGTTTAGGCAGCGACCTCTTCGACTTATGAACCTTTTGAGAGCTCCAAGAAAAGCGTCTGTTGACAGATCGGTTACCAACTCCAGATGAACTGCCTTGGAGGCAAAGCAACAGAATACAGCTAAGTAAGCCTTAGTTGGCCTTTTTCCTCGGACCTTATAATGCACCCATAAAGGTCCCGCGAAGTCCACACCAGTGTTAATAAATGGTCGAGCTGGTGTCACTCTTGTAGCTGGCAGGTTTCCCATAATTTGTTGTACTAATTGAGGGCGAGCCCTATGGCATCGAATACAATGCTGGACAATTGATCGAGCTGTTGTTTTTCCCTTTATAGGCCAAAAACGTTGCCTCAAGGTTCCCAACAACGCTTGAGGTCCACAGTGCTTGTTCTCTTCATGCACTTTGATGAAGAGTAACTTGACCAGCGGGTCGTTGTATGGAAGCACCATTTGGTGTTTAGCGTCGAATGAAAGTGCAGCCGCTTCTAAACGTCCCCCCACTCGGAGAATATTCATGTCATCTAGAAATGGTGATAAACTGCACAGTGAACTGTTAATTTTGACCTCATTATGCTGCTTCAAGTTTTGGATTTCTTCTTTGAAGTCACAGGCCTGAATGAATTTGACGATGACCGCCAATGCATGTTCTTGTTCGATTGTCGATAGACCAATGTGTTCTGATCTAGACTTCTGTTTGAACCTTGTATTGTTTATAAATCTTAAAACGTATCCAATGATTCTTTGAAGTGTGCCAAATGAATTGTGATGATTGATTTGATAAATCCATTCTCCATTTGCTTGCCCAGTGAGCAATGATATGGCTGTATCCTTTTTCTTTTCGATGTCAGAAGGAATTTTCAGCTGATTGGACCACATTGGGGGCCATAGTTCTTGTTTGCCATGCAGGAACGTTGGTCCCTGAAACCAAAGTGCATCGTCAGCCAATGCCTTTGCTGAACATCCTCTTGATAGTAAATCAGCAGGGTTGCCTTTGAACTAACATGTCGCCATTGCATAGGTGAAGTTAACATTTGAATTTTTGCTACTCTGTTTGCCACAAAAGTTTTGTATGTGGATGATTGTGCATTAATCCAATGAAGTACAACTTCTGAATCGGTCCAAAAGAAAATAGCTTCGTTTTTTATCTGACAATCTGTTTTGATTCTAGCTGCGAGTTGGGAACCGACTAGTGCGGCGCAAAGTTCTAGTCGTGGCAAGGATTGTGTTTTGAGCGGTGCAACACGGGTTTTTGCACATAATAATCGCGTTATTATCCTGCCATCCTTCAACGTTGCTCTTAAATATGCTGCCGCACCGAAGGCCTTTTCAGAAGCATCAGTAAAGATGTGTAGTTGAGTTGATGATGACGGTTCTCCCTTAAAAATGTGTCTGTGTATTTTGAGGTTGTTTAGGTTGCTCAAATTTTCTCGAAATGCTGTCCATGTGGCGTCTAGATCTGATGGTAGAGCTTCATCCCAGGATAACTTGATTTGCCAAAGATGCTGTATGAATATTTTTGCTTTAACAATTACGGGTGCTAATAGCCCCAATGGATCAAACAGTCGTGCTAAATCGGAACTGATTGTTCGTTTAGTAATTTCCCTTACAGGATCCAGCGTTGTTCTGATGCAGAATACATCAACCTTCGGTAACCACAATAAGCCAAGCGTTTTTATTGAGTCATTACTGTCCTTAGAGAAGTCTAAATTTACTTCCTGGTCACCTTGTGGAATATTTTTCAATAGTTTAGGATGATTTGCACACCATTTTCGTAAATTGAATCCATGTATGCTCAGTATTTTGATCAACTGCTGTTGCATTTCTATGGCTGTAGCTAGACTGTCTGATCCTCCAAGACCATCATCTACATAAAAATTGTCCTGCAACATTTGAGCTCCCAAATGATGACTTAGCATGTTGTCGTTTGCGATTTGTTGCAGACATTTGGTCGCCAGGTATGGTGCTGCCCGTGTACCATATGTGACGGTGTTCAATTGATAGTACTTGATTTCTGCTGTTGGGTCTTCTCTCCAAATGATGATTTGATACCGTTGATCATCTGGATGTATAAGGATCTGCCGATACATCTTCTCGATATCGGTTGTGAAGACAAATCGCGGCAACCGAAAACGTAGCAATATTGAAAATAGTTCGCTTTGAACTGTGGGCCCCGTATGCATTAAATCATTTAATGCATACCCTGTCGTGGTTTTGGCGGAGGCGTCGAACACCACTCGCAATTTGGTTGTGGTGCTCTCGGGTTTCAGGATACAGTGATGAGGAATGAAATATTTAGGAGATGGAATTGAGTCAAGATTCAACTTCTTCATGTGTCCTAATCTTTCGTACTCTTTCATAAACTCCACATATTGTTTCCGTACTTCTGGGTTCCTTTGAAGTCGACGTTCGAGACCAAGAAATCGATTGTGGGCCATCATCCTTGATTCTCCCAATACTGCTGGATCTTCGAGAAATGGAAATTTTACTATGAAGCGCCCTTGGCAATTTTTGCGCATGTTTTGAAGAAAGTGTGCTTCACATTGTTGTTCTGCTGGTGACATATTCTTTTCAGTTGTTTCGAATTCATCCATTTTCCATAACTTTTCAATTGCTTCGATTAGTGGACCATCTCTGCTATCGGTATCTGTTTTTATACCGAAAACTGCACATGTCTGTGATTCAGCCGAGGGTTCAGATGATCTACATTTTCCGCTCACAATCCAACCAAGTGAAGTGTTTTGGAGAATTGGGCCGGTAGTCATTAACTTTATATGACCAGGTACCAGGAGACTGAGGTAAAACTCGGCACCAAGCAATATGTCAATCTTACCTTGCTTACAAAAGTCTGGATCTGCCAGCTGTAAGTTGGCTGGGATCTTCCACTTTGAAGTATCAAGTTGAAGATTCGGTTGATCGGTAATAATGTTTGGGAGTACAAACGCTTCTAAATTTGTGGCAAAACTGCCATTAGTGGATTGCATTTTGACATTAATTCTCTGAGTGACCTTCTTTTGAGCATCACCAATTCCTTCAATGCACAATGAAGCATTGGTCGGTGCTATGGATAGTCTTCTCATGAGACGTTCTGAGACGATGTTGACCTGCGATCCGGAGTCCAATATAGCTCTAAATTCCCCTGAATTGCCATTAGTCGCAGTGATTTTTATCTTTGCTGTTGCAAGTAGTACGTATCAGAGAACTGCAATGAGTATCCGATAAAAATCGGATACTCGAATCATACTCGAGTTACTTGTTGTTCTCTACCCTATCCGTACTCAATAAAATATGTACAATACTTATACTCATTCCACTCATTAGCATATTTTCGGGTATAAGTACATACTTATCCCCGAGCGCGGCGTGACCCGAAGCACTCAGACTCGTATTGAATGAGTGCGTCGAGTTAGAGTCTTGAAAAGGCGCTATATCCGAGTATTTTCGGGTATATTTTGAGTGTACTCTGAGTACTGCTTTTTCTCTGCCATCGTCTCTAAGCGACAATAAGTAAAAGCTAACGCTCGCATATTTTGTTTGAGTTTAATGCTGCAAATTTGTTGCTGATATTTTATTTCGTTGTTAGTGTTAGTGTTTCGTTGTTAATGGTTTCGTTAGATAAAAACAAAAAACAACACATAGCACTGCATAAACAAAAAGAAAAAACAACACAAGACGAACACGTGTTCTGTTTCTAACTAAGTGCTCAGGAAAAATAAGCACAAAGCAAATACAAAAAAACTCATTCACTTTCACTGCTACGCTCTACTGCGCTCTGCTTTATATCAGTGGCAGAATGACCCGAGTGGTTTGAGTATTTGCGTCGAACCCGAGTGTTTGGGTAAGTAGAATAAGTACCAACAAGACGACAACAACCATAAGTATTAATGAACCGAAAAACCCGAACTTTACCCGATCCGGCTCGTGATTTAGGATACTCATATTCATTTGAGCCGACGCATTGCAGCTTCGTATAAGTGAGTATGAGTCGGGTTGCGTGCGATATGGGTTGAGTAGGTTTTTGTACTTATTTTTTTCGGATATACTTAGAGTCACAAAAAAGCTACCCGTTGCAGATCACTGGTACGTATGCTTGAGTTGGCACGTTACTTACTGCTGCTGATGAAACGGTTGCATTTGGAATATTGCTAATAGCTACATCGGCTGGTGGTATTTTTGTGGTTTGTTGCCTTTGATTTCCGGTTTCCACATGTAGCAACGTGTTGTGTTTCTTATCACACTTGCAGCAACATCTCGATTTGCAATTATTCGACGTGTGATCGGTTTTGAAACAATTGACACACAATCTTTGTTTTTTGACCCATGATTGACGTTCTGTAGATGACAGCTGTAAAAATTTCTTGCAGTAGTACAATGGATGATTACCATTTTCACATAATTTGCAGCTTTTGCTCGATGTTGTTATGGTAGACACAACTCTAGTAGGCAGTTGTGGCAATGCCGCCTTCTCCTTAAAGCCGATGGCTTCCAGTGTATGAAATTGTCCTTCAAGAAACCGCAAGAAGTCATCCACCTTTTGTAATTCCTTTGGATTTGTCAATGATTGTTCAAATCTCATGTGTGTTCCTCGATCAAGTTTCTTTAGAAGCAAATGAAAAAGGATCGGATCCCATGCTTTTGTATCAACCTCTAAATTGTCTAAGGCCATGATGCATTCACGTGTTGTGTCGTGTAAATTCTTCATTGTTGCAGCAGTTGAGGTTCCTGATGGCTGATTCACTAACTTTTCGATTAGCGTAGCCACAATTACCCTTTTGTTGTTGTACCGTTCTTGTAATAACGTCCAAGCGGCTACATAATTGTTTTCTGTTGACGAAAAATGACTGATTAGTTTTGCCGCTTCTCCTGTAACGTTGGCCTTTAGGTACCACATTTTTTGCACTGCTGCTATTGGTTGTTTGTCGATCATTTGAGAAAACAGATCCGAGAATTGTTGCCACTTCAGGTAATCGCCATTGAACTGTGGGAGAGTTACCTTTGGGAGATGAACTGCACTTCGCATGGTTTGTTCTTGTGGCATTGTTGGATCAACGAATCTGTTACCTTGACATTGATCTGCTCTTATAGCGAGCTCTACTAGCTGATATTGTACCATTTCTTCTAGTTGTTCGTACTCCGCTTGGTCGAAGCCTGCCACTGAAGGATCTTCAAAGTGTTCCCAAAGTTCGTCGTACACCAGTTCAATTTGTGTCCAAAGATGGCTAATGTTATTTAACTTAAATTGATAAAACTGCACTTGCTGGTTTTCTTGGACTGCTTCGAGGTTTTCGAGTATTCGCTTCAATGTGCCCATTCGAGCAGTCATCTTTCGAACCAGTCCGTGTTGGGTGGAAACTCCAGATGATTCTCTCAAACTTGGTGTATTTTCTGCTACGTGTTGAGATGTTGTTGTCTTCACGGTCGATGTTCCTGGTGCTATCTGTCGAGGAGCTATGCTTGGCATGTTTTCCATCTCTTCATTTGCCTTGAACCGAGTGGCTTCTGCTTGGAAGATTTCTCGATAGTCGGTAACTATGCTGCTGATTTTATCGTAGTATCCAGATACAAAGTAGTCTTGTTGCAATGGTTGTTCTGTAACCATCCTTAACTTTCCATCTGTTGCTTCAAAGTCATCCCAACATTGTTCCAATCGTCTTAACCGCTCGTTATAGTAAGCTGAAGTTGACTTCCGCTCTGCCGAATCCTTTTTGAAGTTTTTAATAATTCGGGAGATTTCTTCACCGAGCTCCTTTTGATGATCCACTAGCTCCGATGTCGATGTCATCTTTGTATATAAATTTTCTTGTACTTGAACAGGAAAATTACGTTGACTTGAATTGAATTTTTCAGTACTTGAACTGAAAAATTATGTTGAATTGAATTGAATTTTTCAGTACTTGAACTGAAAAATTATGCTGAATTGAATTGAATTTTTCAGTACTTGAACTGAAAAAGTATGTTGAATTGAATTGTTGAGTCAAAACTTGAAGGTTAATTTTATTTCGTGAAGATATTCTAGCACATAAACTAGGATATCTCGCCGGGGCCTCCAAAAAATGTTAATGTATGGATTAACTTGCCAGTACTTGAACTGGAAGTTAAGGTCGAAAGGAATTTTTTATTTGAATTTCTAGTACTTGAACTAGAAATTCCCGATGAAATGAAAACCAAGTTGCCTCTTTTGCTTTCTGATTTCAATTCATTTATTAACATTTATTATTGACTATTTATAACAAAATTGCATATAAGTAATCTTAATACATAACTCGTCATAATAAATATCAATAGATATCAATAGTAAAAAACAAAACTTAAATTAATGTAAGAACGCTGGCATAGCATATTTTGTGAAGCTACATATGTATATTTCAATATTAAAGCCGCGGACGGAAATTCGCAACAACACAGGTGTCGAATTTCTGTTCGCTTAATATGAACAACAATTTAAACTTGTGTCGAACAAAGTGCAGTGAACCTTTGTTCTAATTACTGCCGAATAAATAAAATACAGAATAAAATAAAGACAAATGAATGAATAAAAATTGCTATGCTAGCGTTATTAATGAATGCGTTAAAAAACATTGCTGGTTACCAAAATAGATAAAAAAAATGACGTGCAGCAACAAACAACAACAACAATAACAACATCAAACTTAACATCAACCTTAACATCAACATGAACATGAACATCAACATGAACATCAACATTAACATCAACATCAACATCAACATCAACATCAACATCAACATCAACATCAACATCAACATCAACATCAACATCAACATCAACATCAACATCAACATCAACATCAACATCAACATCAACATCAACATCAACATCAACATCAACATCAGCATCAACATCAACATCAACATCAACATCAACATCAACATCAACATCAACATCAACATCAACATCAACATCAACATCAACATCAACATCAACATCAACATCAACATCAACATCAACATCAACATCAACATCAACATCAACATCAACATCAACATCAACATCAACATCAACATCAACATCAACATCAACATCAACATCAACATCAACATCAACATCAACATCAACATCAACATCAACATCAACATCAACATCAACATCAACATCAACATCAACATCAACATCAACATCAACATCAACATCAACATCAACATCAACATCAACATCAACATCAACATCAACATCAACATCAACATCAACATCAACATCAACATCAACATCAACATCAAAATCAACATCAATATCAACATCAACATCAACATCAACATCAACATCAACATCAACATCAACATCAACATCAACATCAACATCAGCATCAACATCAACATCAACATCAACATCAACATCAACATCAACATCAACATCAACATCTACATCAACATCAACATCAACATCAACATCAACATCAACATCAACATCAACACCAACATCATCATCAACATCAACATCAACATCATCATCAACATCAACATCAACATCAACATCAAAATAAAAATTAAAATCAACATCAACATCAACATCAACATCAACATCAACATCAACATCAACATTAACATTAACATTAACATTAACATTAACATTAACATCAACATCAACATTGCGTTTTATTAAAAAAAAAGATATAGTAGTTTCGACTATGTGGTAAAATAAGACGTAGAATTATTCAATTCGCTTTTGATGACATATTTTTTAAAAATATTTATTCCATACACCTGAGCATATGACCTTTAAAAGAGTGCTGGAGAGGGTTAATATGTATGACCTTCCCACATTACTTTTGCAAAAGGAACATTTTTGCCTTTAACACCTTTTTCCTCCGACCACTCCTTAGGGGGGCTCCCATACAAATTTTATGGTTTTTGTGCCGGAAAGGGTTAATATGTATCACTGACCCCCATTACTTTTGCAAAAGGAACATTTTTGCCTTTGAAACCTATTCCCTCCCACCACTCCTTAGGGGGGCTCCCATACAAATTTTATGGTTTTGTCGATAAAACCGGAAACTGTCGATAAATAGGTAGCAAACTTATGTAAACAAAAGCATCAAACGTTGGCTTTATATTTCATGTAATTGTGTAAAATTTATATAAGTTAGACAGTTCAAACATGAATTTTTCTCCCAGTGAGGATCAAGCAGACCAACAAGTGCTAACATCAACATTGTACGATCAGTAATTTAGGCACACCAAAGGCTCAAATTGTGATATAAATACCGACACCTGATCACTATCAACCACCCTACGTAATGACGTATTATGCGTCAAAAAGTTGTCAAGGCCTTAATGGAAAACTCTTTAGTTAATCTCTGAGGTTTGCTATTGTCTGCAGTGAGGTGACCGAAGATCAGAAAAATTAACTTCAATTGAAAAAATTTTTTCTGTCAGCTGGGGTTCGAACCTGATCTCGAATTGGTACCGAGTTGCCCAAGCACTGTTTAACGCACTAAGCCACAGCCGCCATAGTACCTTTACTCAGCGGGTTATAATTCTATGTAACAAATTTATAGTTTCCTTTCAATATCAGATCGACTACCTTCGCGTCGCGGTGATGTGTTTTTTTTTATATTTGTGTTTTAAGGTCTAAGAATGACACTTTACTGACGTACCATATCTTTTATGTCAACATCTATACTAACGTGTAATAATATCATGCAACGCTGATGCATTTAAAAAAAAAATCTATGGAGACCTGAAATAATCAATGATTTCTGGTTTATTAGAAAGTGTTCGTTCCGATGAATTGTGAAATATAGTCTCATTCATATGGTTGCCACGGCTGGCCCAGTAGAAGCGCATTCTGACAACCCAATTTTGCAGCACATTTCCAATGGTTATGGTCACTATTTCAGAATCATTTCTAGATTGTCGGCATAAAAGCGTTACACGTTACACCACGAAAAAGTTCACATCAATCGATTACATCGATCTTTAACGATATGAAAATGAGCCTCATGTCAAAGGATTTTTTGAGTAAAATGGCCGTCAAGCCATATCAAAAGGGATGGTAATTTTAAATGTCTGAGCAAATTGAACTTCTTAAGCGAATACGCCGAGGTCTTTATGCAGAATTCTCCTTAGGCTAGTGCGGTGAATGCTAAGTTGCTGAGATCTGCGACGAATTAATATCCTCGAGAGTTGTTCATGTGCACACCATCAGCATCGGAAAAACAATTCCGTTTTCTCCTAATGCATACTTTACCGTCTTCTTCATAGTTGGAAAAATGCTGTTGAAAGGTGTGATTTAATTTTTTTAATTTTTTCCTTATTATTTTATGAAAATTAATAAACTATTAAATGATTTAAGTTTAGTGCAAAATAAATCCATAGTAATTTGAAATTATTCACTTCTTAAGCTATTTGTATGATTATCTGAATTGACTTTCATGAATCACCTCTTCTATTATAGATTTTTTAATAGGTAGGAGGTATGCTCATTGGCCAACTCAAATCTTCCTCTTATGAATCATAAACTTTTGTACAACAGAGAACTAGCAGCGGCTAAAATGTTATAGAATTTAACATTAAACTGACATGACATAGCAAATGTAAATACTCTGAGTTTAACAGCTGAACTAACAGCAGAGAACGATTCGGCGTACTTGAAAGTAACGGCTGTGAAAAAGTATAGAGAATAGTGAAAAACTGTTCCCAGTTTTGTAAACAAAAAGTACTAAAAATTAAACAACACTTAAATAAAACAAAAATATAACTAAAAAAGCCGGCTGCAGCTGAGGATACGAAGTTAAATTTCAAATCAGTTTAGATGGGAAATTCCTGCATACATGTTGTTGAGTGGCAGCAGGTACTTTTCTGAGAAAACAAAATAAAATTGAAATATAAAAGAAAATATAGGCTGGCTAGAACACTTCATTGGCAAAGAGTACTGGCTGCTACCATATGGAAGGCGCTCATAAATCTAGGCAGCATATTTCTTTGCATTTTTTTCTATGTTCGTTCTTGTAATTGCTCCCTTTTGGTGCATTTAAAAACATGATTGATATAATGTTAGTATTGAAAACACATTAACACTCACATCACACACACACACACACACTCACGGAGAAGTATAGAAAAGTTTGCCTTACCACACACGCATACATTAGAATTCAATTGCGTGATTTATGCATGCAAAAAGCCAAATCAAACAAAGCCACGCATTCACACACACGAACACACATGCACACAAAAACAAAGCTGAGTTAAAAATTCCGGGAAAAAGTGCTAGGAAACCAAAAATAAATTTACGCGCCTAATTTATGATACTTTTGGGGTTAATACGCAATTTATTTAAGAGCTGTTAAGCAGGCGGAGTATTGCTAGATCAATATAATGTGCAATCAAGTGAATAGAATGCATAAGCTTGATTTTACTGCCAATAAGCTTTAAAGCGTACATTAAAATTGAGCTTAAAAACGGTCAACTCAATATTCAAAATGTTACTCATACGCAATGGAGAACAAGTCTTTAAATTGCGCTAATCTTCTTATTGAACAGCAAAAACATAAGCTTGAGCTTACCAAAAGCTTATCTAAAATACTGCTAATGAAATCTAAAGCCTTTTCTTCGGCCATCGTACGATATCCGTTAGAAAAAAAAGGTAACGCAATAGTTACATAAATTTGCAATCTAACTATTGGAAATTTTCTAATCTTAAAACGGAAAACGGAAATACGCAGCATACGCCATAATGATGTTGTGTTGGGGTGTGTCTTTGTGGCAGCAAAAGCATATTCAATGTGTGCGTGAAAACATGCGTTAACAGCTAAAAGAAGCAGGACGAAAAAATACCAAGCATGGAAGCTGCAGATGAACTCTGTTCAGCACAGGTGGGTGCGTTAATGTTGACAAAAACAGCAGCAACAACCAAATAATAACAACAACAACAACAACAACAACAATGACAACAACAAACACGCTGGTATGCACTGCCTTTGCACAGCAACAACTTCCGTTTGCCCACCACAAAATGTTTGCGAATGTTTTCCGGATTTTCGTTCGGCTACTGACAGCAACAAAACAAATGAGTCGAAAATGTTGTTGAGGTTTGGTTGCTTTGGCTTGGCCGTGAACGTTGGTTGGCTTAGAGCGCTGTATCTGCGTTTGCTTGGATATGTGTATCCTTAGCAGCAGCATGTTTTTGTGTGTGCAAGGACATGCGTTTGTTTATGCTTTTCGGATGTAAAATCGGTCTAGATAAACTTGCTTTGTATTTGTTTTTTTTTCAACTTTTTTTTTCTTCTTTTTTTATTTTGAAACTTTACAATTTATGCTTTTAGGAAATTAAATTTCCTGACTTGCTTTAAATGCCACTACCTTCAAGGTTAATATTTCATTTGCTTTCCTTAATTTTCACTTGTTACTCTTCTGCTCTACTAACTGCTGCTCATTTTGTCATTCTTAGTATTAATTTTAAATAAAGCGTGAAAAAGCAGTTTTCATCCAAGCCACCCCTAGTAGCAGCATACATAGTACATCTATATATATATATATATCATATTTTCACGCATGCTGCGTATTTTTGTCACACTCTTGAATATATGTATGTGTGAGTGTGCGTGTGTGTGCCGGTCTGTTCAAGTGTGTGCCGCATCAATCACTTGTCTGCGTTCGTTGCTATTTTTTTCCCGAATTTTTTTTTAATTTATTGCATTTACCATTTTTATACACGCTGTATGCGAAGCAATTTTTGCATCAACGTTTGGTCACTTTATTTCGCAGGCAGTCGCGTCGCTAGCAACAGTGGATGCATAAAATGAGGCAATTTATTGCTTTATTACGGTTACGTGTTTCGTCAGTATTGAAGTGATCAGGTTTGTAGAATATAACGTAAAGATTTTAATGGTTTTAAGTGACTTTAAGATTTTATTGAGCTAAGGTTCCTTCTATAAAATTTAAATTTAATTTTTTAAAATTATTTGTTTTGAATACCATGTAAATTTTGAATACTGCCATGTAAAGCTTCTTGAGAATAAGAACATTTCGTTCATCGCCGTTCGGAGTTGGCGTTAAGCCTGTAGGTCCATTTCTCGGTCAATTGTTTACAAACTTAATAACACGCCCAACACAATTGATCATAAGAAGCTAGGTCAAAGTCCTTTCAAGGGCTGAAATGACCAATTATTTATTTTTTTTTTTAATCTTAATATTTATATACGGCCTTTTTCACTATTTATACACAGAAAAAAAAGAGTAGAACTTTTACCTAAAAATGTAGTGAATTCAGCTAAAGTAATCCGGTGATTTTCAGTCAACGAATTTGATTAGGTGCGCTACCAATTTCTAAATGTTAATTATATGCAATTATATTGTGTAGTTTAACTGCGAGAGTAGCTAAAAAAACCTAAATATTTATGTGTACCTTCAACCATAAAATAGATAAGACACATAATTTATTAGAAGAATAAGCTAATTTCTTTTAAACTATGACCACTTCAGATTAGGCAAGCCATCTACTAAGTGTAAAAAAATCATCTAATTATTTAGATAGCATTCCCACTTAAAAAGAGTGGGAATGCCGTGCAAAAAATATGTTTTTTGTTTTGCAATTTCTATTTTGAAGTGAAACTTTCCTTAGGTGACTTTACTTCATTTCGTCACATGATAGAGAAGAAAGATTTGTTTTATAGTAGATAGAATTAGAGAGAATATACATTGTATAAATGACTGAAAAATTTCTTTGCCACCGCTGAGAATCGAACCTGTGATCTCAAGATTTCAACAACCAACGCCTTATCTATTGAGCTAAATTTGCAATATAGGAATTTACTCTACATACCAATTAATCAAATTGCTGTAGATGCCCAGTGGAAAAATAATTTCAGAGTTGTGGACCTCATATTTTTATATACATTTTGTTCACTAGTTATTAAACGGCGTAACAGCACAGCGGTAAAGCGTTTGACTATAACGCCAGCGGCCCGAGTTCAATTCTCGCATGAGACTTTACTTTTTGTAAAATTTTCTCACTTTGTTTTTATTTATTTTTTTATAGGAGAGCGCTGTGCTCCTATAAAATTCAAATACGGGAAAAAACAAGTTGTAAGGAAAGCATTTGATTTATCCACGTAAATATTTGTATAAAATTTATACTGAGGCGTGGATAATGCTAATATGCGTTATTTCCCTAGTGTACGAACAAATCGACAACTTGCATTAGGTAAAATAACTAGAAGAATTAGATGATTTAATAAGCAAAATTTTACTTGAATTAACTAATTTTAATTAGGTGAATTACCTAATGCATGATTGTTAAATTAACTGTGTAAGTAGAAAAGTTGTTGAAAAGATTAGGTGAAATAGAAACTTTCACATTAGCTAAACTAGTTTAGGTAATAAATCAATTCTTTTATTTTCTGTGTATTGAAAACAAATTTTTCGAGCTCTAGGCCAAGCATGTTGACAACAAGACAACATGAATAACAAAGAAGGCAACAACCAACAACAACAACAACGGCTCTGTATAGAGCAAATCACACAGCTTGACTATACAGACTGTTTCATTGGCCGCTACACCAACTCATCAGTAGAATTTGTATGACTTTACACTGTGATCCACTCAAGCTACTTAGGTTCTACATATACTGCCAATATGCCGAGAAAGTTACCCGGAATTTATTTTTGGCAGAGAACGCTTGAATTTTTGTAACTGAGTTCTTATCTACTTTTTGATGCATACTGTACCAAGGTTAACCTAGATCGTATCATACTTGTAGGCATAGCCTTAATTCATGGTGCATCTTCGAAATTCGATCACAGCGGTTTACTGCTATCAGAGCATATAGAAGTTGTTGTTATTTTTGCTGTTCAGCTCCTTGCTTTTTTGTCAGTCTATGTAGAACCTAAATTTCAAATTGAAATTATTAAATTCCCCAGAGTGCTTTTGGTTCTTCTGGAGTAATCAGGTTTAGAAGTCACATTGCTACGTAACATATGACACAAACTTAACCCTCGTGTGTTGACCACTTTAATTGTCACATTAACAATGCAGGGGTCTAGCCAGACCCCATACATATTTATATGAATTTCAATGAAAAGTTTCACAATATTGTTGATAGTTTTATTTAAAACATGTGAAATTCACATTTGAGATGTACGAATATATACATAAGTGTAATAACTGAGAAACGTATTCGAGTACATTTAAAACATGTGTATGAGCAAGTGGAATACTGCTGGCAAACAGGGTCAAATATATTTCGCGATAGAAACGAGTTTTATGCTGGGCTTTATCGTTGACATGGCTTTTACAAAAATACAAAAAATCTATGTAAATATATAAAAATAAGTTGCATTGTGTATGAAATTGATGTTCTCTGTAATGAGTGAACCGATTACGTTTCTGGAATTTTCCATGAAAGGTGACGTCAATACGAAGGTTTTTATATATAAACGGTCTTTGTATGTATATTGGTTCATGAATTATAGGCATTTTAGTGAACTTATACAACAATACAGGTGTCAACAAATACAGGTGCGCACATATGGTGTATAAGAGGAAATATTTGCAAGGGAAATTGGAAATAAATGGAATATTGCAATAATTTGGCAAGTCTCACTTTAGTTTGCATTTGCACGAAAAATATAGGCCTAGTAAAAATTTTCCATGCCCCCTTTACCGCCTATAAACAAGTTCGTATGGTTACTGTCGGCAATACTAAAACTGGGACTGGTATAACTATACATATACACCCACTTTATAGAAATCATTATTATTCCTGAGTTGTACATATTTTGATAGTGAAACTTGATATGTAGATGCTATGGGCCGAAGAGGTAGTTATTATATATTTGAGCGAACATTAGACAAGGGAGAATTTGGCCAGACAGGCCAAATTTATGATATCGAATTGCTTTGGAGCTAAATGCCGTATGTAACTATGCAATAGATAAGTAAACTACTCATCGGATTAGCATGAAAATTTGTGTATAGAAAATTTTTGGTACGGTGCGTGTTTGTGGGCTATCAATTTTTATCCACCTTGAACACCAGAGGGCGCTGCAGTACAAATTTTTTACAAAACCACCTAAAACTCACAAACCGCTTATGCGATTAGAATGAAAAGTGGTATACAGTGGTATTCATGTTCGTTGAGTGTTTTGCTGCAATGTTTTTGACCTTTCTTGAACACCATAGGGCGCTGTAGTACAACTTTTTTGCAAAACCACCTAAAACTCCCAAACCGCTCATGCGACTAGAACAAAAATTGGTATATAGTAGTTCGCGGGTACGATAAGTTTTTCGACAGTATCTTCTTTGAACCACCTTGGACACCAGATGGTGCTGTAGTACAAATTTTTTACAAAATCGAATATTTTTAGCTCTTTTTTTAGGTTACATATGCAAATATTTACAAAATATAAAATATTTCTTAAATTTAGTAAAATTAAAAAATTTCCGTTATTTTGACATCAAAAACATTAATATATCTTGAAAACTATGAAAAATTTATACTATTTGTTAAATTTTTTTTTTGATTTAAAGCTTCATCAAAGTACTATGAAAACCTTATTGCAAAAATACCGTTAGTTGAGTATATATATTTTAAATATTTTTTTTTTTTAAAAACGGTCTGAAATTTTCGAGTTTTCCTCAAAAAAAAGAAAAAAAATTTGTTTTTGTTGTAAAAATAATTTAAATTTAAATTCGCAAATTTTCAACTCCATTTAAAAATTATAACATTTACAAGCAAAAGTTATTTCAATTTTACGCAAAAATTAAAAACCATTCTTGTGATTAAAAAAACAAGGCTACCTTGATTTTTATGAACAAAATTTTTTTTCCAATATTGTGTTTTTATATTTTTCAAAAAATAAACAAGCTAAAAAATTAATTTTTTAGAAAAAATTGTCTTAGTATCTCTTACCAATCAAAAGTTAAAGCCAATAATCTATATATACAAAAAGCAAAACGCTGTCTGTGTGATGGCTGGAAACTTCAAAATTACTGAGCCGATAGAGCTGAAATTCTGGCAGTACATTTTTTCAAGTACGACATGGCTTAAATTTCTGTCACACCCCCTTTTACCGCAAACAAATCAATAAAAATGCTATATTTCCTACGGTTTTCGTCGATTTGGCTACATTTTAGTAATTTAGTCGGTATGTCCCCTGTCGGTAACTGTACTAAAACTGGACAATTTCCATCTACTAGAAAACTGAGATGGGCATTATATAAGGGGGTGTGGCTCCCATACAATTAAAATTTGTATTATCGAATAGCTTTGAAAGTAAAAGTAGCAGTATTTATATACAAACTCAAAATGGAGTTACTATTTGGTGATCTCCTGCTACTGGGAAACTGTAACGGGCAGTGGAAAATAACAGTGGTGTCAAACTATGAGTGCAAGAAAAGTTTTGAATACACCTATTATGTTCCCATATAGTTGCAGGGTGCAGCAACGCGCGCCGGGAAAAGACTAGTAAAAATTATATAAAAGATAAAAACAAAAAATAAAACTTGTATGAAAATAAAAGACACAAAGGAAATCAACAGTTTTGGATTTTATTATATCTTAAATGTAGTTTTTGCTTTTTCATATTTTAACGTAGAATACGTTATACGGGGGTGTTAATCTGGAGCACAAAATTTTGAGAAAATATTTGTCACTTTCATTATAAGTTTTTAATACTTTATGCATGCATTGAAGAAAATTCAAGTATGGTCGTAATATATTTAATATGTTTTCTTTTGATTTGTATTTAAATAATCATATTGCTACATATAATTTTTTTGATTCTATAAGTAAATCAAAATTTAACTCCTTCAAATTTTGTATTAATTTGCATATGCTTTGTATTTTATGTATTATAACATCATGTGTAAGAGCAGTACGATTATCTGTGTGTTCATCACCAAGTTGCGAACGATGTGTACATACACAACATTGATAAGCGAAGCAGAGAAACAAAATTGTGCTTACCCAGTTGGCCACGTCTTTAAGACATCCTCAATGTCTTACAGCCTTATTCATAAACACATTTTAGAGGCAGCGTAACTTTAAACGGGCTTTATACAAGAAAACGTTATTCATAAACATTTTACGTAGTTGTTTAAGAGCTGCGTAACTTAAACGCCGAAATTGGCGTTTAAAGGTTACGTAAATACAACCATGATTTTTGTTTGTCTTTTCTTTTAATATCCAAGACATGCTCCATATGCGCCCTTTGCAGCATTTTTTTATGCGGCGGCCATTGTAAATCCATAGGAATTCTTAATTTTTGTAGAGATTTTCTATGGTTCAGACACAAACCTTACAATCATAAGCAGAAAATGAAAAAATGTTTATGAATAACAATGTTAGCAAGGTTGCATAGAAGCTGCGTAAAGCCTTAAACAGTGCGTAGCTAAACAAGCGTTTAAAGGTTGTTTAAGGAAATCTATTGAATAAGGCTGTTAATGACTAACGTATTCTACGTCTGACTTATGCGCCCGTGTTATCTAACACAGGCTTGAGCTTTTTTTTATATTATTATTCTTATTTTTAATTTTAATTTTGTTTTTAATCTTATTATTATTATTATTTTTATTAAAATTTTTTCTTACTTTTGTGTTAAAAGTTTAAGCGACCTTTTGAGTAAGCAAGAGTTGTTATTAACTGGCTTCAGGTCGTTCAAATACAAAATAAAAATTCTTTAAGTTTGTGTGTTTTGTTTTTTGTTTTGCTTAAGAGCATTTATTAATTTAGTTTTAAATTTTTATATATATTTTATTTTTTTTTATACTTATTTTTATTTATTTTTTATTTTATTTTTTTATAAATTTTTTATTTTTATTTTATTTGTTTTTTATTCATTTTATTTTTATTTTTCTTTATTTTAAGATTTTAAGAATAAGTTTTTTTTCTTGAATTTTATGTTTTTTTCTTATTATATTTGTTTAAAATTTATTTATTCATTTTTTTAATCATTATGATACCTTATCGATTATTGTACTTTTATGAAATTTAATATTTTTTCTCCTGGAAAAAAAAAAATTCATAGTTATTCATACCATTAAAAAATAATGATATGAATAACTGCTACCACAGAGGTCCCGTATTCGATTCCCGTCCAGGTCATGGTCCTTCGCTTTAAACCTTTCGCATTTGCAATTTTCTATCCTCATTTCTAATCAACTGAAATTGAAAATTCATCAATATTTACAACTTTAAAATGTAGTTGATGGTAGAGAAGCTTGTGGATGAGATTGCCTTATAACTTGAATTGACTGAGGTAAAGGCATAACACTTGCCTCTCATTCAAATTCACATGTTTCTTTGGCTTTCCACCACGCTTAGAACATCCTACACGGTTTCATTAGATTGACCTTTCCTTCGCACTAATCTATCGCCCCATTTCGAACCAAGGTAGACTTGACTGAATAGCTATTCCACCTAACATCCTTGGTTCAAAGCTAAAAAAAAAAAAAAACACTTGATATAATAACTTTTCACAATAAACGTGTAACGTGTCTAAAAAAGAAAAAATATTTTCTAAACGACCAAATCAGCAAAAAACGACAGCTGTTTTATTTTACAATTAATTTTATTAATTGATTAAAATAATTATGCTCATTAAATTTATTTAAGTAAAGATCACATTAAAAAAACAAAAAAAAAAAAACTCCCAATAGCAACATTTATACAGAATCAAAAATTGATATAAATGTTTACAAATAGAATTTAGAATAATCAGTATATAGACCATGGCTTTAGTCGATAATTATTATATCACTCGCAGTAAGATTCTCACATGTACTATTACGATTGCGTTTGACAGCACATCCATCGAACTCAGCATCACCTTCAGGCTCAGATGTGGATAGCGACATCTCAGAGCACCGTCTTTTTCTACCATCATTCATCGCAGCAGAATAACTAACATGTTGCTTACGTTCACTACGTAAAAATTCAGCTGTAAAATATTGTGTGAGCTGCCGACGTTTAACGTAACGGGCTTCAATATTCATACCCATCTGTAGCATTTGGATGTTAAGCTAAAAAAATTATATTATAATGGATTTCAAATTCATAGAAACAAAAACTTACACCATGTTGAACAACATGCTCAGTAAAAGAACGAATACTGTCTGTCAGATCAACGTTAAGATTTTCAGGACGCTCAAATTGCAGACCAATAAACCACATAGAGCAAAATGGTGAACTGATGGAAGGGTTATTTGGAGAAATTTCAGATTTATTGTAGCCAAAAGATTTTGGATTAATATGCGCCAGTGCAATGTGTTGGGTGCGTTCCAACTTGGCAATCAGCAAACGAATTTTCGACTCGACTAGGCCACACCAAGCTAGGTGATCTTCGGCAGTCCGCGCATCGACCAAAAGGACAATAAAGTGCTTATATCTGAATTGAGTTGAAGAGGAAATGAAAAATCTTTATTCAACAATTACAAGATTTTTACATAGTATGTTTTATTATAATGTCCAATGCCTTCAGATAAAAGAGAAGATAATATTACATTTTTCCTCGTATTCTTTTATTGCTTTAAATATTATTGAAAGCATTATTTTTATTTTCTCGTAAAAAGTGCTACTTTATGTCTCAATCTCGAACTTACTTATAGAAGAAACTTGGTGGCTCAAAGAGCCGATTCCATGTTGCATTGCCCTCCATAATGGTGCATGTTGTGGCCAGCCCACGCTTGAGCTCGTCGACAATTACTTTCTTTGTTGATTCGGATACATTAAAAGTTGAATTCTGCTGAGGATAGGCCGGCGTGATGATGGGCATCAAGTGGTAACGGTCTGCTATGTTGGTGCGTGGATCCCAAACAGGTAGTTTTAAGTCGACTTCATCTGGTTTCTTTAGCAGAACTGGACTTGGCCAAGTCCAACGTGAGAAGACCATAAAAAACTTATGCACCAAAGTGGCGGCTGCTGCATTTGGATAAAGTTGACATGTGCGTGCCACCAATATGGCCCACGTAACACCGCCAAAGTAGCCCAAGGAGTTCGAATATATGCCATGCTCTAAGGGTTAAAGCAACAAAAATTCCTAAATTTATATAAAAAATAAAAAAATATATATAAAAGTGTTGAACTTACTTTTGGCCCACAACTTGATGCTGCGCAAAGCCAAGCAGAAGTTGTCAACATTTGGCACAAGCGCCAATATCGCATCGGTGACGCGACAACCGTTCAAGCTGCGCACCGAATAACGATCTATTGTCTTGAGCAGACTATCGGCGCGCATATCGAAATCTTGAGGTATCTGCGCAAGCGCCAGACGCGCAAATAACAAATCAATTTCAATGCCATCGAATTTCATTTTAACGACCGGCACAAATGCCTCCTCTACGGCACGCAACTCTGAAACCTCAGTATGTTGTTTGAGCAGCTGCACGAAAGAACCGAAGAAATCGCTGCGCTCTATATTGACCGGTGCAACGCAGAGCGCATCAATATCGGCGCCCTTGTGGTGCACGCCTAGTCGATAGGAACCAAACGTGCATATTTTTCCTCCCAACTTAGCGGCCAACTCTGCAGGCATGTGTTTAGCTATCGACACCGATTTGATCCACTGCTTGAGCAGTGCGTCTAGCTTGGCTAAAATTTGCATGCGATGCTGCAGTTCAGCGGGCGTCTCAAAGACATTGTAAGCTTGCAGCGCAACGACTAGTTCATTGGTTCTAAGTAAATGCTCGGGGCGTGGCTCTTCGAGACTTATGGCGGAGGTCATCCCTAGCTGTTTAGCAGTATTTTTCTGCTTCTCAATGGAGTTGAAGTCATGTGTAGCGTTTAAATTTTTTTGTTGTACATCCTTCAGAGGCACTTTGTTTGAAGTGAACCTATTTTGAAAGACATTCTCCGTGCTTTGTAGAGGTTTTCTTTCGACATTCCACATCACATAAATTTCGGTTGTTTACACTCAAGTTCGAAAATAGTCACGATTAAAGGGACGTAACTATAAGCATGAGCTCTAGGAGTTTCTTGCTTACGCTGCGACACTGGGCAATTGAATACTGTAGAACTTGGAAGGAACCTATATATATATACATTCTAATTAGGCATTTAAACGAAAAAAAAATTCTGGAAATCTGTTGAGGATATACATTTGCGAAATTCTACCCGCCTAATTGGTTAATTTTACCTGCATTGCTATTGCAGGCCGTTCAATAAATACAAATTGAATAGAAATGTTTTATCTCTACTATGAAAGTCTACCTGAAGACACTTTCTTAATTATGCTTAACTGCTCAAATGATCTCCTAACGACTTTGACTCTTTGACATGAAGCTGTTTTATATATAAACATAAACTACACTCAGCCAAAAAACGCTTTAAAAACACTTAAGCTCCATACAAGCAACTTTTAATTTAAAAGTTTTCATTAATGATTTTGAGCTATTAAGAAAAGTAATTAAGTCTTTTATAATTCTTAAAAAACATATTTTTTAAGAATTATATTGTGAGCTTAATGCCAAATAATTCATGAAGCAACAGGTTGCTACAACAACAAAGTTCTTTGCAGAACTTAAACCAAGCTGACTAGACCATGGTTTCGTCGGACGCTACTCCGACTCATCAGTAGTCTCAGTGGTTCTAGCAGTCCACTAACTTTGACAAGCTAATAGGCGCAAGATCAATAAAACCAAAGAGGAATTATAGAAGCGCTATACTTTGTCAAAGCAATGTTTTTCTACTCTTTTGCTAGTCGCAAAATTTCAAAAAGTTGACTGCATTGATTCTGTAAAGATTTTGTTGTTGCGCTTTTTTGTTTACTTCTTTATCACGTTTCAATCTAGGTTCCAACATTTTGTTGGTATTAAACCATAGAAGGCGTGAAGAAGGTTTTTTTTGAAAGCAGATGTTTATTATATGCGCAGACATATAATATTACATCATGTTTTCGTAGGTCGTGCTCGCACCAGTTTACATGAGTTATAAAATTGTGGCATATTTTAATAAGTTTATTTCTTTTATAATTCTTAAAAAACATATTTTTTAGTAGCGTCCGACGAAACCATGGTCTAGTCAGCTTGGTTTAAGTTCTGCAAAGAACTTTGTTGTTGTAGCAACCTGTTGCTTCATGAATTATTTGGCATTAAGCTCACAATATAATTCTTAAAAAATATGTTTTTTAAGAATTATAAAAGAAATAAACTTATTAAAATATGCCACAATTTTATAACAAAAGTATTTAACTTAAAAGTGTTCACTTTAAATTTTAAGTTTTAAGCATAAACACTTTTAAAATAAAAATGAACACTTTAAGTACACTTTTAACCTAATATAAAGTGTTTTATTTAAAATTTAAATTGAAAACTTTTAAAAAAATTTAAATACTTAAAAGTGTCGATATTAATATGAACTTTCGATCCATTTTAAAAGTGTTCATATTAATTTAAAAGTGTTCATATTTGAATCGAAATGCACACTTAATTCCTTTTGGCCCTATTTTATAGAAAAACACAAGTTTGTTTTAATTAATTTTTTATTTTTTCTACAATAAAAATAGAAAAGAATTTTTAGTATGTATATATATATTATAAATTGTTTTTATACAACTTTTTGCTTAAATAAGGTGATAGAAAAAATAAGTAATACAATTCATTATTTTTTTTTTTTTTCAGACATAAATTTTAGAATCAAAACAAGTTAAAACTCAGGAACATTCTTGATATATCTTGAAACTAATAATATAAATAATAAATTAATTATAATAAGTAATTATAGTTTTTTGAGCCTTGCATACGTCTTCCCATTGTTAATTCCCATTGTTAATTTGATGCAAATTCATAGGCGCACATGTGAAATGGGATAAATTAATAATTTTAAGGCAATTTTGTTTTTTCCCAATCTCATAGGATTGAAAATGATAATCAAATCTAACAACTTGTATCGGAAAGCATTGTTATGTCCTCATTGGAAAAAAATTTTGAATTGATTTTTGTATTACCTGACTGTCTTTTTCCGTAGGAAATAACACAGTTATTTCATTAAGAATTCTGGAGAAGTCTTCAGGTTTGAGCTTGACTTCTTTTACCATGACTTCCTCCAGAATTATTTTAATAATGCTGTCACGATGGTTATTAGATAAGCATGAGTTCTCCCGATAATATTTAATTATTTGGATTCCCTTTGAAGTTTCGCTCAAAATATGGGACAGCGGCTGTAATCAAATGCATTAACTTAAATGTATACCAAATTTTTGTTTGCTAAGTTTTACCTGTAGACCAACTCTACTAACAGAGTTAGGTGATGAACTGGGTGAATCGTCTTAACGAGGTTTTTGTAGCCAATTAAAAACCTTTGACGTCTGGCTCAAAGTTTCGTCTTCAATTCCAAACTGAAAAAACAAATGCAAACAGTGATTTAGTCTGGTAAAAGTTATATATATATAAGTAAGTATATTACCTGAGACTTGCGCCAGAAAAATAATTTTTCTCTGAACTCTGCCCGAAATCCAATATTTTGTATTGCCTCCGCAATGTCTTCTTTGCTTAAATATTTTAAGCTCCTAAATGTAATTTTTGAATCTAAAAAACACGTTATGTTACTCATATGAAATATTGGTTCTTATTGCTGATATACTTACTTTTTAGATCATTAAATAGGTTTTCCAGATGAAATTCTCTTAGAAGATTTAGGAGGTCCGTGTCGTCTTCAGTCAATTTTTCCTTAAATGGACTTTCTGCAATAACGCAAGTATATGTTAATATACTTGGGTCATTTATTTCGTCAGCATTGCACAAAAATTGCAATAAATTTCCCTCTTGCATTACTTCGTTTTTACCGCTCATGCTGAAATATTATTTTTCACTTTTTCGTTTTATTTTACTCGATTAAAAACGTCTTAAATCACAACGCGTTGTATAACAGTAAATTGAAAATAAACAATACAATTGAGATGTACACTCAGTCAACTAAATGACACGCTTTAAATAAAAAAAGCAATTTAAAGTGGATTTTACAGTTAAAAAAATGTAACACTTTAAATTACAAAATAAAAACTTTTAATCTTAAAGCAAACACTTTAATATTTAAAATGAACACTTTACAGAAGAAACCGTTTTAGTTATAAAAGTGAAACGATTTAAAAGTTAAAATGAACACTTTAAACGAGAAACTGACACTTTAAATATTAAAGTAAAACACTTTAATATATAAAATCAACGCTTTAATAAAAAATGTACACTTTAATTATTAAAGTGAAAGCTTTGAAGTAAAAAGTTAGCAATTTTTTTTTTAAAACCATTTTAAGATTTAAAGTAAATACTTTTATTTTAAATGCAATTAAATTAAAATTCAATTTAAATTTTAAAATTTTCACGTTTATTTTAATTTAAATTGATAAATTTAAAATTAAAATTGTTTATTTTTATTTTTAAAGTTCGGCAATTTGAAGTTGATAGAGTTCACTTTAAAATCAAAAATTTTCAATTTATGCTTCGAAGTAAGGACTTTAAAACATAAAATAAACACTTTTAAAACTATTTTTTTTATTTTTTCCCATAAGATCCTTAAGGGAGCAGCACTTTAAAAAAATTTTAAAAATGTTCACTTTTAACTTTAAAGCGCACTTTTTTCTCTGTGTAGAAATAATATGGTTGAAGTCAATCATTTTGAGTGGAATCGGATATAAAATTATGCTCAAGATAACAATGAATTGAAGAATAGAGACATATCATTGAGGTATTAATCCTATATTAATCCTAGACTTCAATACTTTTCAAGGTTTTTGCAACATCATTGGAAAAACATTACGGAAAAAAAAATCGATATTTTTCTGTTCTTTTGAATCTCAGGACTATAATGATATTAATTTGTTATTATTTATTTCAATATTAATTCTATTCTACTTACATTACTCCAAAGTCATTCTGCTCTTTGAGTTTTGAACTAACGATAACAGCAATTCTAAAAATCACAACTGTTTGAAAATTGCTAAAAATATTTTCGAGTTTGTAATACTGTCGTAATACTCTTAGTGTTGAAACCGACACATAATTTAATTATTATTAGATTTATACCTTACTGTTTTTCACTTGTACTTTCTATAATTTCTATAATTTGTACGAATCAAAAAACACATTCACTAAAAATGTCAGACTGAAAATATTTTCATTTATTAATAAAAAAACTACTCAATAAAATAACATTAAAATTTTAAAATTAGATTTATTTTTTCAAGGAAAAATTAAAGTAAGTATACAGTCCACACACAGCTAGGAGGAATCTGAGCTATTAACACTTGTAATAATGTATTTTACAATAGAGTAAAATATATATAAAAATATTACATCAATCGGATCAGTACAAGTGGAGATAATTAATTCTAATTATAAGAGAATAGAAGGAAATCCAATAAATGGTCAAATATTCTGTTGTGATATTTTTGAAAAAAAAATGTTCTGTAAAATCCGGAAATACGTGTAGACTTAATTTTTGCAAAGATGTAGGAAAAAATTTTTTATCACATTTGAAGAAGTCAAGTTGGTCTTTTCTCGAAATCCGAGCGGATTGTAGAAGAATGACCCATATGACAGCACACAAGCGTGATCTGTTTTATGATCCTTATTAAAAAATTACTTTTAAAGAAATTTCTTTTTGCGTCAGTTATTTCAAAAAATTAATAATTGATCTAAAATAAAAGATTTTATAATATGCCAAAGCCATCAAGGTTAGTTTTTAAAAAAAAGGTGAAGCGTCCAAATTTTTTTTCTTTTTTTCTTATGTTTGAGAAGAACACCTCAAACTGTCACACAAAGTCCCAACACATGTGATAGACATTCTAAAGGGAAGGAATCTGCTACCTGTTATTTACTATTCAGACCTTTTGACTCGAAATTATTATTGCATTGAAAACAAATGTTATAGGCTGTGTGTTTTATATTTTAATATAAGTAGAATACGGGAATAAATGCCTATTATTATTTCTCAAATTTTTCCAAGAACCATGAAACTAAGTGCGACGGTTTATGATGTCATTAAAATGTAATTATGCATCTGGCTTAAGTTAATAATATGATCAAAGCTTTTAGAAATTGTAAAATATTTGCAATATTGTAAATATAAATGCAGAGTCCTTTATCTTTAGGTGAAATTCCAAAATTATGGAATATCTGATATGCTCGTAAAGTCACTATGCGGGCTTAGCCGAAATTTCTGCGAAGGTTATTCTAATTTCTTCTAGTTGAAAGTGTTAATTACATCACATCAGAATATATGCTACTAGCGATACACAGCGCGCCTGTTGCTGCACCCGGCAAGTATATTGGAAATAATAAGTAAATTCAAAACTTATATTAGTCCTTTAGTCTGACACCACGCTCATAGTCCACTGCCCGTTACAGTTTCCCAGTAGCAGAACATTACTCCCAGGTGGCAATTCCATTATGAGTTTCAATGTCCTGTAATTTTCACTTCCATAGCTATTTTGTATAGAAAATCGGGCCACTACCCCTTTTCCAATGCACGTACCTCTTTTCTAGTAGAAAGACTTTGGCAATTAGTAATTCCATACTAAGTTTTATTGTCATGCGACGTTTAGTTCCAAAACTATTCAATATCAAAAATTTGACTTGTGTGGTCGAAGCTATAACCCCTTTCCCTATGCCCGTCCCAGTTCTCTTGTAGAAATATATTCTCCATTCTGAGTTTTAATGTTATGTGACTTCTACTTCCAAAGCTATTCGATACCTAAATTTGAATTGTATCGGCAGTGCCACGCCCACTTGTCAAATGGTCATTAATTTTTGCCAGTCCAAGCATACAACTAAATAGTACGTTTTTACCGAGTTAAATTGATATGTGACTTATAGTTCGAGAGTTATACCTTAAATTTCGGCTGCTGAAAAGTGCCACACTCCTCGTCCAACGCCCATAAATTTGCACCAGTGGAACGGCACGTGAAAATTTCATTCGAATATCAAATTTCGATGCTGTGTGACCTATAATTCCAAAAATATTCGATATCACATATTCGCAGAAGGAAGTATCCAATTTGGTCCAGCCAAACCAACCAAATATATAAGAATATAGATAGATATACATATATAAGAGAGAGAACCCCCAGCATATTTGTATAGCTCTCCCCCTATTTGTAGTACTTTAGCCAACAGTGACCATATGAACTAAAGTACTAAATTTTAGTCAGATAATACCCATGACGTCTGAAATATAAAATTTTCATTAACTTGTGGGCGGTAAAAGGAGTTGTGGCAAAAATGTTCACATACGAACCATGGTATGGCCAATAAGAACACAACAAAGAAAACCTCAAGCAAATCGGACGCTCCGTTCTTGAGTTATGGAATTACAAACACAAATCACGACTTTTTTTATGTTTATACAGATAAGGGAAAATCTTTAAAATGCCATGTCTCCGGAACCAATGGGCCCATTTCGTGCAAACTTTCCCAACGTACCCTGAACTTTTGATTGAAATCGCTCGACGCGTTTCGGCAGTAAGTGGTGACATAAAAATGTACACTACTTTTTATATAAATAGATTTTATATTTACAACCATAAACTAATGCGCACATACTTTTATAGCTATAAACAATATAAGGTATTCTGCTATTCTTGGTTAGCTAATATGGATTAATTACTTTCATCAAATTAGCATAACCATTATTTTGTCGTGGCCGTGGTACCATCACACATAAAAAAGAGGCACAAAAAGGAATCTTGATAAGTGCTTTATCAAAACTTTACCTTTGTAATGTGAGCTTAGCAACACTGCTAATAAAAGCTTTTTATCAACTACTTGATAAGAGATGGCAGCACCGCCACTACTGTTTGGCAGCACTGAGTCTGAGTCGAAAATAGCAACAACATTTGTCTCATTTCCTCGTTCGTGTTTTCGTATAAAGACGAAGTATCGCTTATTTTGCGAGAGTACTGCGTCATAGACACTGAATTATATTTATTTACATATGCTTATGTTTACATATTTAATTATTTTTATCATTTTACTGTAGGGAATTTCATTAAAAAAGAAATAGATTCTGTCTATATTACAATTAACATTGTTGTTGCTTTATTAGCTAATTTTTTCGATAATGCTTATAAGCAAGGCGTAATCAAAAAGAGCTTTTAAACACACAATGGAAAAGAAAGAAAAAGCTTTGTACTGCTTAATGCAGCGTTTATGAATAATTTTCTATGAAGTTTTTTATAACTTTCTAGGGTAGGTTTTAAAAAATAAAGTATGCAATAGCTTAAGTTAAGAATGACGCTTTGAATTAGTAAAAGAATTATTAGAATCGGTTCAGTAGTTCTTTAATTTAGCGTACCCGAAGATACGTTATAAGCCTTTTATATAATAGTATAGATGATTATGTTGTGTGATTGCAAACTAATATCTGTTAATAAAAAAAAAAATATTCAAAAAATTTCAAATCAAAAGATAAATTCAAATTAATTTAAGATAAAATAGACGCTGAATAGGCAATACATTAAATTTCTAAAAAAATGTATTTATTTGTCAGTGAGAGTATTTTACATAAATAAGTAAAATAAAAAAAGGTACGTGCCAGTATGACGCGCGATAGGAGTTTAAAATATATGCAACAGAGATCTTGGGTGAGTAAAATTAGTATACTTAAGTCATGAATCGATTGTTGCAAAGGTGTACTCATAGCAACTAAACGAAGCACCTTGACTGATTTCCACCAAAACAAAAAAATACTCACAGTACTCCTACAGGCATGTGTGTCAGCAAATTATCACTCTATTAGTTGTCAGTCAATAATATGATGTGACTCACTTGTTCATGTGAGAGAAAAATAAGAATGAGTGAATATTATTTTGTGTTATCTCTTTGCTGATTTGTTCACTTTTTCGTGTTAGAATGAGTTGAGTACTTTGTGTTAAGCCTTGTGCTTTTTGCTAGACAGTTATTTTTTGTTTCAAATAAATTCAAATAACTTGAAAGCTGAACTAACAATGACTCTAAAGCTGGATTCACTGATCACCTTCAGCATGTTTTTCGCAAAAGCTCTATTGCTCTCAAAAAGATAATGTGGAAATTTTGATTCACTGATATGTAAAACATTCTACAAGTTTGTTGTTTTTTCATTGTCATTCAGTATTGCCAGATTCATAAAATATGCCTATTTCAACTTGACAAACTCCATTCTGGCAGTTCCGCTCAAAAACATTCAGCAAGAAAATTAAAATAAAGTTAATCAAGTTGAAGAGATGCAGCAAGTTTTTGTTACTCCATATAAAAAAAACTTGAAAAATTGCTGAAGGTGATCAGTGAATCCAGCTTAAGGACTTAAGACATTCCACTGAACTCTTGGTGTTTATTGGTGTTGTGAGTCATTACGATATATCACAATAAATCCATTGGTTCAATGAGAGAACTGAGCATTGCACCGATTTTTATCAGAAGATAACATATTCTTACTTGCTTATGTAAGTAAGGCTGGTTTTAGTGTAGAATAGTTTCTTTTAACATGAATCGATTTATTTCGATTTATTTTGATTTGCGTTAAAAAATGTGACAACTTGCAAACAACCCATTACTTTCTATCCTACTACCACTGAAAAGTATCGTTTTGGCACAAGGTAAACTTCGCTACATACGAGTAACTCACCACAGCTTCTCGTCCGGCTTAGGACATCGATAACTCATCTGAGCAAATTCACAAACCAATGCTAATAATTGATAGCATGCAATGGCATAGCATTTCACCACATAACGCTTTCAGTTTACTTAAGTTTTTTTTGTTTTGTTAAGACTTGCAGCCCTATTCTGGCAGCTTAACTAAGCTCACCACATTAACAAAATGAGCATATGTGTACATTCCGTTCGACGCTTGCAGATATATCGGATGCCGTCAGGTCCTTACCCAAAGATCTCGGAACATTCCCGGAATCAATCCAAACTAGTTCCTACCAAAACTCATCATCCATCTTTGATGAAATTAGGGAAGTCTCCTTGCGTTCGCCCACAATTGGTTCACCACCGGTCTCCGCTTCCCGTGCGCAAACTCAGAATCCTCTATATGTACAACAACCAACGCCTCCGTCGGCCAGTGCTGCACTGGAAAAGATTTCAAAATTCGGTACAAGTTGGACTGTTTCTGAGTGGCAAAGCAGACTGGCAAAGCTGAATACGGGGAATCAGTTGCAATATACAGTATTTTATATAAAAGGAACTCCACAGTTGGCAGATACTACATGGATACATGATTTTTTCCGAAGAAAATACAGCATCTATTTGAAAGACTGTAAGAAGATAAAACCGTGCTGCTTCAAAATCGAAATGCCTGCAAAATACGTATGGCTGTTTCAGTCGTATAATAACAAAGGTGTTAAGCTGGAATCGATGTACTTGTCAGTCTGGAAGGACAATAAAAAACCAAAACAACACACCTCAGATCTTAATTGGAGCTTTAAAACAAAAACGTTTCCATTTTTCAGTCCGCAACTAAACTACACTCCATATAACTCACAACCGAACCAGAATAGTCAAATATCCCAACACACACATAACATAACGCCAAAAATTGTAAACAAACACCAAACCAACCCAATTAACTATCCGCCTGTTAACACAAAGCCAAAATTTGTAAAAAAAAACCAAACCAACCCACAATCAGAAACCATTCAGAATAACAAGATTACCAAACATAAAACAATGCCAAACACCAAAATGCCTTCTAACCCCAATGTTAGGTATAATTCTAACCATCAATCTTCTTTTAAGTCTAATTCCAATTCACACTTAAACTCTAACTCTAAGTTAAATTTATATACTAATTATGATTCCAACATTTATAATTCTAAGTCTTATTCTCATGCTAAGAAATCTTTATATAAAGAAACTCCTACTTTACCTCATCCAAACAACACACCTTCAAACTATAAATTACCTAATATCACTCGGCAGGTCAATCATACAAAAAAGGAAAAATCTTCTAACTCGAATCGAGCGAATCAATCACTTCAGCCTTCTAACCCAAGACGAGTCGCGTTCAATCTTAATCCTAACTTTGACACTCCGTCAGATAAAAATGAGAGTAACATACTCCACACACTGTATCCTAACTTCGTTCATTCCCACACTATTAACCCATCTCCTTCTGTTCCATCTCCTTCTGTTTCATCTCCTTCTGTTCCATCTCCTTCTGTTCCATCTCCTTTTGTTCCATCTCCTTCTGTTCCTTCTCATTCTGCTCCAGTCACTAATATAGCCCCTAACCAACCTGGCAGCCCCACTTCTTTCATCGACCCTCTTCAACCACCTAGAGTGAGACTTACTTTGAACTCTTGTGCTGACAATGAGAGCAGATATGCCCTTTCTCGCCTTAGAGAGAACAGCGTCTACAACAATGTGCGCCTGTATCTTGCTTACATGTATAAGGCACCGGTCTCCACCTGTATAGAGGGCAAAACCAAGACAAACCTCAAAGTCTTGATACAGCAAGAAGGTTTACCTACCGATGTCGATGAATTGCGCAATTTATTCACTAGTTTCCATGAGCAACTCGGATTGACGATCCACCAAGTCAAAGAAGATCTTGACACATATGGTGCTCATGTAAGGTCAAAACATGTCTCTTACCTTCAAAAGTCCCGTAAAGAGCAGCAGCAATATTATTCCTAACCAGCTTACTCATAATCAAATCTCTATGTCTAAAAACAATAGCTTACAAATTGCACAAAATCAAACTCCTTTTTCCAGCCCAATACATATCTCTTCGCATGAAATAACACCAAACTCTGCTAGTGCTCCTCTTTATTACCCTAGCGCAACCCCTGTATCTCAAAACCAGCCCAACCCACCAATGAGCTCCCTAAAAATAAATATATTCTATCACAACTGTGGTGGTATGAGAGGGAAATTAAATAAACTGTTCATAGAAGGAAAATCCACTAACTTCAATGTGTTTGTTTTCACTGAAACTTGGTTGAACAACACTTTTAAGAATGAGGAAATATTGGATAGTAGTTGGACAGTTTTCCGAAATGATCGGGATTACTTAAAAACTGGCCTTTCTCGTGGAGGGGGCGTTCTAATCGCAACAAGCAACTCCATTCCTTCTGAAATTGTCGAAACCACCCCCTGCCAATTTTTCGAACACCAAATAATCAGAATGTGTTTACAAAGCAATCTCTTCATATATATTTGTGTCTTTTATATTCCTCCAGGTGCAACAGAAAATGCATACAACGTATTAAGTGAATCTATTTCATCGTTAATGATGACCTTGAATGAAGAAGATAAGGTTATAATATTTGGTGACTTTAATCGTCCAAATGTTTCCTTTGAAATTGATGAAAATGACAACTGTCTTCTTCCAGTTAACCTTTCAAACCCGATTGATTTTACCTTATTTAGTACGTTTTATAATAATGATTTGCAGCAAGTTGCACCCCGCCCAAATCAGAATGGCAAGTGGTTAGACTTAGTCTTCACAAACTCCTATGATGAAGTCAAAGTGGGTCAGACTTGTGAGGCTGAACATATTTTCTCCAATACAATTCACCACACAGCCTTAACAGTTGAGTTGTCAACGAATAATATAACTTATTCCCTTTCGTTCAACAACTCAATTGTGTACGATTTTCATAACGCAGATTACACAAATATAGCAACTGATATGAGCACTTGGAACTGGATGGAACTTGAGACTATGGGCTTGGACAGTGCTGTATTGCTTTTTTACCAGCGTGTTTTTCATATAATTGATAGGCACGTCCCCAAAATTAAGAAAAGGGACAAATTTTCAGAACCCTGGCTGGATAGAAATCTTAGGCATCTAAGAAATCAAAGAAATAAGCTTCACAAAATCATTAGAAGCTCCCACAATGTAAGTGATGAAGAAAAGATCAGATATGAAGAACTATCCAAAGAGTTCTCCATCAAGTCAAATGTAGCGTATAAATCTTACACAAATATAATTGGTGAGAATATTATTAAAGATCCAAAAAAATTTTTCGATTTCGTTAATATTAAGCGAAAATCCTATGGTTACCCCACGTCTATGTTCAAAGGTAACGTGGTTTCTTCCAACCCTCAAATGATCTGTAACCTCTTTGCTGATCATTTTAAAGAAGTATTTTGTGTTCCTTCAAATTGGACTCTATCGCAGTCTCCCTCTCCAAACACATCACCCTTAATTTACAACCTCAGTCTTTCTCTGGAGGAAATACATAAAGCCATCATTAATCTTGATTCAAACAAGTCTCCTGGCCCCGACCAAATACCTCCCTGCCTATTAGTTCAATGCGTAGATCAATTTATCAGGCCGCTTCATATCATCTTTAACAAATCCTTGGTTCTAGGTACCTTTCCATCGTACTGGAAATCTTCCCATCTCACACCTATATATAAAAAAGGTGATAAAAGGTGTATTGAAAATTATAGGGGTATTGCCATATTGTCTGCTATACCAAAACTTTTTGAAAAACTCATTTGTGAAAAGCTTACAGGTCTAGTCAATCCATTACTTAACGAACCTCAGCATGGTTTTCGTAAGGGCAGATCAACCACGTCAAATCTTGCAATCTTAGTCTCGCATGTGCTTACCGAAATGGAAAAAGGACATCAGGTCGACGCGGTCTATACAGACTTCAGTAAAGCCTTTGATCGTGTTGATCATCACATCTTAGTTCTCAAATTACAGAAGTTTGGTATATCCGGTTTGGTACTTAATTGGCTCAAATCTTACCTATGCGGAAGGTCTCAATATGTGAAGTTCCAAGGTATATTGTCTAAGAAAATATCTGTCTCTTCTGGTGTTCCTCAGGGCAGTCATCTCGGTCCACTCCTCTTCAATATATTTATCTCTGACTTGTCTGAAGTACTAATTGACATCCCGCATCTCATGTACGCAGATGATCTTAAAATGTACCACATCATTAAGTCCGAAGCTGATGCCAATTTCTTACAGTCGAAACTAAATGCTTTGGAACAATGGTGCAATCTAAACAGGCTCTATCTCAATGTAAGTAAATGTAACGTTATAAGTTTTTCCCGGAAGGTTCTGGTAGAGAATAACCGCTACTTTCTGAATAGCATTGAAATTTGCAGGGTAAATCATATCGTAGATCTTGGCGTTATCCTGGACAACAAGCTACGCTTTAATCTTCATTACGATAAAACTTTATCTAGAGCTAGTAAGCAACTCGGATTCATAAAAAGGCGTGCAAAAGAATTCAGGAATGTGTGGGTAACAAAGACCCTTTATTGTACATTAGTGCGACCATTACTTGAATATGCCTGCATAATCTGGGATCCTGCCTTTGAGTCACATAGCTCTAGATTCGAATCTATACAAAAACAATTTTTGCTATTTGCACTAAGAGACTCTTATGACCCTCGCGACTTCAGTAACCTGACACCATACGAACACAGACTAGGCCTTTTGAATATGATGCCTTTATCATCAAGAAGAATCTTATTAAGCTCGTGCTTCACATTTGATGTCATAACTGGATTAATCGACATTGAATATATCTCGAGTAAGATTACATTTAATATTCCTGAAAGGCTAACTAGACATACAAGACTGTTAAACGAACACCAACACTGCACTGTTTATGCATACAATGAACCCATAAACAGATGTTGTAGAACATTCAATAATATATGCGCCTGCTATTCACCGTCCATGTCAAAATCCTCATTTAAGTGTACCCTCTCCAAATATCTGTTTCCCACTTAACACTCAATAGTCCTGTGCTCTCCCTCTCTTGTCTCCACCTCTTCTTTTGACATGTTTAGAAAATATGTCAGTGGTGTGGGCGGCTCACGCCCACACTACGAATTACCTTCAATCACCAAAAACAAGGAAAGGAGTAAAAAAAAAAAAAAAAAAAAAAAAAAAAAAACCTGTTAGCATAAGTCATAATAAAATAAAACTGTTAGTATAAGGTTAAGTTAGTATGTAAGAAAAGTGCCTTGTTTGGCTAAATAAATAAATAAATAAATAAATAGTTAATATTAACAAATTGTTAAGGTTTCGTATTCTGGTGATAATTTAAAAGCTCCTTTCTTTACTATTTTGTTAATGTCAGAAATCAACTTAACAACGAAAGATAGTTCAGTATTAAGCCAAACAAATGCTGTGCAAATAAAATAAAATAAAAAAGTTCATAAATTCTTACTTCTTACTGCTTTTTAGCATTGATACTGAAGAAGATCAAAGAAAAAATAAATTTTAAAGACTGCAAACACTCGAAAATTGCTTGGCTATTAAAAAAAATTAGTTTTGAAACTTAAAACAATTGAAAACAATTGGTAAATTATTTATTCCTTAACATTTTCCATCTTACTTGTAGAAAAATAAACATAAGCAATCAAAATAAGCAAGAAATGATCAATATAAAAACAGCTGACGCTTTATATCTAAGGCAATTACATTTTCACCATGCGTGGTGAATTTTAATAGCTTTTCAGAGCTTTCAAATTGTAAATGATTTGCCAGAATACGAAAATTTACTTTACGTAACAAGAACATTAACAAGAGCTTCTTTACAATCCCTTGTTACGTTAACAAGCAGAATAGAGCTGTTGATCTGTGTATATATGCCTGAATAGACCGCGGACTATATGTATGAAAATGCAGTCTGAAGGAGTAAACTTCAAAAACATATTATTTTTCTATTGCTTTCCAACTAACGTCTTTGGAGCATTTTCAATTAGGATAAATAATCAATATTTGTTTAAAATTCAGAACTCTAAGGAAAGACTAATCTAGAAACTTTAAATATTATAAAATCCATAAAAAGACACTTGTTACCCTCTTTATACCCGCATATAAACTGATATAAAAGTAACTCATACCAAATTAACGCAGTAGTTAATGAGATTTCAACTAACATTAACAAGTTTTTATGATGATCACACAATCCAACTTAAGAACAGATTTATAGAGGCTAATTTGTTTATTATATTTTATTGTTGAACAAGAAAGAGAAGAGCATTTAACCAGGTAGAACATGAATAATCAAGAATTTCCAAAACCTACCTCTGCGAAAAAAAAAACATAAACTCAAGAGTTAAGCAAATAACTAAAGTTCTGAGCTAAACAAAGAACTTCTTAAGTAAACTAGTTTAATTAACTATCTAAACAACATTTGCGCACAATTGCCTAGCTTATTAAATATCCACGCACATCCGTCGCTAGTACGAGAACAACAACAAAATCTAGCGATATGAAGTCCTTTAAGTTTATGGCACTAATTTTCGAATGTAATTGTTAAACCACCATCACGACCTACACGACCAACACCCACACCACCAATACCCAACACCACCAACACCATCAGCTCAGTTTCAGCACTCATCAAGCAGGACTCAAAGGAGCGTAATATGCGTGTCGCACACTAAAACCTAAGCGAACATTTTTAATGACAGCAAACGCAACACAACGTTACGTTCGGCATGTTTTATTTATGCCGTCACGTTTTGCATAAGTAATGGATACGTTTTTGCATTTGCGACGACGTTGACGACAAGGACGATACCACACAATCTGGAATCCTTTGCACTATTGCTATTGCTAGCTGGTAGCCAGCATCGAAAACTAGTAACAAACAACCTGTGGACTGAGGGGAATTAACTGAAATAACCACAAAAGGCCAACCAGGAGCTAATGCGTTACTAAAATACCCATGCGAAAAATGTTGGTAGTACCTACTACTGTACTCTATAGGATTTGTCTTAATGATCACTTTCCTTAAAACAAACAAAACAACGCAAAATAAAGTCTAGAGTTGTATGGTAAGAGATTCCAAAAAAATAAAATAAAATCATTTTTACATATTATTTGAAAATTACGGTTTTATAACAACAGTTCTTGAAAAAGTTGAAATAAAAAACCGGTTTTCAATACATCTGCATAACTATATGCATTAAAATAAACAGAAAGTAGTGGGACTTTTCGAAAAATACATTAAAATTTAATAAATATTGCTTTAAACTTAAAAAGGTATGGAATATAAATATCTTAAATAAATTTTTAATGAGGAACATACGCCGAAAAAAGTGAAAATTAGTCTCTTTTTAGCTTTGAACCAAAGATTTCAGGTGTTACATCTATTCAGTCAAGTTTGCCTTGGTTCAAAGTGAGGAGATGGAGAAGTAGGAAAGATATGGAAACGAATGTTGAATGTTACATGTGTGGTGGAAAGACGTAAAAACAAGTGAATTTGGATCTGAGGCAAGTCTTATACCTTTATCTAAGTTATCTTTACCTGAAGGAGTCCTCCTATCTATGTACGAACTTCTCTACCTCCAACGAAAACCAAAAATCGTAATTTTTGACAAATTTTAAATTTAATTTGAGTGGAAATGAAAGCAGTGAAGAAAAGTTAAAGTGTAGGATCATTGCCTGACTGGACTTGACCACAGGGACCACAGGGTAGTAGTCGAGTGTACTACGACTCGACAATCGAGACCGTTTAGGTTTTAATTTAGGAAACCTAATTAATTTTTTAAGAGTTTCTCTCAGAGGCCAATAAAATTTCAATTAAAGCAATAAACGTTTGACAATTTTTCAATTTCTTCCAACTTTCAAATATTTTTGAGTACATAAAAGTGGTCTTGGATATTAAAGTGGTCAGGTCTAGCAACTCTTTTATCTATTGTGCTTAGTTTGGTTTGCTATTTTATAATGAACAGACCAAAGCCAAAGCATAGGTTGCAAATAGTGCAAATTTATTTCGAAAATCATGGTTCAGTGCGGAAATTTCAGCACACGGTACCTACGACCATTAACCATTGATCCGCAAAATCGTCGTACAGTGCGCATCCAAGAAACAATTATTGATGTAGAGCGTGATTTTGACGAGGACCTATATGAGATTCTCTATATATAGAAAAAACAGATGAGGACGAAATTTAAAACATAGTTCGTATATGTGGTAGTTTTTTCTTGAGTGCATAGTAGAAAGGATCCAGTAATACTGCATAATATTCACCCCTTCTATGACTTTTTTAAGAGTCAAGAGATTGTTATAAAATAATGATTATAATTTTCTCAGAGTCTTTTAAGACTCATAGCTTGAACACATTGCATACGACAACCGACGAGCGTCAAATGTCGGTAAAACACTGTGGCCGAATGTCGCAGATGCAGAAGAGTTAAGGCAATGCCTAAAAGTCTTCGATCAAGGTTAAGCTTGTCACAGGGTGCATCATAAGTAGATAAGAACTCAGTTACTAATATTGTCAAAGTGTTCTCTCTGTCAAAAAACTTCCGTGCAACTTTCTCGGCATATTGGCAGTATAAGTAAGACCTTAGTAACTTGAGTGGATCATAGTGCAAAGTCATGCAAGACTACTGATGAGTTGGGTAGCGAACAACGAAACAGTTTATCTAGTCTGCTGTATGATTTGCTCTTTACAGAGCCGTTGTTGTTGTTGTTGGTTGTTGCCTTGATCGTCTTCATGTTGCCTTGTTGTCATATAATTGGCCAAAAGGTCAAATTTGTTTTGATATAAATAATGATGAAATAATTGTTCTGCAAAGAACTTTTGTTGTTGTAGCAACCTGTTGCTTCATGAATTATTTGGCATAAAGCTCAAAATATAATTCTTACAAAATATGTTTTATAAGAATTATAAAATTAAATAAATAATGAAAGGTCACATTAAAAATTCAAAAAAAAATTTTATATGTTTTCTCTATTTAAGTTATATATTTAGACGAAGTCCTTATTTAAGAGGTTCAGATGCATTAGTTCTTGTACGACCTCAGTGAGAAGGAATACAAAAATTTAAGGTTTAGGGATTGTAAATGGACGGAATTTTTCACAATCCAGAAGAAAGAGCAAACGCAGTTCAGCTAATTTTTGGACATGGCAGCGGCAAGCACCAGAGAAACTTGCACTGCTTTTACTGGAAGAAAAGCTAAGAAGAATTTTACTTTTAGAAACGCTAAGAGGAATGAATAACGGGAATATAAGTTTCAGCCTTGATTTATGATGAAGTTTGCTGCTGTCGCGTTTATAAAAATCAAGTCGCTCAACATTTCTCTACAACGACAGAATGGAGACATGCCGTTCGTCCCATACCGCGGTGAATGAGTTCAGGCTATCAAGTTTAAATTTTATTTGAGCGTGTTTTTTACCTTCGGCAAAGGGAACACTTCTCTGTGCCAGATACATATCTAAATGACACTTATAAGAGCCCGAAAATACTAATATTTCTAACTCTACAAATGCAATACTCTTTTATATTTCATAATTATAAGTGCATTCTACATTTTTAGACCATAAGTGCTTGAATTTTTGGAAAAATTCTCCACTGGTTGGTTTCGAACTCAAGATTAAAATTAAACTCTTAAGCAGTCTAGTCAAATAAAAAAATTTTACAAAAATTATACAGAAAGGCTTTATATATGTACAAAAAAACAAAATACTCTGAATCACATTGATGTGGACTCTTAAATTCCTCAGAATTATGAATCAGAAAAGAGTCTTCTTTCAAGAGATTGTAGGAGCGCTCGCAATTTGATCGTTAAAGAGTCTCACTCACAAGTAAGAGCGCTTAGGAAACCAGCATAAGTACTTAGGTAAGACCAAGAATGATAGAAACAAGATTACGCGTTCCGCAGTCCCGTTATCTAATGCTCTCTTTCTCAACTGAGTGCTTGACGTCACGCAGCGCTTCGGCTTAATAAAAACGAATGCAAATGTGCGATTGCTTAGGAAAATTGACGAAATTGAAAATAAATTCTTGCGGAAAAGTAAATTAAAAATAACTACTATTTTGTATAAGAATATGGATATTCTCCTATAAGAAACACATACATTTTTTAAATTTTCATGATTTTTATCTCCTAAACCATTCAAGACCGACCAAATTTTATTACACCTATAGGTTAAGAAGGTTCATATACACATTATAAAAAAAAAAAATATTTACTCGTGTAAAGTAAAGTAAAATTATTCCAAAGTCTAACAATAGCGCTGAAACATTATGTTCTCTCTCTCTCTCTCTCATTTGCGGAACGCGTAATCTTGTTTCTATCATTCTTGGGTAAAACCCTTTTTTTCTAGAGGGGTCAGTCCGCAGAGATTGATCACATAGTGGTCGCTCGACTATTTTAAAAAAATTTTCTTTTTTTACCACAAATTTTGTAATGTTTCGGCATCTTAGAACTGCTTTCAAAAACATTTTTTTGTTGTATTTTCAAAATGGCGGCCATATTTGTCATGCAACCACGAGCGAGTTACCAAAAATTACTTTGGTTTTGGTTTTGGATTTTTTTTGGAAACTTAAACTTTTTTTTTAAATTAAGTAACATCCCAATTACTTTTTGTGAAATGGAAGATAAAAGCCTATGTAAGATATAATTATTATTATGTTTTTTCATTTATTACTGTATGTTTAATAGGAGCTGATATATAATCATTACCGCAAACTCTATAAGATTCAAAAATCGCTCGTGGTTGCATGACAAATATGGCCGCCATTTTGCAAATACAATAAAAAAATTTTTTGAAAGCTTTCTAAGATGCCGAAACATTACGAAAATTATGGTAAAAAAAATGAATTTTTTTTAATATAGTCGAGCGACCGAATTTGCTATTTTGTGATCAATCTCGGCGGACTGACCCAAAGTCTTTATCACAAACCTTCAGAAAATCTTCTTAATGTAAACCCTTTCCGGACAGATACTATTGAACACTCATAATTTTATTATATTTAATCTGAGTCCTTTTTATGAGTGGTAATAATATCTTCATTATTAAGACTATTTTCTGCCTCATAATTATGACCACTTATAATATCGTCATATCGCCGGCCATGGCGCAGTGGGTATAGAGTGAGGCCCACACGCCAGAGAACCCTGATTCAATTTCCTCCTGACACGAAAGTTATTTCCGATTGAATTAATTTTTCTATTCGGCCGTCAACTCTCAGCAGACAATGGCAAACCTCAGAGAGTAAATAATGACATGTAGAGTTTCTTGAGAACATGCACATTAGCCGTTCGGAGTCGGCATAAAACTAATAGGTACAGTTCTCGATCAGTTGTGTACAAACATTTAACAAACTGCACAACACAATTTGATCGAACAATTCTCAAATCGAAACTTTCTTAAATTGAAAATCTTAATTAGACGTTTTATTAGTTTAATAAGAAATTTTAAAATTTCAAGCGAAAACTTTACCTAAAAATAATATGTAAACATTTTTCAAAAATGACTTAACAACACCGTTTTTGTTTTCTTAATAGCCCGAAATCGATTATTTAAAGAAAAATTAAACTGCAAAGATCGAGAATTCATAAAAAAACTTTTATGGTACAAACACAAACCATGTTCATACTCTTGTCCATAGGAAATAGTATTTATTTGCTGAACATAATAAATATAAAAAGGGTTCTCCATTAAGGACTTAACAACTTTTTTTTTAAATAGAACGCAAACCATTTGAGATATTTCAAAAACTTTATTATCGTCTTGAAGTAAAATCAAAACATTTATGGAACTCGATATGGAACTTCGTTCATATGGCCACCGCGGGCACGTATGCAGCGGTCGATTCGTTGGACCCAATTTTCGATGACTCGGCCACACATTTCGGCCGAAACGGCCGCTATTTCGCGTTCAATATTGACTCTGAGCTATTCCAACGTCATCGGCTTGTTGGCATAGACCAATGACTTGACGTAGCCTCAAAGAAAATAGTCTAGAGGCGTTAAACCGCACTAACAAGGCAGCCAATCGACTGGCCAATTTCTTGAGATAACACGCTCTTCAAACTTACTCTTCAATAAATCGATTGTTATGTGTGCTGTGTGGCTTATGGCACCGTCCTGTTGGAACCACATGTCGTCTTAGTCCATATCTTACAATTCGGGCCAAAAAAAAATCGGTAATCATGGCGCGATACCGATGGCCATTCACAATAACGTTACGATCGTTATCGTCAACGAAAAAAATTCGGTCGAACGACGCCGCCGGCATGCAAACCTCACCAAACAGTTATTTTTTTGTGGATGAAGTGGTAATTCATGAAGGACGCCTGAACGGCAGCGATATTTTCGACCAACCCGTTGTCTCACTGGCACGGCAACATCACACAACGAATATGTAGACCAGTGGTGCTCACTACATGGTTTCCCATAGCCCGCGTACATCGTGTGTTGTTGTGCTTTTGCACACGAAGTAGCAATCGGCTCGCTGTATTTATACAGAGCATAAAAGTTTATTTGTTTAAATTTTTAGTCAGAATGCTTTGATCAGTCATGCGGTAGGAGTGTCGCTTGCTGTTTTTTATTTATGAATGTACGTAAATATTTTGCAATATTTCAGGGAAAACAGTAAACATTCTATTCATCACTTTACCCCTTTTTTGATTTTTTTCTATGTTATAATAGCGAAACCAAAAACAAAATAAAAACGAAACCATTATTTTGAAAATCCAACACTCGATTAGATTTTCTTGCACCAAATGTTGTGAGCGCTTTAAGCAACTTCTTGTTTCAGTGTAAAGCTGTGCACTTGGAAAGCTCTCTTTGTTGTTGTTTGAACCGTGCGTTGATCACCACTGATGTAGACTCAATTTTTTGCACTAAACTTGTTATTGTCTGTCTATTAGGACGAGAATGACGACCGAAAATTGCAGTTAACGCACTTAAAGTTGCGATCACCGACTCCGAATTTCGGCAGTAAATTTTTATAATTTGCAGACGTTGTTCATTCGTGTTCTTTACCATGATAAAAATGTTAAGTTCAGTTAATAAATTGACAGTGACAGTTTGATGATTAGTTAAAGGGTGCGTTCAGAAATTAAATTCAAAGTTGTCGAGTTCCTATTGGAAAATCTTGTAGATCTGTATAACATATTTTTTTTTCTGTCCAATTCACTCTTTCGGATATATTGCTCAAATAATAACTCTAAGGATTTTCATCACTGGTCTATGCAATAATTTTCAAAACAAAATCTTGGAAACTTTTCTGAAAATAAGTACCAAAGTTCCGACTGATAAAAATGTTGAATATTTTGTTGGCTGTAAAAAGCTAAGCAATCATTCATTTGAAACTCTAAATATGTGTTAAAGCATGTGTGAAAAGTTTGATATACATATGTATCTACCTTTCACAGGCATGGATCGTATAACATGTAGAAAATGTTTAAAACCATTAAGAACCTCCCAAGAATCTTAAAAAACCACACATTAATCATAATGTACATAAAAGGCATAAAAGGCTGAACATTTTATGATCATGCTTTTGATTTCTCCTTCTCACTTTGAAACTAATATTTGCTATGAGTACGAATGGAACTGTTTTAGGGGTCGGGTTGCAAAAATGTTTAGGTAAAAATTAACAACTTGGTGCACATTCACAGTTTGACGTTTATGCCATTGTTGTTTATTTTGTAGCGTCTTATCCGTTTCAGAGTACGTAGTTATTAATGTAAGTAATGCACTTAAACATTTTATGTCTTCATTAGTTAACACAAAACATTAGGACTTCAACTTTAAAATATACAACAAAGAACAAAGCACAAAGAACTTTGCATTATTTTGTTCTGTAAGAACAGAAGGCCACAACAATCTCTTAATAAATTTTTTTTTTGCTTAATAAATGTCGAAAAAACGCCACAAAATATAAATAAAATAAAATAAAATATATATATTTGGTGTTGGGGTTATCGATTAAAATCTGTTTAATTAGGTTTTCCGAATATTTCACTTATGCAGCCATAAAAAATACTCTATAATTACAAAATAAATTAATTGATGATGCATTTTTTACCAAATTGAATTTAAAAATTCCCATTAATTTTAATTTTTTCCTGTGACAAGTGTGAAAAATATGTGCTTAAATGACATGCTTTTTTTGAAATTTTTTTATTTATTAAGGATTTCATCCGTTAGAAGTTAATTAAATTAGTTAATTTGAAAAGTTAACTTTAATAATTGAAGCTACTATTTTTGCATAAAATTTTGTATTTTTATATATATTAAAATGTTATTTTCTAATAAAAATTGTGAAATATATTACTTAACAACTGAATCGTTGAATAACAATCGATTTTCAACAAATTTCTATCTATTTCTGATTTATCTATGGCCAATAATTGGAATAAGTTTATAAATGACAATAAATGACAACAAGTTCAGAAAGTCAAATGACAACAAGTTCGTATACGAAAACACGAACGAGGAAATGAGACAAATGCTGTTGCTATTTTCGACTCAGACTCAGTGCTGCCAAACAGTAGTAGCGGTGCTGTCATCTCTTATCAAGTAGCTGATAAAAAGCTTTTATAAGCAGTGTTGCTAAGCCCACATTACAAAGGTTGAAGTTTTGATAAAACACTTATCAAGATCCATTTTTGTGCCTCGTTTTTATGTGTGATGGTACCACGGCCACGACAAAATAATGGCTATGCTAATTTGATGAAAGTAATTAATCCATATTAGCTAACCAAGAATAGCAAAATACCTTATATTGTTTATAGCTGGAAAAGTATGTGCGCATTAGTTTATAGTTGTAAATATGAAATCTATTTATAAAAAAGTAGTGTACATTTTTATGTCACCACTTACTGCGGAAACGGGTCGACCGATTTCAACCAAAATTTTAGGGTACGTTGGGAAAGTTTCCACGAAATTGGCCCATTGGTTTCGGAGATATGGCATTTTAAAGATTTTCCCTTATCTATATATATATAAAAAAGTCGTGATTTCTGTTTGTAGTTCCATAACTCAAGAACGGAGCATCCGATTTGCTTGAGGTTTTCTTTGTTGTGTTCTTATTGGCCGTGTCATGATTCGTATGTGAACATTTTTGCCACACCTCCTTTTACCGCCCACAAATTAATGAAAATTTTATATTTCAGACGTCTTGGGTCTTATCAGACAAAAATTTAGTACTTTAGTCCATATGGTCACTGTTGGCAAGAGTACTACAAATGGGCGGAGAGCTATACAAATATGCTGAGGGTTCTTCCTCTCTTATATATGTATATCTATCTATATTCCTATCTATCTTGGTTTGTTCGGTTGCTTAAAACTTACAAACGGCTGGACCAAATTGGATAATTCGTTCTGCGAATATGTGATATCAAATATTTTTGGAATTATAGGTCACACAGCATCGAAATTTGATATTCGAATGAAATTTTCACGTGCCGTTCCACTGGTGAAAATTTATGGGCGTTGGACGAGGAGTGTGGCACTTTTTCAGCAGCCCAAATTTAATGTATAACTCTAAAAATATAAGTCACATATCAATTTAACTCGGTAAAAGCGTACTATTTAGTTGTGTGCTTTGACTGGCAAAATTGAGTGACCATTTGACAAGTGGGCGTGGCACTGCCAATACAATTCAAATTAAGGTATCGAATAGCTTTGGAAGTAGAAGCCACATAACGTTGAAACTCAGAATGGAGAATATATTTCTACAAGAGAACTGGGACAGGCATAGGAAAAGGGGTTATGGCTTCGACCACACAAGTCAAATTTTTGATATTGAATAGCTTTAAAACTAAACGTCGCATGACAATGAAACTCAGTATGGAGTTACTAATTGCCAAAGTCTTTCTACTGGAAAACTGGTACGTACATTGGAAAAGAGGGTGTGGCCCGATTTTCTATACAGAATAGCTAAGGAAGTTAAAATCACAGGACATTGAAACTCATAATGGAATTGTCACCTGGGAGTGTTGTTCTGCTACTGGGAAACTATAACGGGCAGTGGAACATGAGCGTGGTGTCAGATTTAGGGACTAATAAAAATTTTGAAAATACTTATTATTTCCAATATACTTGCCGGGTGCAGCAACGCGCGCCGGGTATCGCTAGTTTTTATATATTTACATATGCACTAAGGTAAATGTAAATGTACCACACAAAAGTAAAAACAAAAATATTAGATAAAAATAATATTAAATTAATATTAGGACCAGTATTAGGACAATAGTTTGGATATGTAAAAGTATGAGGATTTGGACAAAATTTAAGACCAAGAATAACATAAGGAGTAGGACAAAGATTTGAACAAAGTTAAGAGTATGGAATTGGATAAGGATAAGAACAAGGGTTCGGATACGGATAAGGAAAAGGACTAGAACAAAGATTAGGATTAAATCTTAGGCATACTTAGTGCTAAAGCGGAAGATTGAAAAAATAATGGGGACAATGATGGAGATAAGGAATAGAACAAGGACACGCTTGGTCACGCTGAAAACAAGATTTAGGACAAAGATTGGGAAAGTATGTGGGACAAGTAAAGGAAAGGAATTCGAACAAGGAATTGGTTAGGGATTGTCCTAGAACAATCATTAGGAAAAATATAAGAACAAGGGTGACGACAAGTTTGGGAACAAATGATACGCTCTCACGTCAAAACCTACAAGTGTTTCCCAGCACAGCCAACTGGTACCCGAAATATATGCTATGATATTCGTGCCGTCTTCACAATGAAAATCTGTTGAAATGTGTAAATGTTAAAATGTTTATTGCTTGCGCGATACTTTCGTGCGATTCCATTCTTGGCCAAGGACTTGACACTGGGTACGTTCTTGTTATTGTTGTTGTTGTTATTGTTGTTGTTGTTGTTGTTGTTGTTGTTGTTGTTGTTGTTGTTGTTGTTGTTGTTGTTGTTGTTGTTGTTGTTGTTGTTGTTGTTGTTGTTGTTGTTGTTGTTGTTGTTGTTGTTGTTGTTGTTGTTGTTGTTGTTGTTGTTGTTAATGTTCTTGTTGTTGTTGTTGTTGTTGGGTGCTTGTGCTTAATTGCGATTGTATTGCGTGCGTATAGATGGAAGGAATCGCAACTGTGGTGGTAGGCGCTCAAGTGTTATACATGAAGTAGTGGCAGAAAATCCTTGGTGCCCAATTAATTAGTCGTCGTGTGCATGCAAGCTTTTAAGGCGAGTGCGCGCGCGCATATTGATGAAAGTCAACAACTTTCTGGCTTGTTTTCCTCGCTTTTTTTTCCTCGCCTGGCACCCGAACACTGCCCAGCTGTGCGACCCATCGGTGAGGTCGTGCAGAATATGTACGCAGCTACTTTCAATACTCGCTTGATTCGCATGTTTTCGCATTTAATTGTTTGTTTACTTATTTGTTGCTTAAGTCAACAGCACTCGCCAATTTTTTTTTTTTTTTTTTTTTATTGTTTACAGTTTGTATTCGCATCAATTTTCCAAATAATGAGCTTATTTAACTTTAGGTAACTTGCAAGGACTATAAAAATCCAAGCAAGTTTCTGTTTAACTTTCTTAAGGAATTCGTTTTTATAAAGAAAATAAATAAAAAAAAACCAGTGGCACGGAAAAAGTAAGTTAAATTATTTCTTACGTGCAATTTTTAATTGCTCGATTTATTCGAGGTGGAGATTTTTGTTTGGTGTAGTGTTAATGAGAGCACGTGCTGCAGTGTTTGCAGGATAAGAGAAGACAAGTTATTCCAAGCAGCTAACTTGTAATGAGCTATCAGCACTTTAAATGGTGGTAATTTTGGAGCCACGTACCATGTCCTTTGTATGTGCTTAGCTATTTTTTACTTTTTTTTCAAATTACTTAAGTTATACTTAATCCAAAAATAATAATTATGACGTTATTTAAAACTGCTTGCCTTATACGCTACAAGTTAATCCAAATTAAAATAAAAATTAGACCAGTTCGTGATGATGTACGAATACTTTGACTAACGCTATAATTCAGAAGTAGCGCATACAAAGCGCATCAAATAAAGTTACTCATAACAACACACACTCACACACACACACACACACGCATATAATTTACCACTCATAAATTAATCCTGGCAACATTAATTTATGTTGATATGAAACTAATTGCAATCGTCAGTAAAAAAGTTTTACTTGCGGCTTCTGTGGCCGATGATGAACGGACTCAGTATGAGAGAGAAAGTTTTTCATCCATACAGAGAACCATACAGTATATGAAGAAACTTTTCGCACTCACACGCACATACTTGAGTGTCCAAAAACACAATCAAGACAAGACGCTCACACACAATTTCCAGTGCAGCATTTTAGGATTATTTTCGGAAATATACGAGTAAAAATAATAAGAAGGAAATTTTGCAAAATTTGCCTGAAACTTAATGGAGAATTTTATCTCAAAAACTTTTGTTGAATTGTGTTGTGGCTGAGCATAATTTTTGTAAATTTCTTCTAGTTCCAATAAACATGCACTTTAATTTCTTTCTGCTGGCATATTTATGCTTTTCTTAAGTGCCTAAATGTGTGCTATAAAAATGTGTTTATGTTTATGTTTTACCATTGAAAGTCACCACTTTTGGCTCTTGCTCTCTCGTATGACTAGTTTTTTGTTTTTTTTTTATATTTTGTATTATTTTGCTTGATTTTGTTTCCCGCTGCTTATTTTCATGGCCAAAAACGAGTTGTCCTTTCGAGTTGTTTGTTTAACTTAAGTCATTTCTTGGCATCATCCTTGCAATTCTTATTGCCGCCATATTAGCTCTGCATGCATTGTCGTTGTCATAAATAGCTCTTTTGTCTTATTTTAAACTTATTTTTATTCATATATGAAGAGGAAAACATATGTCATAAGAAAAAAAAATCTATTTTTATATTTTTTCAAGTTATTTATGACTACAAAAATAATATCAGCTTGACAGTCATATAATTGTCCTTTTCAATTGCCAATGCAATGGTTTTTGGCAGTGCTCAATTTCACATATTTCTATGGGAGTGTATTTGCTCTTATGACTATGTGCTTTAAAAATTTTATTTCAATTTATTTCATGTTGAATTTAATAATTTAAAAGAGATTTGGTCGAACCTGGCCACCTATACGACCAAGAAGACCAGTATAAAGCAAGTATAGGGTCCTACGACAAGAGGTGTTATGTTTAATTAAATCATTTTAGTTTTCATTAAACTGTTTACTTGAATTAAGCAAATTTTTCTCAATTCCACTCATGTTGGCCTGCTTATAATTCACAACATGTTTATATGAAAACATGTTTAACATGATGTGGATTGACATGGTGTGGATTGATATGGATTATGGTATGGCATGCAGTGTCTTATATGTAACTTTACTTAGAAACATATAAGTCCAAGTAAAGTTAGAGATATAACACTGCTCCTTAAAACTATGCAGTTTTCACAGTTTGTCAATCCGCACCGTCTTAGACATGTTTCCATGTAAATTTGTTGTGAATTATAAGCATGTCAATATAAGTTGAAGTGACAAAACTTTGCTTGAATATAATAACAAAATTAAGTTTCTAATATCCAGCAAAACATTCTAGTATAAAAAAAATTGTTAACTTGAATTAAGCAAATTATTCTAGTTTTCAGCAAATTCTTATTTGAATCAAGCAAATTTTTCTTACCTCAATTATTTCTCGCTGAGTATTAGTGCTAGGATTAAAAATATGATACGCCAATAAAGGCCTGTTCTAAGCCCTCACAACAAAATTAGACAAAAAATTTCTGACGTTATGGAGACCAAAGAGAGAGTCTTTCAAAGATCGATAATGCAACATTCATGCAACGGCGTTGCATTGAATTTTTACTCGGTGAGCATATAAGGTACGAGAAATGACACATGGTCCAATAAGTCCCGAGACTATGAAGTAAAAAAGCTTGTTTTTGCAAATATTCTTCTTTATTCATCAACATAGGTTTCTTAAAGAACAATACATTCATTCCACTGCTTTTCTAACTTTTCAATACCGGTTTTGAAGAACGATTTGTGCTTCGCCTCAAAATATGCTTTAGTTGCAACCACCACCTCGTCATTGGAGCCAAATCTCTTGCTGGTAAGCATTTTTTTGAGGTCAGCACAGAGCCAGTAGTCGCTGGGGCCAAATCTGGCGATGGACGGTGGATGAGGAATCAATTCAAAGCCCAATTGATGGATTTTCGCCATCGTTTTCATCGATTTGTGACACGATGCATTGTCTGGGTGGAAAAGAATTTTTTCTTCTTCGAATGGGGCCGATTTTTCGCGATTTCATCCTTCGAACGTTCCAACAACGCTATAAAATAATCACTGTTGATTGTTTTTCCCTTTTCGAGATAGTCGATGAACAAAATTTCATGCGCATCCCGAAATACAGATGCCATAACCTTTCCAGCCGACTTTTGTGTTTTTGGTCATTTTGGCCTGCTTTCATCGGTTGCTCTCCACTTAGTTGACGACCGTTTTGATTACGGTGGGTATAATGGTGGATCCATGTTTTATCCACTATCACATACCGATGCAAAAATTCATGTTTATTCTTTGTAAAAAGTGCCAAACAGCTCTCCGAATCATCGACACGTTGTTGTTTTTGGTCGGGTGTGAGAAAACGCGGCACCCATTTGGAAAGCAGCTTTCTTATCGACAAATTTTCCTGTAATATTGTTTCCACACTGCCTTTCGATATCTTCAGAGCCTCAGCTAGCTCGAGCACTTTCATTTTACGGTCGGCCAATACCATTTTGTGTACTTTTTTATGTTTTGTGGAACAACTTCCGCATTTGGGCGTCCTGAACGTTCAGCATCACTTGTGTTTGTACGACCAAGTTTAAACTTAGCATACCATCGACAAGTGGTTGCGTTAGACGGAGCATAGTTTGAATAACACTTTCGAAGGCATTGCTCAGCTTGGACGGTATTTTTTCCCATCAAAAACAATGATAAATCAACATACGGAATTGCTTTGAATCCATTATTTTGAAAATATCAACAGTAGCGTCACTTAAATCACTGCAACTTCTGAACTAAATTTTAGAAAGTCATGAAATTTCTAAACGTATTTCTAAACGAAATATAATATCGATATTTCGTTAGAGGTGCCTAGTAGTTAGTCTCGGAACTTATTGGACCATGTGTTATCTACTAGAGAAGGTGAATATTATTAGCGAAGCTGCTGATCTTAGATGTAGTGGAACGATATTTTACTAGCGTATAACGCTGCTGAACTATGCTGATGATATCGATATCATAGGCAATAATTCGCGCGAAGTTAAGTGCAGCACACTCCATATCAGATGTACTACGAGTACCTATTCAGTAAAGTCTGGTTTGAAATGGGCTGATAGATTAGTAGAAAGGAAAAGAGAATAAAGTAAAATACTGTTTCTTAAATCTTACGCCTCGGCAACACTAAGTATTGCTAGATAAATTTTGACAGTTCCCTTTCAAAATTTTACAACTTCTATCATAAACCTACTTACAACATTTTGGTGTATATGCGCTAATTGAGTTTTTTGCAGTGGTTTGAAAATTGTAATTCAGCAAAAAAATAAAACAACGACGTGAACATTCTTGGATGATGATTTTTAATGATTTTCAATGAGGATTGACAAGAAAAAAATGCATTGATAAATTTAGAGCAACTTTTGCTGATTAAGCACCACACCCAGCGACTGTAAAACACTGGTTCAAAGAGTACACAGTAGGGTGGAGTGAAAAATGTCAAAATTTTTTTTGGAAACGGGTACCCTTCAATGACTGTGTATGAGACCTAGTAACAATTCTGTAAAATATTTAATTTTTACGACGTCATCTTGAGTCTGCACATTTGACTTTAAGTTTGAAAATTTTTGAAATTTTTGACATTTTTACAAATTTTTTTTCATGTACTTGAAAAAAAAAAATACGGGTTATCACTATATTGTTGAACAAGGCCTTAAATATAGACAGGATTTTTTAAAACATTTTTAGGGCGTGGTTTCAGTATGCGCATTAGGCCTAAAATTCGCCCAATATTCGTAAATTTCTGAAATTTAAACGTTTTATAATATCTGATATCCTCTTATAATGTTATAAAAACTGGTTTGTATAGCTTGCGTTAATCAACTTTGCATTGTGCAACTCTTCGCTAGTTCATATTAAACTACCCAGGATTCACCACGGTGGCGTCCGTGGCGTAGTTGGTTAAAGTGCGTGGCCGCTATGTCAACGAACTTTGGAGACCCAGGTTCGAACCCCAGCAGCGACAGAAAATTATTTGAATTAAAATAATTTTTCTGTACGGCCGCCACCTCTCTGCAGACAATGGCAAACCTCAGAGAGTAATCAAAATGCCATGTAAAGCTTCTTGAGAATAAGAACATTCCGTTCATCGCCGTTCGGAGTCGGGGTTAAGCCTGTAGGTCCATTTCTCGGTCAATTGTGTATAAACTTAATAACACGCACAACACAATTGATCATAAGAAGCTAGGTCAAAGTCCTTTCAAGGGCTGAAATGGCCAGTTATTTATTTTTTTTTTTTTTTAGGACTCACCACGGGGAGGTGCTTGCACTTTGATAAAAGTAAAGTAAATACATAAAAAAAGTACACAAAATGGTATTGGCCGTCCGTAAAGTGAAGGTGCGTGAACTAGCTGAGGCTCTGAAGATATTAAAAGGCGTGTGGGAACAATATTACAGGAACATTTGTCGATGAGAAAGCTGCTTTCCAAATGGGTGCCGAGTTTTCTCACACGGACCAAAAACAACAACGTGTCGATGATTCGGAGAGCTGTTTGGCACTGTTTACAAAGAATATTCATGATTTTTGCGTCGGTATGTGACAATGGATGAAACATAGATCCACCATTAAACACCGGAATCAAAACGGTTGTCAGCTGAGCGGAGAGCAACCGCTGAAAGCAGGCCAAAGCGAACAAAAACACAACAGTCGGCTGGAAAGGTTAAGGCATCTGTATTTTAGGATGCGCATGGAATTTTGTTCATCGGCTATCTCGAAAAGGGAAAAACAACCAACAGCGATTATTATATAGCGTTGTTGGAGCGTTTGAAGGATGAAATCGCGAAAAATCGGCACCATTTGAAGAAGAAAAAATTCTTTTTCCACAAGACAATGCACCGTGTCAAAAATTGATAAAAACAATGGCGAAAATCCACGAATTGGGCTTCGAATTGCTTTCTCATCCCCCGTATTCACCCGATTTGGCCCCCATCGACTTCTGGCTCTTTGCTGACCTCAAAAAATGCTTGTCGGCAAGAGATTTGGCTCCAATGAAGAGGTGATGGCTGAAACTGAAGCGTATTTTGTGGCGAAGCACAAATCGTTCTACAAAACCGGTATTGAAAAGTTAGAAAAGCGGTGGAATGAATGTATTGCTCTTGAAGGAACCTATGTTGATGAATAAAGAAGAATATTTGCAAAAAAAAGTTTTTTTATTACTTAGTCTCGGGACTTATTGGAACATGTGTTAAACTTGTGGGAAACCATAAAGGGTTGCACCTACCTATCTGAGGAAAATCGGAAAATTGTACACAAATGTATCCAAGGCAATAGATACTTTGCTCACCATGAAAACATGCTCATAGCTATGTTGGTTGATAAGAGAGATCATTTAAAGAAACTGGCCTTAAGACGTACATATCATCAAGGCTCGATTTAGAGAACAAGCTAGTCAACCACTAAGACGGTTTGAAATCCCGAAAATAAATTTAGGAACATCAGAGTATGTCTATATGATTATTTGGAATGATGTGGAAGTGACAGAACCACCTCTCAGAAGTCATTTGACAAATCAGGATTTGCAAAGGTAACTGGAAACCGAGAGTGTAAACAGAGCTTCTGAGTGCATTTTTTTTTGAACTGCCATCACACACTCAAGCGGTAGAAAGAGCCTTCAAAGAAGTCACTGTTTCTTCAAAATTGGTCTGTGATCAAAAGAAAAGAAAAAGCTTAATCAAAACTAGAATGTTTGATATAAATATCCGTCCAATATGTATATAGATGCTCTCATGGTTGGTTGGTTGGGAGGGCATGGGTGGGACTCGAAGTGCAAGCACCTCCCCGTGATAAGTCCTGGGTAGTTTAATATGAAGTAGCGAAGAGTTGCACAATGCATTAATCAACGAAAGCTATATAAACCAGTTTTTATAACATTATAAGAGGATATCAGATTTTATAAAACTACATACTGAAACTACGCCCTAAAAATGTTTTAAAAATCCTGTCTTTATTTAAGGCCTTGTTCAACAATTTAGTGACTACCCGTATTTTTTTTTTCAAGTACATGAAAAAAAATTTGTAAAAATGTCAAAAATTTCAAAAATTTTCAAACTTAAAGTCAAATGTGCAGACTCAAGATGACGTCGTAAAAATTAAATATTTTACAGAATTATTACTAGGTCTCATACACAGTCATTGAAGGGTACCCGTTTCCGAAAAAAAAATTTTGACATTTTTCACTCCACCCTAGTACACAGTGTGACAATTAAATAACCGAACTTTTCATATACATATAGAGTAAAATACATATTGTATTTTGGTTGGAAGTAATTATTTATTCAAAAAAGATTCCATTAGAGTCAATTCAATGTTTGTCACCGTCAACTAATGCATGCATAGATTTTTTTATATCGAATTCCGGGATGTTCTTTAGTATCTGCGGCTGCTTGAATGGCCGGAATATCATCGTAAAATGCTATTTCATGGCAGTTATAGCAGTGCTAGCTCAGGTAAATACGGAGGGTGGTCTATCACACAGATCTGTTATTTCATCAAAAATGTATTCACTTTTTTGAGCTTGTGAGGAGGTGCAATAAAAACAGCTGCTTTCCCTCCGGATATTAGGTCTAACACGACAATTCTAGACCACAAGCGATGCAAAACTTCTCAATAATAATCACCGTTGACAGTTTGACCTTCTAGAATAAATTGCTTATAGGCAATACTCTTCGAATCGTAGAAAGCGAATAACATTGCCTAGATTCTGGACTTCTGAAAACGCAATTTGTTAGGTTTTGGTTTACCTTTCAACTTCCATTGTGCCGATTGACGCTTAGTTTCAGGGTCATATTTAAAGAACCATATTTCATCAGCAGTATCAAGAATATCTGGATCGTTTTCAGCTATTGAAATGTCTTAACAATGCTACAATGCATTCAATTCGTGTGGGACAAATAGCACACAGACCTTTTTTTTACCAAAATCTTTAGTTAAATTTTGACAAAGTCTCTCTATTTGTTCCTAACTCCTCTGCCAACATTCTCACAATAAAATTTCCATCGATAGCAATGATTTCACGGATTTTTTGCATCAGTTCATCATAATTTTTGTTCTCTGAACGTCCGTTTTTTTGATCGTCGTTCTCACGTCGCTTTCACGGCCACCTTTAAAAATCGTTGAAACCACATATAAACTTGTGTACGAGATATAATCATCACCATAAACTTTTTTCATCAGTTTGTACGTCACAGCGAATTTCTTTCCAAGTTTAAAACAAAACTTAATATTTGCATCGACATCATCGAGTGTGCGTTTATTATTTTGGCTTTGCATGCATTTGTTTTTGTAAAGTTCGCTGGAAAATGTGTTGAACACTGAACGAGTGTGGTTTGTGTTATTGTTTTTTGCAAGTATTCTTTGATTTTGGCTCATCGCAAAGACAAAATTAAGATAGAAAAAAATTTCTAAGAAGGGCCACGCGGGCCATACGGGCCACTACGTGGGCATGTTTGATTTAAATCAAAAGTTTGGTTATTTAATTGTCACACTGTGTACGAGCGTGATCTTCGTTCTCTCCAAGACGGATTTCGTGAAGAAAGTCCAAAAACGACAGTTGTGGGAGAAAACATTGATGCTGTGCGTAAACTGTTGGAAGCAAACCGGCATGTGACATACCGTGAGATGGTGTCATTATTGGGCATTAGTGGGACTAGCATACATTCGAAGATTTCTTCCCGTTGGATACCCCATAACTTAACGGTTGTTCAAAACTATTATGGGGCTAACGGCGATTGGTGCAAGGATATGCTGAAAAAATACAACAGGGATGATTCGAAACAAGTCTATGACATCATTGCATGTGACGAATCACGGATCTGCGCGGAAAGTTGTCCGCGGATATAGCACATCCAAGCAATGATTGCCAATTTTTTCAGAAAAAACCCGGCATGTCGCAATTGTTCCACTTGAGCAGCGCAGAACTGTTAATGCTGAATGGTGCAAAACTTTTTGTTTGTCGGAAGTCTTCGGAGAATTGAGAAAAACCAACCACCGAAAGAAGATCAGCCTGCATTACAACAATGTAAGTTCCAACACATCAGCTCAAACAAAAGAGTTTTTAAGCACTCAAAACGTGGAATTGATGGGTCATCTGCCTTACAGTTCTGACTTGGCATCCAACGACTTCTTCTTGTTGCCTCGCATTAAGAAAAAAATGCGTGGCAAGCGTTTTTCTACGCCCGAACAGGATGTTGAGACCTTCCAAAATCTGGTTTCGAAGGCATATCCTGTGTCCCAGTACCTTTTGAATGATATAAATTTCATTCCCTTTTGTTCGGAAATCGTAAAACGATGCAAAATGAAATGAAAAACCTTGCTGAATATTTTGACAGCTGGATGTCATTGGAAACTTTGACAATTGCTGAAACATAACAATTGGAAAAACCGTTTTTGCTATCTTGTCACCCTTTATAATACATCTTTGCAATCTTAACTCCGCCTGTTCTCACGAGCAGCCTGTCGCCCTATGCTGTGTAAATATAGAAGGACTACTCAGATCCTGAAGTTGGTAGCCCAATCTGGGGAGTAGGTGGACCGTTTGACTTGATCAACGGTAGCGTGTGCCTACACGCAAAGAAAAAAACGTTTATCGCCAGTTTGCCGCAAACGAACTTCGTTTGTCGTGCTTGAAATCGTTTATTGCAAACGTTTCAACAGTTTTCATAAACGTTGAACGAAAAATAAACAAAATTTTCAGTTGTGAGAAACGAGTCATTTAGTTGCAGGAAATGAATTTCGTTTGTCACAAACGCGAGTGATTTTTAAATTGCAGCAATTGAAAACGTCGTTTTTCCCAACTGAAAATTTTGTTTATTTTTCCCTTCGTTGTATAAACATAACGCTTATAGTTTAGAGTTACTTTTTGGACAAATTGTTACTATATAAGGAAATTGGTAGTTTGCTTAATACGCGGACGAAGATAGCAACAGAGGTGGAATACATAAGAAGACGGACGGACATAATGAGAAAGATTATTAATATAATAAATAATAATGACCGAAATAGCTTGCGGTTTATATATATAAGATATATTTTTAAGTTGTGACAACTGAATATTGGTTTGCGGCAAATACAGCTCGCAAACGAAGTATAGTTGACGAATTTTTCAGTTGTGGTAAACGAAAAATTTCTTTGCGTGTACGAATAACAATAAATTTCAGCTAGCACGGGGGTAGCCTTTACGCTCGGCAGACCTACGATCACAATTTCAGTGGCACATTGGTATTGGCGTTATGGTGGATAGTCTTGTTAAAGACTGGTTAAAACAGTGAAAATATGGTGTTTATTTGGTGTACAATGATGTGTCAGAGTTGGGTACTCCGAGGTGAAAATTATATCTTAGTAGCCTCGGAGTGCCAGATTAAAAAAGGTACAATGTAGTGATGACCACGTGTCACACACAGTCAAATGCAATGTGGTCTATGCTGTAGCACATCCAATAGTGGTGGCTTTTGCCTGGCCCTCGAAGAGTATCGTTTTGGCTGTGGTAGATCAATGTCGCAAACAGGTCTGTGTGATCGGCGTTGAGTTGCTCTTAATCAACCGGGTGGCAGTGCCCATAAATTGTCAGAGATATTAGAAACCAAACTAATCATCCAACTTATCATCCATAATTGGTACTGTTGCGTTCCAGCATAGTTTGCTATCCATACAGTATATTTATTAATTTAAATATACATTTATGTATGGTATACAACTGGTGTTGAATCTACTATAACTGGGCGTTGTTCGCGTCTGAAGTCATGGAAGTGACGTTTAGAAGATGGTTGAATGGACGTTGTATTTGTATTAGCATGTTACTAACGTCCTGAAGATTTATCTGTTGGGCACCAATTCCATGAACCTCGACTGCATTGCTATGGCGAAACGTGAAATCAAGCCCATACGGCAGGTGTTCATGTTCAATTGGAATTTTAATCTTTGCAACCCTATACCTCCCCTTGGTGCACTCTTTATCCAAACCTTGCTACGCAATTAAAAAAAGCATTAGTTTTTGCGATAAAAAGTTTATGGGAAACTTGTTTTCCACGCGGTATTCTCTGGTTTTATTATTAATATAAAAATATACCATCTACGACTAAAAACAAAAGGACCCAATAAAAAAATTGGCAAAAATGTTTGCGATAAAAAATGTGTTAAAATTAATTAAATCGTTTTCTGCTGCTAACACAAGCCTAATGAAGCTTGCGTGCGTACTTTTAGGCGCAATTCAAAAACCCAAAACAATGAAAATAATATAAAACCTAATCAAAAACGGAAATGCTAATGAAACAATTAAACTTGCTTATTTAAATGTAAATCATAAAATTGTGTTGTTCTTGCTGTTCTGGCCGTTGCTGTTTGCTATTGTTAGTTTGGCGAATTAAATTTAGATTAATTTGATATTAAAACAAAATACCTGAAATGCCCAAAAGTATGCAAAGTAAACAGGCACAGTCAGCATTAGAGGCCACCACCACCACAATCAACACCAACACCACCGGGTAACTCAACACCTGCGTGTGACTTTCGTATTAATTTAGCTTGTTTGCACACTATTATTGTTTTGTTTTTAATGTTGCTATTTTTGTTATTGCTTGTATTGTTTTGTGTTTGTTGCTGTTGTTGTTGTTTTTGCTCGTATAAGTGGTGTTATTGTTTTGGAATGCTTATTGCTAGTCAGCAAAGCGCCATAATTTACGACATTTGATTATCATATTTATTTATGTGCAGCCATATTGAAAAATGACAGTTATGCAGAGTGGCACGTAAGCGGCGTTTTTTTATTGACAAATTTTAGGCGCTTTAAAAAAATATATATTTTTTATTATATTTTCCTTACTCTAGTAGTTGTAGAACTTTACCTTAAGAAGAAGTTCGCTATGCGTGCTGCTTGTGTTAGTGGTGAAGAGTTGCTTGACATTTTTATGACTTAAGCAAATATTTCTTTTAGCCACACACACACATACACACTTACAGAGTTATATTGTGGGCGGAGTCCCACAAGGATCAGTGTTGGGTCCAGTCCTATGGAACATAATGTATGACGGAGTACTACGTCTACAGCTGCCAGAGAGGGCTCATATTATCGGGTTCGCAGATGATATTGCCCTCATAGTAGTAGCAAAGCATTTGCACGAAGTTGAAGACAAGTGCAACCAAGCGGTTATAGCAGTGCGGCAGTGGCTGAATACAGCGGGTCTCAGTTTGGCCGAGCACAAAACCGAGGCAGTGCTAATAAGCAGCAGAAAAGTCGTTGAGACCGCTAGAATATCGGTTGGTGAACATACAATTGTATCGAAACCATTCGTTAAATACCTTGGCGTTATGATAGATCATAGGCTTAACTTTAAGCAGCATCTTTTATACGCAAGTGGAAAAGCGGGAAGCGCAGCTGCAGCGCTAACAAGAATTTTGTCGAATACCAGAGGTCCTAGACAAACCCGTAGAAAGATCATAGTCACTGTCGTCAGATCAATACTTTTGTACGCAGCCCCCATATGGGCCGAGGCAACCAGATTCAGCTCCTACTTACGAAGCATGGAATCGGTGTATCGTATCTGTGCACTTAGAGTATGTAGTGCGTTTCGAACTGTCTCCTCGGATGCAGCGCTGGTTATTGCGGGTTCTCCCCCTATAGACCATCTGGTGAACGAGAACGTGACATACGATTCGCTTCCACTCGAATTGCCTAAATCCTCCAAACGTAGGATAGCGCGAGACCGCAGTGTAGCAGTGTGGCAGACGCGCTGGGAGGCATCACAGAACGGACGATGGACGCACCGCCTAATTCCAAATTTGGAACCGTGGCTTAACAGGCGTCATGGTGAGGTAGATTACTACCTCACCCAAATACTAACTGGTCATGGGTGCTTTAAGTCGTACCTTCATAGATTCAAGCACGACGAAAATCCGTTTTGCAGCTTCTGTGCTGGAAGTGTTATTGAAGACGCCGAACATGTCTTCTTCGTCTGTCCGAAATTTAACGCCGAAAGACTAGAGCTAAGCAATAACCTAGGGAGGTCACCAACAGTGGAAACTCTCGTGGGCATTATGCTTAACTCTGAAGAAAACTGGATCTCAGTAGGCAATATGGCATGCGCCATAACCAAAGAACTGCGTCGTGTAGAAAGACTGCGCAGATCAACTGCAGACTCTATGCTATAGACAAAGTTGGTAGGCCGCACCGTGCAGATTTGCTGAAGATCAGAGGTTAGGGGGTGATGAAGCCCTGCGCTCATCTTGGAAGGTATTGCAGTCGATTGTACCTTGCGTCTTCGTCTAGGGATTCATATGCCCGAAGTGATGCCATTCCAAGAAAAGGCCGCTGTCGATAGCACCGTCAGCGTCTTCGTCAAGGGACCATTTCCCGAAGCGGCCTCCCCCCGAAATCCCCTCTCCAAGAAGAGACCGCAGTCGTTAGCACCGTCAGCGTCTTCGGCTAGGGACCATTTCCCGAGGCGGTCTCCATCTGATGCATCATCATCACGATGAGCCTACAACGCGTCATTGCATATTAAGCACAGCACATCATCGCTTTGGAATATAAACAAGCATGATCTGCAAAACGTTTCCTTGTTAAGAAGAAGCGTAGAATCGTAGATGAGTAAACATACTCAATCCTGCCCTACGAAGTAATGCCTCGATTGGTGGTTCCGTAGGGTCTTGCAGGAGGAGAGAAAAGTAAGGAGTGGTTTAGTCAGTATACCATACCAGGGACTCTGACACTATTTGGAAGTACGGGCTTCCATTTGTCTATAAAAGATTCCCTCCTGTCGTCTTTAACAAAAAAAAAAAAAAAAAAAAAGAGTTATATTAGCAGTGCACCAACAAGAACACAGTTCTTTTTAATAGCATACTTTTAGGCGGCAGTATAAAGTTAACATGCCTTAATTACTCTAGCACAAAAGCTAACCTAACTGTTATTTCTTAACAAATATACACACACACATACACACACACGCATGCAAAACGATAGTCTCATATGTATGAGAGTGTGCTTCAAAGTTTTCTCTAGATCTCTATCCATTAGTTCTAGTGCTTGTTTGCATGTGTGCGTTTAGGTTTGTGTGCTTATATGTGTGTGTACTGTGCTTAACTATTATTATTATGATTAGTTGTAGCATAATTTTATGCGCACCAACATTCAGTTAGTGTTTCACGTTAACTACTCAGTTAGCGTTGCTTAACGTATGTACGTGATATCATCAAATAACGTAACAACCTAACAGCTATCTTGTTAGAAAACTCACACACAGATCTACTCACTCTCACACCAACATTGATATAGCTAACATTGTAACATTGTGCGACTATGCGAAGCAACACGTCTCTGTGTTATGCTGTGTTTTTTTTTTCTCTGTTTTCTATAATTCTGCGTTTTTGTCCTTACTAATTCGCATTCGTCCTCCATGGTTGAGAAGACTTTCGTCAACGTTCTTTTGTCCCTATTAATACGGCAGTGTTTGTATGCATCTATGTGTGTGACAGTGTGAGCTAGTGGATATGTGTTTGTGCGTTGCATTATTTATTATGTAAATTGAATGTCAAAAGGACGTGCGTTGAGTCCTTGAAAGTATTCCATATAGTTGTAAGTTTTGTTGATTTTGTACTATTTGGCTTTGAGTTAACTTCAAAGTAGCATGAGTTGCATGAAGCTGCAATCAAAGTTGTAGTACTTTTAATGGAAGAATTGGCTTTGTTGACAAGTTAAAGTATGCTGAAGAAATTTACGAGTGAGAGTGAGCTGTTATCATATGTATAGCAACTATTTAAATAGTTGATCAAATATTGTTAAATAAATGAAATAATTTCTTTGAGATTCTCTTTAATAAAGACAATAGATTAAAACATCATGAAGAATAAGAAACTCAAATTAGATATAACTTGACCTATATCATAAATTTTGAATAACCTTCAATATTTTTTTTTTTTTTTCAATAATCTATGTAACTACCAAGATTTTCGATACTGAAAATCCAAATTCCAGGATCACAAGACTACGTTTGGAGTATGAAATATTAATTAACCAGTAAATATGATGAATATTTTGATACATTTACTATTCTTATTATGATTTTCTATAGTTCATTAAAATTTAGAAGTATAATTGTGCCCTTTTTTATCAATAAACCCGAAAACTAGAAAATTTCTACGCAATGGAGGAAAGTGTTGAAAACGACCCAAGCAAATTCATATTGACAACCATGAGATCATACAGCAACCTCAAAAGATTTCACTTTTCATGCGTACGAGGTTCAATTGACTCAAGAACTTGAACCAGCGGTCGATCAACAGCGCTGTACGTTCTATGATTGGGTCTTGGAAAACATGAATGTTGAAGGTGATTTTTGCAAAAACAAAATGAATTTTCTGACGAAGATCATTTTCACATTAGCGGCTATGTTAATAAGCAAAATTTCTGCATTTGGGAATTCGAAAACCCACAAGTGATGCAGGAGGTACCTGTGCACTAGCAACCAGTGACTGTTTGATGTATATTTTGGGCTGTGGGCATTGACAACGACATTGAAATTGACAACGGAAGAGCTGTTAAAGTCAATGCAGTACGCAACAGAAACATGATTATCAATTTTTTGTAGTACGAACATAGACAACCTCTACTTTTAATCAGGGCTGCGGAGTCGGTTCGTAAAATCACGACTTCGACTCCAACTCTTCCAAATATTAAAGCACCGACTCCTACTCTGACTCCGACCATAAAAATAAAAATATTTTTTTATACATATAGTTTGTATGTATGTATCTTTTTAATGAGGAAGTTAAAAATATGTTGAAAGTAATTGAAATTCAATTAATTCAATTCAATTCCGACAGAAAATTGCGGCGAAGAAAATCTCTTTTTTCAAAATGCGGCGGAAAAAATCACTTTTATCAAAATGTGGCGAAAAAATCACTTTTATCACTTTCTAAGATTTTATATTTATTTGTTTGCTAAGCCTTTGGCTTTATAGCAATTTAAAAAAATTTTAAAATTAAAATTCAGAATACAATTATGCTAATAATAATACTAATATAAAGAGCTCAGTTCATTTCAAATGCAAATACAAAACCAAAGTAAAATAAGTTCAGTTGTAATGTAATGTAAATTAAAGTATGAGCGTTTAAAAATGTACAGACTAATAGATAATATGAATAAAGATATTATAAAACAAAAAAAAAAAAAATAAATTAATAATAAATCATCCAGAGGGTCCAAGGCAGTGGTATCGAGAATTAGAATATGTATAAAATATATATCGTTCTGTCTTGAAGCCAATGAATTTTTGGCTTAACAAGTTGGTAATCCGACGAATTGGGTCGTATTTACCACACCAATTTCCTTGTACGAAAAGAAAATGGTTGCGAACGCAGGCACTAAGACAAACTGGGTCTCATTGGCCAATCATATTAATATACATATAACACCTCGAAGCGGAAATGTGGTACATAGTATCAAAGTGTGCGATCTAGAACAGTGTTAGGTATCAAGCAAACAAGGCCCGGTACGCCATACTGATAGTATATATACAATATTATTCATTCTGTGATTTTAAAGCCGATGATGTCTTGATTCATCTTTTATTTATCACACCAAGTTCCTAGCAAGCTAAGACAAAGGTAACGAACTCAGGCACATAGATAAACTTGGTCTAATAAGCCACTTATATTAATATATATACTATGCAAATCGTTCTCACATTCTATATAGGAATAAGTTCGGCAAGTTCAGGTTCATTCAGATGTAAATGTGTAGATTGTTTACCATCCAACAGTAAAAATTCCGTATCCTTGGAAGAGTATGTTGAGAATCAGTGGCGGTGCATCCAACAGTAAAAATGCCGTATCCTTGGAAGAGTATGTTGAGAATCAGTAGCGGTGCTGCAGATAATCTTTTATTTTAAGTTTAATTGAGGATAGGGTTTCATTAAAAGATATAACATCTGAAACGGAATTGAAGTCTCCGCAAGCGCTTCTTAGTGGTTCATTTTGCAAGTAATTAGTTCTACAAAAGTTCATAAAAAGTAGCTCAAAAGATCTTCTTGGTCGAAGAGGAAGATAAAAGTAAATTTTACTCAGTAAGTATGGACTGTCAACAAATCCATGTATAAGTTGATAAATCCAGCAAACATTAAGCATGATTCTACGATTTCTCAGAGAAGGTAGGTTAACAAGCTTTAATCGATATTCATAGGGTGGTAAGTGAATGTTAGTATGACAATATACATATATTGCGTAAACAAAACAAAAGAAATTGTTTCTGAACTGATTCTATATCGTCAACATAACACCCATATATAGGACACCAGACAATTGACGCATACTCAAGTATGGGCCTTACAAGCGAAGTGAATAATGTTTTAGTAATGAAAGGATCATTAAACTCTTTTGACCATCGTTTAATAAACCCTAAAGTACTATTTTCTCTGCTTATAGCTTTATTAATATGAATGTGAAAGCGAAGTTTTAGGTCCATAGTTACTACAAGATCGTCGAAAACTTCTAAGAACTCAAGGGTATAGTCACTTATTTTGTAATAACTTCGAGAAGGTTGTCTACGAGAAAAAGTCATGTGTTTGCACTTTTTCAAGTTAAGCTTCATGCAATTGATTTCACACCAGTCACAAAGATGGTCAAGATCAGTTTGTAAGAAAAAAGAGTCTTGCTCATTTTTATATGACAGGAAAAGTTTAACATCATCATATAAATATTATATGATAGTAAAATATTACTACGAATTGCAACAGATGGTAAATCGTTAATAAAAAGAAGAAACATTAGAGGCCCAAGGTGGCTTCCTTGAGGTACACCGGAAGTAACAGGAAACTCCTCTGACTTAACAAGGTTAAAGATAACACTTTGTGTTCTATTTAATAAATAAGATTCAATCCAAAGCACTAATGGTGTTGGAAAACCGAGAAGGGTTAGTTTTAAAATTAAGAGCTTATGATTTACAACATCAAAAGCTTTACTGAAGTCAGTATAGATAACATATGTTTGTAGACCTTTTCCAAAATTCTCAATAGTCCTTGATGTGAATTCTAGAAGGTTAGTAACAGTAGATTTTCTAGATAAGAATCCATGTTGGAATGGGGACATTAAAGATTTCACGCTATGTGATAATTGTGAGGTTACAATAGCCTCAAAAAGTTTAGGTAGGGCGCTAAGCTTTGCAATTCCGCGATAGTTATCTATTAAAGATCTATTGCCGGATTTATGCAGCGGAATAATAAAAGATGATTTCCAAGCCAGTGGAAAATAGCAAGATTGCAAAGACGCTGTAAAAAGCAAAGTAATGGGAATTACAAGTTCTTCACTGCAATATTTCAAAACACATGAAGGTATGTTATCAGGACCGCTTTTATAAGATGTTTTGAGGTTTTTTAAGTAGATTAAAACTGTATCAACATTAATTATTGGGGAGCAAATGTCACCAGGCTGCACATTATAAGGGTAACTAAAATTATCGTAAGAAGCAGATGAATAAGTGGTCTTAAAGAAATCTGCAAAAAAACTACAGATAGTAGAATCAACATCTGATTCAAATGTTTTATATTTCATAAAAGATGGATATGAATTTATCTTACGTTTAGTATTAACAAAGTTCCAAAAAGATTTTGCATCAGATTTTATGTTTAATTTAACTTTTGTTAAATATATATTATAGGATTGCCTGCATAATTGCCGGTAGTTATATTTAGTTGAGGTATAAGAAGCAAAATCACAAATGTTATGAGTTTTTTGATACTTTTTATAATATTTCGATTTTAAGTTTCTCAGCTTTCTCAGTTCTTTGGTATACCAAACAGGACCAGATATTAAAGAGGATTTTCTCTGTGGCACTGAAGGTAAAAAACAATTATTAAGAGTACTGTTAAAGGCAAATACAGCAGAGTCAAGCGTTTGTGGTAATATTCTTGTGTTATTAATATTAAGTACAGATGACCAGTTGATAATTGACAAATTATTTCTCAAAATTACATAATTCGTTCTTTTAAAGTTAAACTCTAAGGCAGGATTTTGAATATAGATAGGGTTTGATATAGATTGTTTGGCAAAATTTAGTGTGATTTCGATAGTGGATCAGACCTATTAACTGAAACAATATTACTATCATCAAAATAAATAAGGTCTAACAAGCGGTTGTTTCTATTATAGTGGCAGTTTATTTGAAAAAGTCCTTGGCTCTAAAGCTCATTTAAAAATGAGTTATCGGATGAACACTCTGAAGATGGCAAGAGTACTGCAGAATTTTCAGTACAGCAGTTCCAGGAAACATTATGAAGGTTGAAGTCACCCGTTATTAAAATCTGATCATAAGGCTGAAGTTGTGAGCAAATTTTATAAATCGTCGCCAAATGTTTCCCATACACTTCAACACTAGAAAGTGGAGGTATATATGAACATGTGACATAAATTCTCAAAGTACCAAACTTTACAAGAACACAGCAAAATTCAATATCTAAAGACTCAGATATTAATATTTCTTGTGAGAAGTGAGAAGATTTAGCGGCAATTAACACGCCACCACCATTGCGGTATATATTAAAATTGTTAGACAGAATTTCAGTATTTAAAGTACTAGGTTTAAGCCAATTCTCACTGAAAGCAATAATGTCAAAATGAAGATTATGGCTTAAAATGTGTAAGTCTGTAAGTTTAGTATTTAAACCACGAACGTTCTGATATTAGGCTAGGAACTGAAGGCAACAATCTAGTTTTTTTGGTTCACGCTGTGAACAGGTAAGATAGCCAGTGAAGTTTGAGGCGGTGATTTTTGAATAAATTCATGCACCAAAGTATTTTCCGGCCAAAAACCTTGATCCAGAACATTATTGAAGAGATCGCTAGGCAAAGTAATTTTAAAAGATGAAATAGTGAGCTGATAAGATGAAATTATAAATAGAAATAATTATTTGAAAACATAATTTTTTTCAGAAAAATTGTTCCCACTCCTTAAAAAATACAGCGTTATTATTGTCACACTCTGAAAAGAGATTTTCTTCGCCGAATTTAAAAAAAAAGGATTTCCTTGATCGCGTTTAAAGAAGAGATAGTCTTCGTAGGGACCGTCGATATATTTTAACTAGTTATAAGAAAACTATTTTTATATTTTTTTAATTGAAATTACTTATGAAACTAATCGTACGAGATGATTTTACAATTACCTTTTTATTACCTTTTTCGTTTGGTTACTAATCAAACACATCACAAAGTATTTGTTTGAACAGCTGGTTGATGTTTGGCAACTGATTGATTAACTGGTCGAAAAACTAAAAATGACACCTCAAGTACCAACAATAAATATAAATAAATAAATAAACTGGCCCATTTCAGCCCTTTTAAGGACTTTGACCGAACTTCTTATGATCAAATTGTGTTGTGCGTGTAATTTAATGTTTGAACACAACTGATCGAGAACAGGACCTACTAGTTTTATGCCAACTCCGAACGGCTAATGTGCATGTTCTCAAGAAGCTTTACATGGAAATATTTACTCTCTGAGGTTTGCCATTGTCTGCAGAGAGGTGACGGCCGAACAGTAAAATTAATTCAATTGAAAAAACTTTCTGTGGCATAAGGAATTGAACCAGGGCTCTCTGGCGTATAGGTCACGCACTCTAGCCACTGCGCCACGGCCGCCACTCAAGTACCAACAGACGACTTATTTTCAACAACCAGCAACCAGTTTTGCGATTTGTTGCTCGTATTATCTTATCCTTTTCCCTTATTTTGTTCTTGGTCTTAAAACTTTGTCCAAATCGTTGGTCACCTCTGTATTCCAATTCTTGTAAAAATACTTGTTCTAATTTTAATTTTATTTTTCTTTTTGCTTTTGCTATTGCTGTTGCTTTTACATTTGCTTTTGCTTTTGCTTTTGCTTTTG